>VXBI01011703.1:799928-1021175 GCA_013397375.1 Toxostoma redivivum
TTCTTTCTCCTATTAAGCATCCTATTAAGCATAACAACAATAAACCATGATGCTGGTAAGATTAAAATACAAAGTATTAGTGGTATTACTGGAGATGGTAATAGATTTTTAGAGAAATATTTTAACCAACAGAAGACGTACAGACTGATCCTGCACATCATACAACTTTTCAGAATTTTCTTACTTTTCTGAGCAAGGTATTTAATTTTGCTCACTGTCTCTTCCTACTTGCCCTTTTTTTACATTAATTTGCCTACTTGAACATACTTTTAGAGTTCACAACATCCTGCAACTGTGAATTCTACATTAATTACACACTGCATGCAGCATCTGTAGGAATCAGTGTTAGCTCCTTCTGTCTACACAGGAATCTCATCCCATGTATATTTCTAAACTGGAGACAGGATTTGGTGGTCATTGCTGGTGGTGACCAGTGAGCTGGATCTTTGGAAAGATATATCTGGATAAACAGGAAGAGAAAGAAGTGTAGTTGTACTCTTTTTTAATATAAATGGGATTGTAAAAACCCTGAATTTTTAAGTCCACATATATAAATACCTGTAATGGTCTATTTTTTCCTTTAGATGTGGTGCATATACTTTTCTCTTTTAATACCAATATTCAAATTCTGAGAAACTTTTGCAGATAAAAGAATGCCTTGTTCAAAATTTCTCAGTTACCCACTGATGGAAGTTCATTGACTTTTGTTTGAGAAATTTAAGACAATAAAAGAACTAAATTTCTAAAGAATACTGAAAATATGTCCTCTGGAAAGAACAAAGGCCTCTTGAATATAGATAAATTTCAGCTTTGGATGAAGTTTATCTTGACTGGTAAAGCATTTGTCACTGTTTCCTACAACATCCTCAAATATAACCAGACAAATTGAGTTACATAAGTACACAGTGAGATGCATTGAAAACTGAGTAAATAACCAGATCCACTTAGTTTTGATCAGAATCATGAAGTTCAGCTGGATGCAAGTAACTAGTGGTATAGCCTAGAGGTTTAAACTGAGGACAAAACTTCAATACCTTCATTAAAGACCAGGATGCTGAGAGAGCAAACCCTCAGCAAGTTCTCAAAGATAATACAAAACTGTGAGGAATAGCTGATGGAAGGTTTTGCTGTCATCCAGAGAGCCTTAGACAGGCTAGAGAAATGGGCTGAGAGGAATCTTGTGAAGTTCAGCAAAGGGAAAAGCAAAGTTTTCTTCCTGGGTTGAATAACTCCAGACACCAGGATTCTTGGAGTGCCAAGTGTCTGGAAAGAACTTCTCAACCCTACAGAGAACTTTAGGGTTCTGGTGGACAGCAGAAGTCCTTTCTAATAGCAAAGAAGGCCCAAAGTGTCCTGGAGTGCATTAAGGAGAGTGCTACCATCACTTCAGGAGAGGCAATCCTTTTCTACTAAGCACTGGTGAGACTGCATCTGGGGTACCATGTTCACTTCTGAACTGCTGAGTATGAGAAAGACATAGGCTTACTGAAGTTAGTCCAGCATAAAGCCTTTGTAGTAAGGAACTGGAACATCTTTCATATGAGAAGAGCCTGGAAGCTGATACTGTTCAGCCTGGAGAAGGAAGACTCTCAGAAAACATACCCAGTCTGACTCTGCCTGAACTGGGGAGCTGGACTGGAAAACTTCAAGAGGTCCCTTCAAAAATACATTATTTTGTGATTCCATCGTTCTTGAACCTCATGATGTTTTTGTAGATCCAGTCCTCTACTTTCTGAGGTCACTAAGAATTGACACTTGCCATGTATTTTGTCAGCCACTCCACCCAGTTTAGTGCCCTTAAAAGCTTTCCTGCTGTTGCACTGCTGTTGTTCATTTCACTGATAAAGATGTTGAAAAAACAGTCCTCACTATTGACCCCTGCGTATTCTGCTTGTCAGTGGCTGTCATCTGGACATTGTACTATTGCTCATATTCTTTGCACACAGGGATCCAACATGTTTTCTGCATACCTAAATATTCATCAATTCATTCAGCCATTTCAGATGTCTTCAGCTTCTGTTTTAGTTTCTGTGATTTCTGTTATTTAGGACAGAACATAGTGCATAAAGGTCAAATGCTTTGTCAATAAGCACTGCTTTCCTTATGGAGAAAAGGAAAGAGGGGAGTAAAACTATTATCACTGCTTTATTAGTGACTTCTTTAAAAAAACCTGTCAATTTGCTTTCTGATAAAAGAAAATAACATAGGATTTGATATATTTTCTTGGTTATAAATGTTCTTAATGACTGACATGTTAACAGCTTGTATATATTCTTTTCTTCAAAATGTAGTGCATTTAAGATTGTAAAAGTAATTAAGGAAAAGAAACAGTGATATTCTCTATGCAATGTTTCTGTGAAAGAGATTTTAAAAATTTGATTTAGCTATGTGTGTGATACAGAGAATAATGGAGTTTAGATGGCCTACCAGAGTGCATAATTATTTAAGTAATGTGGAATTCTGTGACAATTACTAAAGTCTGTTACTGGGAATTATATTAGTATTTTGTCATGGTATTAAAGGCTTAAAAGTAGAGAAGAAAAAAAAATTACCAGTAAGAAAGGTTAATGAGACTTACACAGGTAATGTGCATGGAACTTAAAATGTAGTGTTTGCTATTTTATACTCCTTGTGGAAGCAAGGAATGGTCATATGAGATCATTCTTAATTTGGAGTCATAAAAAGGGCATACAAAGTACTATGGAACCACAAAAGACATATTCTAGACATGTGATGCCTCAGGGAGAGTTACATGCCGGCTATAGAACCGTTAAAACTCTGGAAAATAAAGCTTTATTAGATTTTATGTCTTGGCTCAGCATTGGAAATGTGTAGATCTAAATATCTGTCCAGGTTGAATTTAAAAAAAGGAAACTATATTTAATCTCCAAAATAGCACTATCATTTATATTTCGCAATGGCACCACAGTCCCCAGGATTCCTAGGTAACTTGGAAGGGCAGGGGATGAGGCCAAGGCATGATATAACCTAGTGGTCATGATTCTGTTCCCAGTTTTAAATCAATGTAATTTATAAATGATATGGGGAGAGACAGCATGCCCCCAGAGTGAAAAGAAGCTCAGAAATATTATCTGTCAATATTCTCTTTGAGAAGAATTTTGTTTCTGATCCTAGTAACCATTCAGTCACATGGTAAATTCAGCCAGCCTGATGCAAGCCCTTTCCATTATAATACCTTAAAGTAAGATGTACTGCTAATAGAAGTGAAGTACGTTTTTGCTTTTCATTGTTTTCCGCATTTTGAGCAGATTTTTATAAGTGTTTAGACATATCTAGATACAGCAAGTCATCTAGTGGGATTTCTGTGGCATGACTTACATGCACAACAGTTTCTAAATATCTAGAAAGTTTCTATCCACTTAAATATTTTAAAGTCTGTCCTAGTTTTGGAAGCATGTGACAAAGAAGTGAAAAATGAGCATCATGAAGAGGGTGGGTAAAAGATAATTTGTCTTTTCTAGACGAACTAGAAAAGCATTGAAAGGTAGCGCCAGTCTGTAGACTGTGGAATGCCGCCAAATGGAATTGCAGATTCAAGCTTTCAAGATTCAAGAACTTTGGACAAGTATTCAAGGGCTGATCAAGTGTTGGTCACTATAAAGAAGATTTAACAGGTCTAAAACAATCCTCAATCCATGGATGGTGTTTGGGAGCTGAAAACAATCTTAGACTGCCAAAGTAGTGGGAACTGCATTAAATATTTATCTAGTTATTGCTTTTCATAGGAGACCTTGAGAGGTCACCTATGGAGAAATTTTTTGGGGCTGATCCTGTATAGACATATGTGTACAAATGCAATTGTAGTTCTGAGGACACGAGTTACAGGAATAAAAGCAAAGTGTGACTCTTTTTAACAAAGGTATGCATATAATGCAGAAAAAAGTCTGAAGTTTAAGGAGGACAAACTAATTATCTCTTCCCAGCAGACAAACAGGGAGAAAATCTTCCCCTTGTGTCACTGGGTAAAGAGGGATTTACTGCACTCTCCCAAGGGGTCTGCAGAAGGATGTGGGCAGGGAGGGAAAAGAAGTGTGCCTTCAGACACCCAAACAGGACAGTGGTCATGGGGCCATACCCTCTGCATTTGCCCCACTCATTTCAGGGGGCCCTGGCCCTCCTGAGGAAAGCAGAAATGGTCACCATAAAATGCCCCCAAGAAGTACTGGACTGAGAAACTCAATACTAGCAAAAAAATGGTAGAATCTAAGGATTTTTTCTTTAAAAGATGTAAGAAGATGATTAATGAGCCTTTCTGTAATAATTAGATTATGTGGATTCTTAGACTGTTAAAATATTAATTGGAGTAGTGATAAGTTCCTGGCTCACAGGAGAGGTGTTTTGCTGATGCCATAATGAGGTTCTGAGACTTGCAAGTGCAGAACATCCACCATAGGGCTGGTATCACCAAGTCCATGGCTGGGCACAGCCAGGGCCCTTACAGGGACTGCAACCTCACCCTGGCATAGCTTCTGGCATTAATAATGAGGAAAAACCTCTTAGAGGCAACCTTGAAGAAAGTCCCCCATTCTCACAGTTTAATAACTTCAGTTCATGTCTTAATCCAGAGGCAGTCTTTCTGTTTGCATCTAGCCTTACACTTCCAAGCCTTTGCAACTGAATTATGATTACAGGTGCAATTTGGGTACTTTGGTAATAGCATAATAGAACAGGTGATCTGCCTGTTTGAAATATATATCTTTCTTTTGCAGGTCTGTGTGGCTACAGAAGCCAAGCTTCTCATCATATAATATGAAAAAAGAGTCAAAATATTTGCCTGTTTGCCTTAGGAACCAACTATTGGGAATTTGCTTATTTCTTTTACAAATGCCTCATTAATTATTAAAATGTTTTCATTTTGAAAATATCCCAAATATCTCAAGTTGTGTGGACGGGATAATTAATGCTTCAAGTGGAATCTTGTTGAGATCTGTGCTTTACAAAAGGTATCTATCACCTGTGGCTTACTGTACCTGTGTCTGCATAGAATTAATTTTAACAAAAGCTTAGAGAAAAGATAAGCGGAGATCAACCATTTTAGCTAAGAGCAGAGTGACTGATTTCTCTAGTGCACCTATTCCCTTATGAGAAAATTATGTTGCTGAGGAATCTAGAGCAGCTGTATCTTTAACTAGCACTAAGTCATTGATCTCTCACCACCACCAGGATTTTATAATTTTTCTCCTAAGTGAGATAGGATGATAGTTGCTCCTTCTTGTAAAAGCTACTTCCTCATCTTGCAAAGTCATTAATTCCCTTTCCTTATTGCTTATGAATTCATCTTGAGGGCTTGATAGTCTTTTTCTAATCTTTCTCCTCTCTCTTTCCCTTCATTCTCTTCCAGAGATCTTGCTTTCTGCCTGAGGTTGTCTGAATGCTTATGGATTATCTGCTTCTCTACAGCAAACTCTCTTCTGTTAAATTGAAAAAAAAAAAACAAAAACAAACCCAAAAATCCTCCTCAAAACAAACCAAAACCCAAAAATACAGCAGTTTTATTAGACAATCAGCTTTATCATACTGATTGTCAGATAATTTATTTTTATTATTTTTTCAGTTAATTAGTATTTGTGAAGATAAATTTTGTCAGTGATCATGTTTATTATGTATCAGAAAAAATTCATGTATAATTTATCTACAAAAGTCAGAAATTTATGTTGGGAAATTTTTAACAAGAAATGTTTTAGCTTACAGACTCAAGAACTCATTTTAAAAATCCACCTAGAAATGACAATGTTCATCATCAAAATATTCTGATAGTGGAATGATAGGTTTCATTTTCAGTTAAAAAAATCAATGAGACTTTTTAGACCATGAATTATCTGAGAGATAGCTTTGTCAATTTTAGAGACTGAAGAGAACTATATATTTCTATATATATATATAGAATTATATATATATATAACTATATATATATAATCCATGAGTAAAACCAAGATATGCTAACTTATGCCAAAAAATCTATATATTGATTTTATGAGCATTTAGGATTGTTTACTAGCTGCCATACTTGCTTATAGAAAATGTAATAACTTCCAAGGTATTTTATTAGAACTTCTGAATGGCAGTTTTATTAGGTGAGAATCCGGACACAAGGGGGCTCACTTGCTTTACTTTTCTGAATTTTCTTGTAATACTGATATCGTACAAAACATGGTTTTCCTTGGAATTAATTATCCAGGACATTTTTTATAAACCTATAAATGTGATTGAAAGGTAGGTTATTCTACTTTTAGAAAGAGAAATGTAACCTTATAATTTCTTTTCTTTTGTTCAAAATATGTAATTTTTCCTTAATTCAGCTTCCCACAAAACAATTACAAAAATGAAACCCTAATCACTAATACATATTAAGTTTAGTATGTATGAGGACATAAATTTCAAAATCTTTTTTAACCAGGTGGATGAGATCAGTCTAATTTTTGCAAACATGTTGTCTTACACATGTGGACCTTCTTTGACCTATGATGAAGCATTTCACTTTGGAAAATGTTAATTGCCTTTGCCAAAGTGAATAGAATGGTTTAAGAAAAGCATTTCATTATTACCTGAGCAAGACTGACTCGTCTTTTACTTTAGAGGAATAAAACCATTACTCTTGTATGACAGAGTTGCTTTGCCAGAGAAAAAGAAGCATTCCACTTCCTGAATTACATCTGATTGCCTGTATATAAACTGGAGGTGATGGCTTCCTCACAAAGGAACGGATGAAGGGTTTTCTTGCATGGGTCTGTTAAAGCATGCAGTACCTTTGTCTCTTTGACCTCCTGTACAGAAAAGAATTGTTCTTCAATGCCTTCTTGCAGTTCAGATTATCCTGTGCTTGCTTTTCAGGCAGAATATTTGTCTTATTTTCGGTAATATTGCTTTGTATCCTTATATCACCATGAAATAGACAGAATAAATTTTCTCCCTAAATATTTCAACTTAATTTCTTCCTCAGGAGGAAGAAAATTCATCAACAAAAAATAACCAGTGTTCTCTTTTATGCTCTTGAAGCATTGACTAATATCATCCCAGATAAATTCTGACATTTTCAATGATGATGAGAAAAACCACAATAATAGTAAAGTGATTCTGAAACGTATGCAATGAAAACAATTGTGTCCATTCTAGGTATATTAGGTAAGCAGAAAAAAATATATTTCTGCAAAATGAAGAAAGGTGAAACAAATGTCAAGAAAAATATTTGAAAGTATCTCAGATCAGAAACAAGAGTTAACTTGTCCTAGTTTTACACAGATTTTAGAGAATTTATTAATTTGAATTTGACAATGGATATATAAGATGGTTCTAAAATGTTGTCTCACCTTAAGAGCTAAAATTTTCTTTGACAGAAACCAACATCAAATAACTTACCTGTTGAGGTGTTGTTTGGTTTGAGGCATTTATTTTTGCAAAAGCTCTTAGAAGTTTTAGGTCCCTCTGGGGTCTTAAAGCTTGTGCTGAGCTGGATAAAATATTTGAAAGCAAGGAAAGAAACATAGTCTAATAACAGTAGTCACTAGGCAAAGCCATGCTTCAGCCAAGGAAAACAAGCTCTGGACAGATTGTGGCTTGTTCACTAAAATGGAGGTAAGCCATTGCTTTACCCCTCTCCAGCCCCACCCTCTTGCTCAAATGAGGTTAGTTCTATCAATAGAAAGCAGACATGCTGTGAATAATAGCTTTGTGATTTATATTTATCAATCCATAATATTCTAGCTAAAAAGTCTATCGCTGCATTTTCTCCCTCAGATAGTTCCATTCGGTTCAGAAGACCTTTTGCCAGAAGAAAGAATTACACAATATCTTCTCTTTTTCTGCATCACGTGGACTTTGACAAGTCCATTAGCAAAAATTTACAGTTTAAAGTATAATTTTGGATTGAGGACCAAATGCTGAAACTCTTACTCATGTTCATTACCTCAGTATGGACATTGAGAACTTTCTTTTTAAAGGTTTCAGACTATAGAAAAATAATTAGTCTACACTAAGATGATATAGCTGGAACCATACTACCCTGTGCTTAAAGCACAGTCTATGACTTCTAACTGTAGTTTCCTTGGTTAAGCAAATATTATTCATGTCCTGTCAAAAAAAAGCAGCATTTAGCTGATTGCATTCATACCCTTGAGCATGTCAAATGCCTGGTGATAAAAAGGCCAACAGCATAACAGATTCAGTCCAGGTCCCTGGAAGAGTTGAAGTAGGTAATGATATGAGTTTTAACTGAGCCCATCTGATCTCCCCATCACATGTGGAAATAGGTTGTTAGATTATTTAATCATACATAAAAATACCTTAAGCTTTCTGTAGACAACCAGAAAGTATTCTGTAGATTGTTTAGCAGAAATAAGATATGCATGCTGGCAGAAAAGGGATAAAATTGAAGTATTCCTGCTTTCACTTTTCCTGACTACTCACTTATCACATAATTTGGCACAGAAATGTTAATGTAGGTTATTGTCCTGATAATTCAACAGTTCCAGTAAGGATTGATTTTATATATTCAGTTACAATGCTCTTGCCCCCATGGTGTTAGGCTCCAGTAAAATACACTGATTGAATTAATCCATCTGCCAGCTGAAGAAGTTGACAAGGTTAGAGGTGGCAATAAGAATCTGTCACATGTTTGCTTGCTTTCAGTACCATTTGTTTACAGTGTATGGATTTGGTGAGCTGAAGGAGTCCCTGCACTGCAGTTGAGCAGCCGAGCATATCCGTGTTCAGATTTCCTTCTTGGATGGCCAACTCACAGTGCAAATGCCTTGGCTTCTCCTGTGCACAGTCAGTCATGAGCTGTTCAAGCACCAACGGCTCATCAGAACACCAGGTTCCTGGAACAAAAACAACTGTCCACTCAAGCCTTTTTTGCCTGAAGTTTGCCTTCCTTCCCCCATTATATTTCTTTTTTATTGTTTTGTTTCAGCTTCCTCTCTGGTTGCTCAGAGTTAGGAGTCACTGTTGCCAAGTTAGTGAGAGAACTACCAATCTGGCAGCGTCAAGACAATGGAGCAGAAGGGTAACTTCACTGATCTGTTGACTTTATTTATTGTAGAGCATAAAAGAGGTTCTCATGAATTAAGAGAATAGATCAAGGTGTTCTTTATTTAAAAATACCTTTTTAAAAAGTCTGTCACAGTTTTAAGAACTGTCAGCCAGGTTTAAGGAAAAGTTACCTATAAGAGGACATGAACACTCACTGATTTCAGGTTTTCACTAGACCCTTTGAGAGATACAAGTTTTGTCTTGACCACTCCTAACAGGAGTGAATTCTGTGAATTTGCATTGTTGTTGAAAACTGTCCCTGGATTCTTTGCTATCACTGTTTTTCTTATATACGAGTCTATTTTAAGTCACTAAAAACCACATGAAAAAACACTTACAGCAATTTATCATATTCCACTTTTGCAGTCTGAAATTTCCCAAAGTGTACTGTAGTAAAGCATGTAATGCGAATGAAAAACACTGACAACCTGTTACTAGTTTTAGATTTCTAAGCAAAACCTTGTTTATGGTAATAGAAATTAAAATAAATTTGTAAATAGATACACTCCTTCAGTAAGTGAATGACAGAATTGATACAGCTCTGTTGAAATTCAAGGAATTACTTTATTCATGCGACCCAAGAACCTTACCTTAACACAAATTTCAAACCATACTATCTTTTTAATTCCTCTTGCCAACTAAGAATGATATCAGAAGGCAAGTAAACAGAGTGAAGTCCAGTAGAAAAAATTCTGAGTTAGTGAAGAACTGGTATGTATTAAATACATTTTACAAGAAGGTCTGGATCACCTCCTACCTGCAGTCTACATATTAATCACTATTGTGAATATCAAATTGTGCTGCACCCTTGTAAGCTTTCCCTGTAAATGGAACTTACAGATTTCAGCTTGTTGTTATTTAAAGGTAGCTGTAGTATTTACAGGACTAAGTTGCCACAAAGATTAAGTATTTTGGAGTCATCACAAAATGTCTTTATACACAGCTATGTAGATGTGCCTAAAGCATGTATGGCTTGAACTTCAGTGTTATTTTTACCCACTTCCATGTAATGAAGAGTGTCATGGCTATATAAACAACTATCTAATGAAATATTATTGGTTGAAAAATAATTTTAGTGCATCTAAAAAACCATCATGCTCCTATACCAGATGGTGAAATATATGTCATATAATTCTCTATTTAACTGTGTGTTATATTGCAGATTTGAATAACCTGGCATGTGGGAGGCTGGTTGAAGCCCATCATCCATAAATACAAAACCAGTTATTTTGGGGAAGTGTTATGGGAAAAACTATTGACTGTTTCTCAAAACATAAAGGTTAAAACTGTCAGTTATATGCAACAAGTTGACAGCGTCATTAGGATTCTATAGTGATGTCTTAGAGATATTTTGGCAGGATATCAAAGAGAGAAGAAATAGTGATTGAATATGCAGATTTTTGGAAACTGTCTACAGCCTAAACTTCTATACTGAAAACAAACTTCCATGTGCCTGCCAGGATTTAAAAAAGAAGTATTGTGAAGAACCGATCTGCAGTAATTGATGAAACAGTCTGAAGTAATTACAAGGTATCGCAGCATTACAGAGCAAACTTGTGCAGTTTATGGATTTGACTGTAGTTGCAGTGGGCGTCAAATAGAGCATTAAAGCAAAGTACAGTTTATAGACCTTGGATTACATTAACTTCAAAATGGTGCAGACTTATCACCTGATGTTAAGGATTCCATACACTGAAGTGGCTTACCTGCTCTATGTGGCATTTGATTCTCTCATTTCAGGAGTAAAGACTTAAATATAGGAAGGTATCCTCACTTAGAAACTTTGTTACATCCTTCACAGTATTAAAAAAAGAGCCTTAGTAAAGGCATCCTTTTGATTTGACATAGTATGTATAGTCAAATGACTACAGAAATAACTGAAGAAATTAAGTAAAGTCAATGCTATGTTATATGAAACTAACACCAACTGTAATAAAATTTATAAATTAACTTCATTGGTTTTTTTTCTTAAACTGAAAGATTAAACGTTCATTTTTCCTGGCATTTAGAAATAATATTTATCAAGAAAATGTTTAATTTTCATTACTTTCATTCCTTTTTTATTTCTCTTTTTTTTGTAAACAATCTGGACACTGGAGTCAAATGTATATTAAGGAATTTTGCTGATGATACTAAATTAAGAGGAGCTATGGATTCCCTCAAGGATAAAGAGACCTTACAGAGAGATCTGGATAGACTAGGGGGTTGAGCAATGATATAATCTGGTGGGTAGCATCCCTACCCATAGCAAGGTTGTTGGAATTATATGACCTTTAAATTCCCTTCCAGCCCAAACCATTCTATGATTCTGTGATTCTATTATTCTACGACCATCTGAAATTCAACAGGAGGAAATGCCAGGTCGTACACACAAATTGGGGGATGACAGGCTGGAGAGCAGCACCACTGCAATGAGCAGGTCACTTTCAACCTGTGATAATCTTTTATTCATACTAGGTCCATTTTGCTTTTCTTGTTAAAGAATTCATATTTACTTGGATAAATTCTATGAGTAGGAAAGGTGACTACATTAAGCAATAGGTTTTTAACTTCTGGCTTGTTCTCCCTCCCTCCTTTCTGTCCCTGACCTTCCATTTCTGATAATGGCTTTAGAATACCTAGCTATATGTAGGCAAATAACTGCAATATTGAGGTAAAGAATTCAGTGTTTGAGCTAGAAAATTCAGCTTCTTTCCACATTCTGTTCAGTGCTATATAAGTGATATTTTCTTGTTACGGCGGATAGGTGAAAATGATTTGAATCCCAAAAAATATTTTGGCCAGTGATATTAGCTATCTCATACCAGGGGTCTTACCCCATAAAACTGACATTGTTCAGTGATTTACCTTCATTGTTTTGTTACTGAAACTGTCTATTATTTGATTAGATGTTAAGAATTGGTCTTTCCAGAAGTGGTAAACAGCATGTTGTTTACATGTGCAGTGATTCAACAGTAGTCAGCTACTGATGATTCATTACCATATGCTACAATTTCCACAATTGCTGGCAATTATTAGTTGAGGATTTTGATCCAATATTAAAAGACAACTTATGAGTTCGTGAATATTCTAAAGTCGAAGACCCCAGGCAGGATTCATCTTAGTTTCTTTAAACATCTACAGTTGGGATGTCTGCCCTTAGCTCCATATCTGCTCATCTGAGAAAAACATATTTATGTGCATCTGTTGCATAGTTCATCTGATCAAATTTAGCTGATGCCCCTAAAATGACATGAGTTGCAATGTAGAAGTTGTAATTGCTCCCCATGTTCTATAAATGGAAATCTAGACAGATGATCTAACTGTCTGTACTAAAATGCAAATAGAAACCCTCCTACCCCTCCCACTACAAAGCTGACCTTTGCCCTTTCAGTTCACAAACACAGAGAGTCTCTCCTCCAAATCAGGCTTCCCTTGTCCTCCATTCTTTCATTAACTTCCCTTAGATGGTTCAAAGCCTCAACTTGCAAACTTTCTCATGCATGGAGATGCTAACATTTTAACAATGAACACACCTTCTCGATCAGTTTTTACACTTTGGCCTATGTCTGCACTTGTTGGTGCCAAATTTCTGCTAGAGAGGAAGAAATATTTTTGAAGATATTTCTTGTGATATTGTGAGGATGGAGTGTGATTGATCTGTCCAACAGTATGCAAAGTAATAGCATTTTAGTCCACAGAAGCTCTGCCCTTTTCATCATGTGCTGATATGGTGGAAGTCGCTAGCATGCAACAGTTTATTTCTCTTACCGGGAGACTGCATTAAGCTTGTCTGGGAAGGAGTTAACTTTCCTCATAGCAGCACTTACACTGCTGTGCTCTGTGTTCGTAACTAGAGTAATGTTGGTAACACTCCAGTGTTTTGGCTGAGCAGTGTTGCACATAACAACATCACTGCTGTCTCTTCTAACTTGCCCTCCAATGGCCTGGAGGCTGGGGGTGAGCAAGGCTGAGAGGGAACACAGCTGGAACAGCTGACCCCAGCTGACCAGAGAGGTGCTCCTTACCAGACGACATCGTGCCCAGCATGAAACATTAAGAGAAAGAAGGAGTGGAGTGGGCATTTTTTAGTAAGGCATTTGTCAAGGTATTTTATAGATTAAGGTCTTCTGGAGCAACTCCTATGCATATTGAGGCCCTGCTTCCTAGGAAGTGACTGGGGAAATAGAAAATTAGTCTCTTTCACCTTTTCTTCCCAGCACTGCTTTTTCTTTTCTTTGTTAAGCTGCCTTCGTCTCAAGTATTTTTTTTCTCCTTTGTCCTGCTGAGGAGGGGGAATGATAGGGCAGCTTGGTGGACATCTGGAATCCCACCAAGATCAACCCACTGCAGGACCCAAAAATTGTTACTCAATTTTCAAAGAGAAGAAGAGGACGATTTTTCAAGGAAAAAATTATTAGCTGCAAATTGTTTATTCAAATTTAATTTCCAGATGAAACAGGAATGAATCATTTGGGCTCTCACAAATTTTAAGCTGTCTTGAAGCTGTGGACACTTAAAAGTTTATTCTTTTTAAATGTCTATGTTTAATTAATAACCATCTCTTTCACATATGTCATAAATGGCTGACTTATTTTTTTTTTAAATATGCCCAAAGTTTATTACTTTCTAGCGAAAAAGTGAAAGATTATCTTTCATATGTTAAAATAAACTGAAATTGATGACCCTGAGACATATAAATGGAAGCAGAACAGAAAACCTAGTTCTGAAAGTTGTATCATAAATAATTCATGACTTTTCTAGAAATAGTCCATGAGCTTTTTACGACATTTTGTAAGCCCTGAAGTTTTTATTATGACAAGTTCTATGCTGCTGCAGTTGTAAACTATTTTTGCAAATATATTAAGCATACAGTTGGAAGGGCAGTAAAACCAAGCATCTTTACCCCACAGTGCACATTTTCTTATTTTAGGTTGTATTCTCAGGCATTTTTAATTAGCTGAAACATTCACCATAGTACCTGCTATATTTGTTTACTCAAACCAAACCAAATTAAAAAAGAAACAAACAAACCAAAAACCAAAAACCAAACAAAAAAAACCAAAACCAAACCAAAACAAAAAGAATCTCACCAAAACCCAGAAAAAGATGTAGCCTGTATTTGGAGAAAGGCTTAGAGCTGATAGATTTGCAGTAAGAATTCACAAGAGGTAATAAATTCAATTATTTTTCAGGTTTCCTCTCTTTATGTAACATGTCTAATTTCACAGCATAACTTTGGGAACAGATTACCTACTATGTTTTACCTCTTTTTCATTCATTGTGATGATTCAAAATTTAGTTTTTGTTTCATAGTTATGACTGAGAAGATAAATAGTTTCTGACACATATGACACAGTGGTCATATTAATTTAAAATGGAATTCTGGCAAAAAAGCCTCCCAAAAGAATTCATTGTCTCTCAGTAATTTTACTTGAGAAATTTTGTCAAGTATTTTCAGAAATCAAGCCTACATAAGGGGAGGAGAAAAATCATGATGTTGAGAGATTTTTCCCCCTTATTTTTGGTTGTTGCTGTTTCTGTTCTCTTTATTTCTCTGTTCTGGTTTACAGCAGGGAAGTTTGAAAAATCTAGCAGAATTATTAGTGCTTTTTGGAAGCAGTAGTAATAATATGAAACACCATACTTCACTTGATATATGCAAAAATGGGAATTACACTTAATCAGGGTCTCAAATTTAAACTCAGCAATACTGGGGCACATGTGCAAGTCACATGAGGATTCAGGAACAATACTTCAATTTCTTTCCAAATTTAATTGGGAACCCAGCTTTTGCACATTGTTCAAACTTAGAGAAGACGTCCCGTATTTTCAGATGGAAAGTTATAAAGTATTTTCTTTTTCATTTTTTATAGCCTTGTCAGAGAGTAAGCCAAATTTCCCAATCTAAGAGAGTAATATGAAAGTGTGTAGTCAATGAACAAGGGAAAAAAAGGAAAAAAAGAAGGAAAAATAATTCTATGAAAATATAGATCTTTATTCTATATTTTCCTTATATATGGTTGTGTTCTAGGTCTCAAAGTCAGCATCCACTGATTTATGCAGTGGCAGCCTTGTTTTTGCAGTTTCCTTTTACAGTCTCCCTTTACTCCTATTTCAATATTTTTTTCTTCCCTTTGCCCCATCTCTTCTGCTTTGACAATTTTTCACTTTAGAGCATTCCAATTTTTTCTTTGCCTTATACATAGAGACAATTGAGACATGCACACAGTCTACCATTATCAGAGTAATGTCTACCATTTTTAATTGTGAAACTCTTCAAACCCTAATATAATTTTTGAATCAATCTTGGACCTCAGTTCACTCATATCCTTTAAGCATATTTTAAAATTCATCTTTATTAAGTAAAACAAAAAAAACCATATTCTAAGGTGCTGCTGGTTTTACAAGAGATTGAGCACACGCCCCAAACAAAAGGTAAAAGTAATGCTTAAGCTTCTGAGTTAGGATATTAACAGAATCACATGAGCACAGAATTGTTAGGGTTGGAAGACACTTCTGGAGTCACCCACTCAAACCCCCTCTGCCAAGGCAGGGTCTCCTAGAGCAGGGGACATAGGAATGCGTTCAAGTGGGTTTTGAATGTCCAGAGAGGGAGACTCTACTACCTCCCTGGGCAGCCTGTTCCAATGCTTTGCCATCCTCAGTGTAAAGAAGTTCTTCCTCTTGTTCAGGTGAAACTTCCTCTCTTTTAATTCATGGCCATTGCTTCTCATCCTGTCTCTGGGCACAACTGAAAAGAGTCTGAAAGAGTCTGGCACATACCTTTGAGATATATATGTGCATTGATGAGATCATCCAAACTTCTAAAGAAGTTTTCCCTTTAGAATAAACAAGCTCCCTCAGTCTCTCCTCATAAGAGATGCTCCAGACCTCTCATCATCTTTGTGGCCTCCGTTGGACCCTCTCCATTAGTTCCTTGTCTCTCTTGTACTGAGGAGCCCAGAACTGGACACAGCACTCCAGATGTGGCCTCACCAGGGCTGATCTAGGTATAGGGGCAGGATCCTCTCCCTTGACTTGCCAACCACACTCTTCCCAATTCACCCCTGGCCTTCCTGGCCACAAGGCCATACCGCTGGCTAGTCACCAACTTGTCATTCATCAAGACTCCCAGGATTTTCTCTGTAGAGCTGTTCTCTAGAAGATCAGCCCCCAACTCCTTCAGCACCCATGGGTGCATCCCATCAGGGCCCATGGATTTATGGAGGCTTAGTACACCCAGCTAATCTGTAACTCAACCCCCTATGACCAAGGGGAAATCTTTCTTTTCTCCAACCTTCTCTTACCTCTGAGATCTGGGACTCCTGAGGGCTGAGCTCAGCAGTATGGCAAAAAATGGCAAAGATGGCATTCAAATACTTCTGCCTTCTCTTGCTCCTTTTCTATCCTGGACACCCATGTGCTTCAGCTACAGCTCCAAATTTTCTTTTCCAATTTTCTTTTTCTAATCTTTCTTTTAGTGATGATGTATTTGCAGAAACCTTTCTTGTTGCCCTTGATGTGCTTTTCTGTAGTCAATTCCAAGTGGACCTTGACCTTCTCCATTGCATTTCTGCATACCTTGTTGATGTTCCTATAGTATTCTCGTGTGGCCTTTTTCCACATCCCATAGATTTCTTTCTTCTGTTTGATATTTGCTAGAAGTCCATGCACATCCCACCCCCTTTGCCTGATTTCATCATCATGGGATATACTGGTCTTGAACTTGAAGGAAGTGGTAAACATTGACCAGGTCTCTTGGACTTCCTTCTCTTCTAGAGCCCTATCCTGTGGGATTTCTCTAAGCAGGTCCCTGCTCTGCTACCTCCTCATTCAATGCCAATGGGACACAAACAAGGATGATAGTTCAGCTCTGTGTGCAGAAGACAATGAGATGAGTTATGAGCATGGTTGTTTGTTCATCCATTATATTCTTCTTACAATGCCACTTATGTACTAAAAACACTAGTTATACCTCTGACCGCTAATTTCCATTTTTTCCACATACACCAAACAGATATGTCCAGAATTGTCTGACTTGCAGATCTTACAGCTACTTGATATGAGACAATAAAGAACGGGAATAAGTGCATGTTTTGTCTTCCATTCTCCACCCATAATCATGGCTGCAGGCATAATACTTTACGGGTAGTATATAAGAAAAGTTCTTTCCACATGATCATATGCTGACTTCTTCTAGAAATATGGAGTTTTCTTCAGTTTGAAAGAGACGCCTAAGTTCTGTGTGAAATCACACATCTTAACATGTTTCCTGTGCACATAACACAATCTTTGTTTTATTTTGTTTTGCACAGAACAAGAGTTGACAGATAGGTGTTAGATAGATGATGAAAGCAAGAGAAATGGAAGGTGACAAGAATGGGAACCAGTATGTAAGCCATTCAGACTAATAGATAGACCAGAATAAAAAAAAAAAAAAGGTAAAAAAAAGAGTAAAAAACTGCAGTGAAGCCTGTAAATGAAAAAGAAATACAAAGATCAAATTAATATTAAAGCAATATGAGCCTTCAAGTATAGAAACATGTAGAGCATATCGTGTTTCAGTTGGAGATACTGGGAAGTGAATATAGAGAAAAGATCGAAAACTTGTCATGGAATGAGTAGAGTAAAAGAAACTGAAACACTGTGTATTTTTAACTCACTCCACCCTACAGTCTAAGCTCAGCATAGGCAAAATATGATCAAATCCTCACTCTCAGTAAGTATTCACACCATCCTGCAGAGGGACCTGGGCAATTCAGAGGAGAGGGCAATCACCAACCATAGGAAGTTCAACAAGGGAAAATGTCAGATTCTGCACCTGGGATGGAGCAACCCTGGATGTACAGACTGGTGAATGATATGCTGGTAAGAAGTGCTGCTGAAAGGGACCTGGGAGTCCTGGTCAGTGGAAAGTTGAATGTGAGTCAGCAGTGTCCTGGCATCCAGGAGGGCCAACCTCGCCTTGGGGTCCATCAGGCACAGCATCACAGCTGGGCAAGGGAGGGGATTGTCCTGCTCTGCTCTGAGCTGAGGCAGCCTCACCTCCAGTGCTGGGGGCAGGTTTGGGTGCCGAAACACAAGAAACTCACAAAACTATTAGACAGCATCTGAAGGAGGACAGCAAACACAGTGAAGGGCCTTGAGGAAAAGTTGTATGACAAGAAGCTGAGGTCACTTGGTCTTTTCAGCCTGGAGAAGGGGAGACAGAGGAGACCTCTCTGCAGTTACAACTTCCTCATGAGGAGAAGAGGAGGGGTAGGCACTGATCTCTTCTCTGTAGTAACAGTGACAGGACTGAGGGAATGGCCTGAAGCTGTGTCAGGGGATGTTTAGATTAGATATTAGAAGAAAGCTCATTACCCAGAGGGTGTTTGGGCACTGGAACAGGCTCCCCAGGGCAGTGGTCACAGCACCAAGCCTGACAGAGCTCAAGAATGATTTTGGGAAATTGTCTCAGGCACATGGTGTGATTCCTGGGGATGTTGCTGTTCAGACGTGGGACTTCGATGAATCTTGAGGGTCCCTTCCAATTCAGCTTATTATGTGATTCTGTGACTCAGAACTACGTGGTCTAATTTCATACTCTTCGATGTGAAGAGCTGTCAGGAGATTACTTTGTTGGCTGTCTGCCTTGTCCTCTTGATAATTCCTGAGGCTAAACTTGTATGCTTTCTCATAATATTCAATATCAGAGCAGCTGACTCAGAACATCTATAGAGACATCTCACTGCTCTACCAAAAGAAGCATGAAACCATTAAACTCTCTTTTGCCATATACATGCACAAAAATGATGATGCATTTGCAGATACAAAAAAGCCAGGGCTTCTCCTGTTCATTATAACAAAAATGATTGCTTGGGCATCCTGTTTGTGTTCACTATTATCTTTTCCATTTCTGAGCAAAAATTTTAGTATTCGTTTTCTGTTCATAGATGCATTGGAACAATACAAGAAAATTTCTTATAAATTCCCAATTACTGAGCTAGAGAGAATGACTGATATTTGTCCACAAATGGCAACTCCAGAAGACTTTTTCTGTACTATCTCATCAGTGGCACATATGATGATAAAATCAAATTCAAATTCAAATTCATTTAGTCTGATTTTTCTGTTCTTTTGCTCTTTACCTTTCTTATCAGTGTGTTGCCATCATTATTGTTACTGTGTTTTCTTCCTTGACAAAAGTGAAAATGCATTTACAGCTCTGGAACCCAGGGAAACCACCCATTGATAAAGATTTTGCATGGGTGGCTGTTGTGAAGAGAGCAGTCAGTCCTCAGAACTTTTTCACGTACTGAATACTGAATTTTTACTTTAAAAGAGTATTTTAAATAAGTAAAATATCCTCTATTAAGTTTTATCAATGCTTAAAAGGTCTTACTGTATCTTTGTTTATTTGAGGTGCTTCAATGCTTCTGAAAAAAGGCAATATTATGGGACACCCTCCAAAAATAAAAATATTAGAGATGAGACAGAAGGGAAGAGTGAGTAAGAATAACAGGTAGCAGTAAAAATAGGTTGGATCTAAATTTAAAAAAAAATATATTCTTGAAAGGTAAATTGATATCTTTTACAGTCATCTAGAGAGGAAGGGGTAGATAATGTCCAGAAAGAAAAAAAGGACACAGGGTCAATATATCATGGTATATTTCAGGCAACTTACAGAGTAGCATAAAAAAAAAGATGAAGGGTCTTTTTGTAAAATAAGATGGTTGTCCTCTGTAAAATTTGTTCAAATTTTCTTCTACAGAAACTAAGGTGCAGAAAGAGTCTGCAAGGACCTGTGCCCTTCCCTGTTCTGGAGCCAGTATATCTATGGAACAAATACTGAAGAACTAAAAAACAACCCTAATTCTGCTGGTACGATATTTATTTCTACAAGCTAGAGAAAGAGCAGACAAGTACATATGGGAAAGCAAGAACAAATGAAAGCATAGAAGGCAAAAAAATCATATTTATCCAAATGCTTTTAATAAAGCAGGAGTCTCCAAGCACTAATATTTTAATTGTTGCTGATTTTTAATAGAATACATTGTTTTCCAGGAGACTTCAGCTTTGATTATAGAAAAAGCTGAAATGTAGCCCAGAGAAGTCTGAAGAGAGATAAAAAGACAACAGAGGCCAATTTAGATTGGAACATAAAAAGTAATATCAAGATGCAGACTCTTAAAAATTTAAACAATATACTAGTGGGGAAGATAAGTACAGAAATAAAAATTAGAAATAAAATCACAAAGAATAATGAATGCATCATTGCAAGACATTGTATGCCAAGTAATTATGTTTTTTTCAAATATATAAACAGTAAACTGCATATGTGATAGTTTCCCTATTTTAAATGTCAATAAAATGGATAGACAAAGAAAAGACAAAGAACTGACAAATCTGTCAACTAAATACATATATTTTACAGAGTAAGAAAGTAGCAAATCTCTCTACCAAAAAGTATGTTCCTCTCTCATGCTGTGGGTCTCCAATTAAGATGATATTTCTTGGAACTGCCAAAGAAAATATTTGAAGACTCCTTTGTGTGCATCCTGGCATTCAGGTCCTGGGACAACCAAAGATCAGGAGTATGCAGAAGATGACACAGAATTCATCGTTTCTTCCCCTTTCTCTAGTCTCAGCTGGTACTTCTTGGAGAAATATTTTAAGATCACCCTGGTTCACTGCTGAGACATGCAGTTCAGTTTTTTAATGTGAAATAGAATACACTCATACAAGTTTGTGGATGATAATTAAAGAACATTAAAAATGTCAATGAAACAGCAATACAATTAAAAAAATGTGAAAGATCAGAAATTAAAGCAACATAATATTTTTCTCTGAAAGAAGACATTGGGACATAATTATTAATTATGGGACATACTTAATTCTAAAACACTGATATTCAGTATGAACATAAGAATGAAAAATTTGGAGTGAAGAAACATGAAAAAAAATTTCAAGGTCTGTACAAGTGCACATTTGTAACAGAAAAAGGACATAATGCTTTTTCATCTTCAATAAAGGTATTGAAACACAGAATCACAGAATGAGTGAGGCTGAGAGGGATCTCTGGAGGTCAACCCCTTTCTCAAGCAAACCCAGCTCTCTCAGTCTTTCTTCATATGAGTGATGTTCTGGCCCCTCAGTCATCTTGGTGTCTCTTCTAAGACAGAACTGAATTTCTAACACAGAACTGAAATTATTTCCTGCAGCTGAATTCTTCTATTTGCCACCTCATTCCAGAATGATACTGACAATTTAGACAGAGTTCAGAGAACAAGAAAATAATTGCTATCAGTGGAGCAGAAACAACGACTCCTGAGGAGTTAATTTTGAGGAAAGAGTAAGACTTAGCATCTACAAATACTCAGAACACAATATTCAAGGAAGAAAATGGAATGATGTAGGGTAAAAAATGAAGGTTAATATGGAATAACAGAGTCAAACAAAGGGCAGAAAAAAATAGAATGAAGAGTACAAAATTTCCTGATACAAATCAATATCTGGGCTAACTTTCTACAGCAGTCACAGAAACTGATTTTTTCATGACTATTATTACTGCTCTGAACAAAATGGATCAGACCTTTCAGGCATCAGTGGTACAAAAGCAGTGCAATGCATTAGGTGATTTAGTGAGTCTTTTATCTTTCTCTCTAATTGTTGCTTTATTCTCGCACTCTCTGTTTACAGTAATATGTTTTCCAAAATAAAATAATCTTCAGTATTACATATGATTCATCATGGATAAAGACAGAAAATAATGATAAAATAATAATCCAGATCTATGCATTCTATTGCAATTTAAACATAAAGTTGCCTTGTAAAAGCTACTAGTTACCAGAAGTGGCTGATGCATCGTCACAAAAAGATAAGATTTTTGCCGCAAGGAAGTATAGTATTAAGAAAAAACCAGAAAATTATTTCATCCTCAATAAAATTCACTGTATCTAGTGTCCTACAAACTCCTGTTATTTGTTCTCTAGAAATATACTATTATCTTTACGCTTCTCCATTTGTAATAGTCCATTGTAAATGTCCATAATTGCTCTCTTGTCAATTTTAATCTTGTCTCCTTCTGGCCTGTTCCTCTGGTGTGCCTTTGTGACATCTGGTCCATCTAATCCATGATCTTACATGTTAGGAAGAAGCTCTTCAGAGGGTTATGAGACACTGAAGGAGGGTGTCCAGAGAAGATGGAAGTGCTCAAGGCTAGGTTGGATGGGGCCCTGGGCCACCTGATCTAGCAGGTGGCATCCCTGACCATCATAGAGGGGTTGGAACTGATTTTTAATGACCCTTCCAAGCCAAACCATTCTATGATTCTATCATAATATTCCTTGGGTTTCTATATTTTCTTCTAATCTTTTCTTCATGTCCTGTACAATAATACACCACCCTCACACCCAGTGCTTCACTTCCCAGTATCACATACCCTAACTAGAGACTTCTTGAGTGGAAAAAAGCACTGTAGAAAGTGCAGATATTTTGCAGCTTTGCAAAGGTGGGGCAGCTGGAACAAAGGGATTTGTCTTGGTCACTTGCATGCTATACATGAAAGGCAATGGAGATTATCACACAGAAACATATGTTGCTTATAAAAGACCTGTTTCCTCATTGCATTTTTTCCTTTGGCAAATACAGTGTGTTTAGTGAGTTACCCCTGGTATTGTCTGTACGAATACGAGTTATTTCCATTATGACTAAAGATAACTATTTGGCTCACTAAAATATTTTTCTCACCTTTGAACTCTGTGTTTGCCACAGTTCGAGCAATGTCACATATGGAATATTTTCCTTTTCCTTTTCTTTCTTTNTTCACAGATAGGACTGCCTGATTCACTAGCTAGACCTATATACATATATATATAAATAGCATCAGTGAAACAGTCAATAGTAATGCCCCACCCAGATTTAAACAAACAAACAACCCCCCCTAAAATTACTGAAGATAATATTTTATTTTCTAATTCTGCAAAACGGTTTCATTCTGCTTATTGACAGGTATAACAACTTCATATAGATTCATAGGAGGTGATAAACCTTTCATTGTATTTCTGTAATTATTTAAAAGTTGCTTTGCTCACTTTCAGGCTAGGGAGATATGCCTTAAAAAACCAACCCCAAAAAAAAAGCAAAGGATTTGTTGGGACTTGATTCCATTTAACAGTATATACAGCTACAGGGGTTTTTTTAGGTGCTATCTATGTTACTGGGAATTACACTTTTATCTGATAAAGCTTCATATCAGAGAGAAGGTTCTGAAGAAAGTGTAGTGAAAAAGCATATTTTCTGTTAGAGTAGTTAATATTAAGTAAAAAGATAAAGTGGCTCTCTTAAAGCACCTTGAGCTTGAAGTGATTAAGGAACATGAACCCCCTCTCCCCAGTTTACAGTGGTGAAGGCAGGATTGTGTTGATTCCTTTTCTGAGTGAAAAATGAGGGTACTGTATAGAAACAGAATTTAATTTTTTATGAGATAGACTAAAGTACTTCATAAAAAGGAGAGATTCTCCATGAGAGAAGGAAACTGATTGCTTGCCAGCTATAGAAAATCAGTAGTGGTAGTGAGAACATTATAGGAATCTCAACTCACACTCCTAAGAGTTTACTAATTCTTTAAGTAGCTATGATGAGGGTGGCTTGATGGCTCTATAACAGCCATTGAAACTTTTAAAATTGAGATTTTGTAGCCCACAGTTAATGGATCACGAGTTCAGACAGGTCTGCCTAAACTGATGCACATTACTTTATTGATTCCCTGTTTAAGTGAGCACTTACATTAAAATTTTTTCCTTATCTTTTTGTATGGTGAAACCATGTTCAGAATTATTAACCATGTTCAAATTAAAAAGTCTAGTCCTTCATACGCATTTCTCATGCTTAATCATAAATGAATTTCTCGGATAAAAGGGTAGGTTTTTTCCTACAACCCAGACCAGAAACCAATAAAAGGAAGCTGAATTTATACATATTTAAAGATAGAACATTTTGTGCTGCAGCTGCCTTTTTTGTTTGTTTGTTTGTTTGTTTGTTTGTTTTTTGTTTTTTGTTTTTACTGTAATTGTGTTCAAAACCGGGCTGGGCACTCTGAGGCAAGAAGAAGAAGAAAAAAGAAATTTCTTTATCTGATACTTAAGCTGATAGCATCAAAGAGGCCAAATAAGTTTTACATCATTTGTGAAGTCTTGATACCAGCCTGAATTAAGAAAATTACTTATCTGCAGACTTGTAAAGTCCTTTCTCCTAAGGAAATAATATGCTTGCTGTGCTCATATACTAAGTATCTGTTTGAAATAAAGAAAAAAACACCATTTATCACTATTTGGTGAATAACTGCTGCTGATATGTATAAATAAGGAACGATATGTATAAATAAGCATTACGATCAGATCTGTTGTTGAAGTTTTGGATTCTTTTAAGACTAACCTTAACTGATTCTCAAAAATTGTAAAGATTTGTAGTAGATCTTACCTTAATTTTATAGCTGCATAATGGTAAAATTTATTATCTATACATTTATATTAAAATTTGATAATTTTTGCTATATTATTCAGGAGTGGCAAATACACAACGAAGATTTTTTTTTGGCCAAAAAAAAAAAAAAAAAAGAAAACAATATCCTAAACAAACCCAAATCCATAATCTTAGTTTCTGTTCTTCTCTTGTGTACAAGTTAAGCAACATATGAATGAAAGGCAAGATTGTACTTCAAGGTATTATCTAACCCAAGTCCAGGCATTAATTCTGGATCACTACAGTCACTGTCAGAGACATTTGACTTATCTGTGCCTTAAAAATGTCTTGTAAAGAAGATAGAGGTTGGCTCTCCCCGTAGTACTTCAGTACCCTTTTCATCATACAGTTTTTTCCTGTAGTTTTCCATAAGCCTTCACTACTATCTGTCATCAGAATACAGGTGTTATCACCCTGTGCTTGGAAAAAGTATGGCTGAACTCCTCATGATCTAATATGTCTTTGAAAACAGTATGAGCATGGGAATGAGATTTTCAGCCAGAATAATAGAGTTCATATCCAGATAGCCTCATGAGGGATTCACCTGTCTAAGCATATCTGTCTAGTATCATTATTTATGCCCTAATAGTTCTGAAGCATCTGCAGACATTTGAAAGACAAAATACAGAACTTGGGGAAGACCTGTGGCTTTCTTGGCGGCAGCTGGAGACAAGACAGGATGAAATAAGGTACACAAAATATGTAAGAAATCAATTTTTTGAGAACTGAGTCTTGCCTAAAATATCTAAATATGTCTCCCTATGAAGCTGGAAATGCAGCTTAATGAAACTTAGATATGTGTCTATCATGAGGCTGGACTTCATTGGGTGCATTGCTGATCTCCACTAATTATAGTGCACATCTAGATGCTGAGGTCACACGTAGGTACAACTATTGAATTCTGTGCAATTGTACTGAATTGAACTGGAAAGACAATATTCAGAAAGCTGCTCTGCCTATAAAAGATTTTGAACATGGTTGTAGGTTTTCTGAGAAAAAGGGCATAAATATTACTAATAGAAATCACAGCTATTCCAATCTGAAAACAACAAAGTGATTTTTTTTTAATATGTTGTCTGACATGAGAGATGTGAGTTTAAATGATTGTTGCAAATCACCTGAAATAAAAATATCTCAGGTGGAAATAATATCCTTAAGGCCCAGTCTAGGTTCTACCGAACAGCTGGTGCTAAAAATCAAAATTGAATTAAGGAAAATAACAGGTTTGTTTTTCCTGACTATGATGATTGTTACATGACTGCTCATAATAATTTCCCAACAATCCTCTCCAGCTCTCTTGAATAAATGTAATTGTCATTCCCAGGTAGAAGTGATACCTAATGTAATAAGCTGGTGCTTGTTTTGTGTCTTCTACAGTGAGAAAGTCCTGTTCTTTCAGGAGAAAAAAAAAACCAGAGGGGGAAAAAGTAGCAAAAAATTCACTGAAGTTCTTTAGAAACTGCCTGGAAAGAATAATAAAGAAAATCCTCATAATTTTGTGAAGAATTTGCAGTTTAATAGATTCAATTGCCCTTAAATTACATGGAAGTGTGTATAGAAGTGCTCTAAATAAAACATAGCTATTTAAGATGTAATTTATACAGGACTATTTGTGCTTGACTGATAAGAGAATGACAGGTTTGGTAAAAATTATAGGACACACAGTCTTTTAGTGAAACATCTCATTGAGCAAAAAGGGCTTTATGGGTAAAAGAGTCCCAAACAGAGCAATTATTAAGCCTAGTAAAAGCAGTCTTGCTCCACTACATAATATGAAAACTGATAACCCCACCTATCCACTTTACCCAAGGTGTGGAATATTACTGTAGACTTAACTGGAGACATACACAACCATTAGCTGCCCTGAATGAGTGGCTAGAGATGTAAGGAAACTGAGGTCTGTGTGTGACTCACTAAGCTTAGCAACTAATAATTACTGGCCTTCATACTTATAAATCAATTAAAAATCTATAATGACTGTAAGCTACAGAGATAAAAAAATATGTCAGGAAGTTTTTAGCACTAGACATTCTTACTGTAATAATTCTCAATAAGTTTCACATTATATGTATGACTATATATGAAATTCTCTTTGATAGCTGATATTCGACATCTTCAATATATGCTTTTCATATTTAAAGGCATTTCAGAGCTACTTAATTTCACAGAATTCAGCTCAATAATTTTAGATATTTTTTGTATTTGTTTTAAAGTTTTTAAAAGTATTTTTAAAAATATTTTTAATTGTTTTAATAATTTTTATTGCTTTTTATAAATTTATAAAACATTACTTGATTGAACACTAAGAATTTCAAAGTTACATTTACAGGCATTTGAGAAGAAAAAGAATAAGAAATAATCAGTTTCATATAATGTCAATGACAATTGTCAGTACTCATGTATTCTTATTGATGTTCTAAATGTACCTTTTATGAGGTTCCTTTTTTTTTTTTTTTTAATTGTGTTCTATTTTTCTCTTTATAAATTCATTGAAACTAGCAGTAATTCTAGTACAGGACCTAGGGTAGTTCCTGTTAAGTTTCTAATCTTTGGTACAAAGAAAATTAAAAAAAAAAATCTTAGTTATCAAATCTAAAAGACTGTTTCTTGGTAACTTTTTAAAGAATTTTGCACTGAATTGGCCAAGAAGGACCAGAAGTAGGCAGGCCTGGCATTTCTGGGGATCATGCATCATCACAACATTTCCTATCATGTGGAATGAGTGTCTGTCATCCCTCAGGAAAGTGTCACTACAAAGGGAACTTTACAGCACTTCTCAGTAATTTCCACTCTGGGTCAGCAGCTGTACCTCTGCTATATGTATATTACTCCACATTCTTCTGGCATGCAAATCATGACTATGTATAAATATGCAAATTAGTTTAATAATGTAAAAGCGTTAGATTGCCTCTTACTGTTTGCTGACTTGCATTTTTAATGGATAGAACTTACACCAGTTTTGACATGTCAGCCGCCTATTTTCTTCTTGCATTTAACCATGTGGAAACCTTGCAAGGAGCAGCTGAGGTCACTTAGATCCTTCACCTTGGAGGAGACTGAGGGGAGACCTCATGGCAGCCTACAACCTTTTTGTGAGTGATAAGGAGGGGCAGGCACTGATCTCTTCTCTGGGGTGACAGTGACAGGACCCAAGGGAATGGCTCAATACTGTGTCAGGGAAGGTTTAGGTTGGGTATCAGAGAAAGGTTCTTCCCCCAGAGGGTGTTTGGGCACTGGAACAGGCTCCCCAGGGAAATGCTCACAGCACCAGCCTGGCAGAGCTCAAGGAGCATTTGGACAATGCTCGCACAGACACATGGTGTGATTCTTGGGGTGTTGGACTCAATAATCCTTGTGGGTCCCTTCCAAATCAGAATATTCTGTGACTCTACAATTTATGATTGCAATTTACTTTGAAATTATGTATGAATTAACCATCAAATGAAGTACCTGCATAATATAGTGCCAGGTAGTAGCAAAGGGGGAGGAGATTAAAACTTCCCAAAAATTACAGTAAGTAGCAATAGAAAATACTTGTTGAAGCAGCCAAAATTTTTAGACTGGTAAAAAGTATTGTAAATTACAAGTATCAGAGGCATTATTTGTAAAATTCAGTGATGGAAATAATTTCTTACAGTATCTTAAATAAGTCTATCTAGTGTCCAAATTGTAGCAATTTAAATTAAAAGTTTTTCTTTTTTAATTTTTCATATCAGTGGGATCAAGCATGTCTTTGAAAACACGAGAATATTTTGAAAACATATTTCCCAGCTTTATAAGAAATCATCTTGGATGTGGTATGCTGACAGAAACACAGACTGCTTTTTACTCAGTTGAATTACAAAACAAGTATGTCAGGTAGCTCCAGATTATATGTCAATGAAAGTAGGGGGAAAAAAATCCGTGGGGAAAGGTGAATATGCACAAAAATCCTTCTAGCTAGAGTTACATTAAGCACAGAAGGTTGAAAATAAAGAGCTAGAAGCAGAGATGGGGTAGAGAAGGAAAGGATGCTCCTTCCTTTTTACACCAATTACTAGGTTAAAAGGTGAGTATTATGCTACTCCTTGCTATAACTGGAATATTTTTATATGGTACTAATTAATTTAGCAAGTGGTTCAGCTTGACCTCTAAAGTCATGGAGGTCTGGAGAAAATTATAAGACAAAAGCTGCCCACTAAAATGTGCACAGCAGGATAACAGTATGAAAAGGGCAGGGATTCTTCCTAAAGGAAAGAAGATCCTTTCACTTATTTCCAATCTAAACTTACTTCTTACAGAGTTTGCACAGAAGAGATTGTCTTGGCAATTGGCTTCATCAAGAGGCTTTATTAGGTTCCTGCAGATTAAGGAAACTATTTAATTCACAAGCTGTTCACAATTCCTATCTTCTCTGTGAGATAACTCTCTGGTCCAGTCTTCCTTATTTGAACATATACTCGAGGGAAATATCTTTTTCTCTATAACATCATTGTAGTTTTACATGTTTATATATTCATAGATATTCATCATGCTAGCAATTTAGATTCATACTTTGCATTTCCCCTTTTGGGAATATTAAAAGTTTATTATGCTTCATGGATCACAGTCATAATGATGCTTGATAAAAAGTACTGGAAGAGAAATCTGAAGATTTAGTTTTAAGTAAAGTTTTGAGACCTGAAAAAAAACTTCATCAGAACCATGATGTGATAACTGCAGATAAATTTTTACAAAGGATTTAGCAGACATGAACCTGTCCCTTTGAAGCATAAAAGCATATAAATATTAAGCCCTCAAAATATAATTTTAGATGAAAAAACTTTTAACACTGACTTAGCACAAATATATATATATATAATATATCTCTTTATTTGGAGTAAAATTAGTGTATCTTTCCAGTCTCGGGGTCCCAATTGGGACTTTGCTGTCCCGAGATGTGTGTGAGGACTGGCCCGCAACCTCAGCGACGGAGAATAAATCACAGCGTTGCAGGTGTTCGGTCTTCAGGGAGTATTTATTCGTTCTTATCTACAAATTTTTTTCTCTGCCCAGCCGAGGTCTGCTCAGCAAGGCAACCATGGCACACTGGCTGCCCCCTCAGGGCGGCGTTATCTTTTATACTATGAATTATGTATTCAATGTTTATCATTACTTTCCAATACCTATCACCCATATTGAACAGTGCATTTTCTATTCTAACCAATCCAAAGTGTCCACATCACAGCAGAAGATGGAGATGAAGAAGAAGAAGAAGAAAGGACTGAACACGCACTCTTTCCTCCATCTTGTCTCCATAAACCCCCATCCCATAAATTCTAAAATCTACTTTTTCACCTTGTGATAACAATCATTTACACTCTCGAGGATTGCAGAGTCTCATACAATGTTGGCAACCTGTTCCATGGTTCGGAATCAAACCCACAGGTGGTTTTGGCTGCCCGCCTGGACCCCAAAGCCCCCTGATAAGGATTCTGGCAACTCTGGACTCCCAAAGGGACGTCCTGAGTTCCCACACCAGTTATAATTTTTTATATTTTTTTTTTGTATTTTAAAAATTATTTTGAATCTTGAATTTTGAACTACGTCTTTCAAGGAAACAAGATATTATTTTTACCTTTGCAGTTTTCAACATCTCTATGACATCCGATTTATGTTTTGAGTCTATTAATTGATTATATACACATACAATTTCTTACCCAAAATTTCTGAAATGGGAAGACCTTTTTTAATAATGAGATATTCTTCTGGGAAGTTGTTATGGTGAGAAGAGTGACCTCGTTTCTTAAACATCTTTTGAAGGAATATTCTATCAGTGAGAGAAATGAATGAAACCATCATCTCAAAAAATGCAAGGAGAAATTAAATCTCTTTTTAAAAACCAGTTTTTCATGCTTGGTTTTGTTGTGGTTGCTTTGTTGATTTTTTAAATTTTTCTTTTTGCAACTATTTCTAGCCTCTTAATATCACCATACCTGATACAGAGACTTGTGATTTTTCTGTGTTAAAAGCCTTTGATGGTTTCAGCAATATCTATGGTTACACAATCGCAAGCAAGTAACCTCCAACCCACCAAGAGATTCTTCAGCATTTAATCCTGGAATCTTAAAAATCATTAAATGAAGTTCTAAGTTATCAACTTTCAACTAGGTTGAAACTCCATCTTCTGTGACCACTATTCAGAACAGAGTTTTTTCAAACATTTAAGACATTTCAACAGGAATTGTCGAACAGTGTTCAAAATTTGTATGCAATACTGTCTCTGTGTGTTTATTAATCTGTACCCATTGATTATTTCTTTAATTGATGTTTTTCATTTAATTAATACCTGTATTAAGTCCTTTGTAAGAAAGTTCAGTGTTGGGAATCAGGTAGTTTTTCTGACCCTAATCAACATATAATTTAGGCTGGCTATCTTTACACCACAGTATCAATATTCACTATAACCTGCAAATTACTTTGTTCATGTTGCATCAAATGCCATTAAATAGAAAATACTTTTTTATTCTGAAGATTGATAGCTAAGCAGAACTACCACAATCCAAATTTGTCCTATGGAGCCTAAGGATTAATTTAGAAAGAATATTATCAATCTGATAATTGGATTCATTTTGTAATTTAATATAATCCTTTTTCTAAAAAAGATTGTGCAATCCTCCTGGCAAGAATTGACAGAAAGCAACAAAAGCAGAAATTATATTTAAAGGCTTGCTTCTAAAACATCAGCTCAAGCAGACCTGGAATAATTGTATTAAGCTTTTGGTACTCAAATATCTAAGTCTTCCATGGGCAGGCATGAATTAAATTTAAAAAAATAATGTTTTTGTTCAAGGAATACAAAAAATTTAAAAAGGGAACAAATAAATAACAGCAGTAATAATAATTAATCCTTAGTATATAATCATAATGGTTGCTGTCTGTCCTCTAGCAACTGATCGTCTAGATGACTTCCTGCAATAACCTTCATTTACATTTTAATGTTTTGAAGACCTTTTATTAGGACTTGTTGTTGCCAATTGTACACAGGTCCATAGTTTCTTCTACCAAGAGGTCCTTTGTCCACCAGCAGCTATCACTCACTGCCCAGCTCTTACAGTGCTCCTATGTCTTCTAGCAGAGGCTCTGACAACTCTGCACTCTTCCAGCCCCTCTGAAAGAACTCCAAATTATGTGCTAAAATTTTAGGTAGTTAAGAACAAAAATTATTATTATACTTTATTGAAAAGATTACACACAGAATTGGAAAATAAATTGGAAAATAAATGCCATCTCCCATTACACAGGAGGTATACTCAAAGCTTTTTCCATTTCCCCCTAGTTTGAAGGACCCTTACAGAAAAGCTGCTGTTCTTTGCCTCTTGAAAATTTGTATGGCAATAAAATAAGCTATTTCTATAGATTGAACCTACCTTACCACACTTAGGTACTGAGTTAGGTGGCTTAGATTTCTGTGCATTGCTAATATATTATTATGCTATAGCTTGATTTTTAACAGGAATATCTTTCAAACATAGTGACACAAAACTACCAAAACCAAGCATGTTTAAGGCCTTTCCATTTGTTTTGTTTCCACAGTTGCATCTGTCACTTAAGCTGCTTCCTTTCCAGGGTTGTTCTCTTCTCTGGATGTCTTGGATGGGTTTTCTAGCCATGTTGGATGATGGGATGGTTTTGTTTACAGTTAAAACCTGAGACATGGTTTACATGTATTTAGTTCTTCTGGTCATTTGAAATAATGCAATCTCTAAATGGTATGCTTTGTGTTAATGCATTCTCTTTTCTAGGTGTAAAGAAGGGCTAACAGAAATGAAAGACATGTTAATATTCCATGTATGCATTAAGAAATATTTCACCGAGAGAGAGAGAAGTATCTCTGTCATCCCTTAACCCCTCAAGCAGCATTCACTCAGGACAACAAATTACTGAATAGACATAGTCAGATTGTAGAAATATAATTGAAAGTCCATAGACTTAAGATTTCTCAGTGAGAAAAATCAATAGTCTCCATTTAAATGGATATAATTTTGCTCTAAAAGAAAGTGGGTTTTGTTCACCTGAGTCTGTTTTGTTCATTTGGAAGCATTTGGAAGCCATGTAATTTCCTCTTTGCCAAGCTGAAATAAGGATCCTTACAATGACTGTCCATCAGCCTGACTCTTCCCAGTATGTCCTTAAGATTATGACAATTTGAAATATGTAGGCCTTTGAAACTGCACTTCAACAAACTGCTTTTAAAAAAAAATTGTGACATTACAGTGGAGAAGGCAATTAGAAAAAAAAAAGTTGAATTAAAAAAATCAGTTTGATTATGTGTATATTTTAAAAGATTTAATTATTTTCTCATAATTAAATATATAGGTCTGACTTTGTTATTTTATGATTTTCTGCAAGTGTAATTTGCTGAAGTCAGCTCAGTACTTGCGTAAAAATGGAGTAACTAAACAAAGGTTTGTAGTATTTTTAATTTCTGATCTGCCAAGTTTCTTTCCATCCTTCAGCAAAATTTAGATGGTTTGTCAGCTGAATCTGCGTTTTTACTTGCAGAGGCAGATGTAATGAGAGCTATTACTGCCTCTCACATGTGACAGACATCAGCTCTCAATCCCCTAGCGTGCTTAATATATACTGAATACAGAGCAAGTAAAGCAAATGAAAAGGACATTGCTAAGGCTCTTGGCTTGAACATTTCTATCTAGAAGGTCAGTCCTTGCCTGATATGCAACATCAAACATATGGCCCAGGCATTTCCCTGCAGATTTTCTTGACAGTGTAAGAAATATATGGTGGATAGTTTGTTTTATACAAAGCCAGGACATCTGTTACACTGCTTTACGTCTGTGTACTCCTAACCCAACAAATCAGGAGGGAGCACTGTGATTAGGTTATTGAACAACCCAAAATTAATTCCTAATTAATCAATTTGAACAGCAGTATATGATCTAAGGCAAGAATTCTTTCAAACCTAAGTTTTTTCTTTTGGGACACCTATGCTACATGGAGGTGGTTTTGCATTACATTTAGGAAGAGGGAGTCTGGAAAGAAACATCATATCCGATTAAAGCATTATATATATTTTCTATTCTTTCAGTAGGCATAGCAGAGTTCTTCCTACATTGCCGGTTCTTCCTATTTTGTTTTTAAATATTTTGTTATTAAATCTAAAAGAAGAAAATATCTTCCCTTAAAAAAATCACAATGAGCTAATATATTAAGGAAATCTTAAATAATTTTTCATCCAAAATATCAGTTCAGATGAAATGAACATAGTATGATACTATACTGATAGTACAGAGGAGTTTTATTAAAGGAGGAAGTATTGTAAGTAAAACAACCTGCTCCATAACATGTCTATTACTACACTTGCTCAGGGGTAAATACTGAACAACAAAGGAAAACAAACAACTGGAAATATTTAATACACTTTTCTGTAGCAGTGTCACAATTATCTTGATAATCTCTGAGAATTTTGCCCGTGGTCCCTCTCAGATTCTTTTACATACATTATTAGTATATTTTCCTTCTGTGGATATAGCTTTTCTGCCCAGTCTGTGTGAAAGTAGAACACTCTCAGATTGACAGCTCCCTGAGACAGCTTTCTAGAAGTTGCAAAACACCTTACAGGGGAAAAAAAATGCAAACTGTACAGTTTACTTATTTTAACCATTATAAAGGAGGGCGATGGGTAGGAATGTAGAAAAATGAATGCTGTTTGTGAAAGTCATTAAATATTCCTGTTTAACGGCTCTTCCAGACTTTAATGAGTTTCACGGGCATCTTTTAAAATGTAGGATAGATATAGTAGGAAGTACATTTATGTAGCAGAAATTAAAACCTTTAGTCCTATATGGCTGTTCTACTTAATTGTTCAGAGAATCATACAATTCTGTCTTTTCCAAAAGTTTCCTGAGCAAAGATTTATTCTTATTCCTGCCAACCTCTTAGTCTATTGCATTTCACCATCAATACAGACTGAAAGAGAAATCCTCAAGTAGCTTGTTTCTATCTACAATTTAAAAATGTTGAATTACAGTGATAGAGCATCAATTACATGACCAGTGACCTAAAATGGAGCATCATATTAGGTTTACCCCTTGAGACTGAAAAATTTAAAATTATTTAACATTTTATCTTGGCAAAAGCTTCCACAAACATGTAATTTGTTTAGAATTTAAATTCCCAGTGGCTTTTATTAATCAATATCTAACGTGATTCCATTGAAATAAAAGGGAAGTAGATATGAGGGCAAAAATAATTTGGAAAAGAACAGTATCAAAATATTACATTTCATCAAAGACTGGTGAATAGGTGCAAAGTAGTTTTCAGCATGAAAAAGATAATTCAATAGAACAACTTTTTATGTGCCTTTGAAGTCTGCTGACTTATTTAAAACAGCATTCTACATATTCCTGGCTTCTATTATTACTTATTCTACATTATTCTAAATCAAGTCTTTTGGCTTCTAGCAGTCATCACTTAAATCCTGATAACAGGACTGTCAAAACTGGGAGACTGAAGATTCAAACACTTTTTTTAAAAAAATATGGTCATTTACTTTCCTAACAGTTTCACTTTAATTCAGGAAAAATTGAAAAGAGAATACTTGTGAAATGTAATCATGAATAAGATAGATTTAACTTGAAAAGCAAACAGAAGATATTAATAATTTTACATTTTGAAAAAAAAACCCACGGTATTTTCTTTACAAAGGAGCAGGGAATTACTGAAGACTTGATGAAAAAAGAATCTAAGCTTCTTGACCTAGTTCACCTAGACTTTGTGCTATGTTCCAACATCTTTGTTGCTTCAATCTAGATTCTAGCTGTAACTTGCCACTAAAAAAATCCTATTTTCAACTCTCTATAAAATGAAAATTGCTGATGATATAAAGCCAAGTCAAAGAAATACTTTTGAGTCTTTCCTTAGGGTGTGGGAGATATGTACTGAAATACCATGACACTATGCATGTCTCAGGGAGAGCAGAATCCTACAGTTATGATGATATTGCTAAAAAAATGGGGGATTGGTCCTTAGCCCAAACCCAAGACACAACAGTTTTTTTCCACCCACGCTGCTGAGGAGTGGGCTTTTCTTTGGCACATTTATTTTGAAGAAGCTCTTTAAGACAGTGCAAAATGATCCTGACACTGAGCTGACAGTTAAATACTATGTCTATGGGATTCAGTGTCGGCATCCTAACACGCCATGTCTGTGGTTAATTTTGGGCATGACCTAGAAAAGAAAATAGAGTTATAATAGGATTGCTACTGGACTGTGCTTGGTATGAAAATATAACTTAGACTGAAGCAGATTCAAGACCAGTATTTTTAACTGGGAGCATTATTAACCGCCACCTGATATCAAAGACTAGAATATAATGTTTTAGAGGAAAAAATTTTCTCTCTTTCCAGGTGGATTCTAATTAAGTTCTTCAGAAACCTCATTTATTATATTTCATTTCTGGAGATAAACATTGATCAAATTCATGAGAGAGTGACTGCTGAGTGCACCCAGAATTCAGCATTAGTATTTGGTGCCAAATTTCTTCAAGTGATCTGCTAAATTAATATGACTTTTATCAGACAATATATTCTCTTTAATTGGAAATTGTAGTTTGACAGAAACATCCCTGAAAAGAAACAGTAAAATATTAGAACTGACAGTTAAAAATTATTATAAATTCTTTTGCATTTTGCTGACATTGAATTCCTACTAAACATATCAGAATCTTAAAATTGCCTAACCCACTTAACATCTTAACACATTATGTAGATTCACAGAACAGTGCTAAAATAAAATTAAGTACTACAGCAAATGGCAGGTTGATGAGAATAATAGGATTATAGTTTATTTTCTCCAAATCTAACTTCATTTGTTGTGATAAATAGCAGTATAACAAACAACATAATTCACTGTCAAAGTCTCTTAATATTTTGCAATAATTATGAAAGGAATTCATTGTTGTAAGTATCCTGAAGCATTCAGGGATTTCATATTGATATTGTTTCCTTCAAGAATTTGAAACTATTTTCCAAGTGTTTCATGGTTTAAAAAAGAACAGATTTTCTATATAAAGTGATATCAAATTTCATATTCCCTAGGATCTGAATTAGCTAAAATTGCTTATTCACTGCTAGTACTTCATAAAGAAGAGAAACTCAGATGGAAATTCTGGAGAAAATTATAAAATATATTTCAGGAAAAGTGTGCTGAAAATGTGAAAAAAGTATTCTCCAGGTTAATTATGTTTAATTATTTTTGTATTGAAATGGAAGTGATATGTTTAGAAATGCCATGCTTAATTGTATGGGAAATCTTGTATGTATACCTATTGTATACTTTACAGTGACAGAAATTTTATTTCCCATAAGAACAGTAAAATTAAAAGATGTAAATTATTTACCATTCTACCACTTTTGTCTTACAATTCTCCAAACATTTTCTCAAAGTGCTATAGAAGACTGAGAAAATTAAGAATAGTCTATATGTGAAATGATTTTGTGCCACAGAACGGATGCTAAGGTGTGTCAGGTTTTCTCTTATGTACATGGATTGCTTTAAGTGTCCTTCCAAACTAGCCTACACTTTTTGATATCTGCCTCAGAAATAATTGTTGTAAATCCCATAAGCACTTGTTCCTCAACTGCTTTCTTCAACATCAGTGTTTCATTAAAAAACATCTGAGGCATTGACACCAATTAATTCAGATCTTTGCAATTCTGGCATTTTTTGCTATCGGGACTTAATTGGTGATTGCTAAAAGCTATCTTGTGGAATCACCTCCTTGGTGCCACACCTATCTCAGACAGAATTTTATTTGGAGACACCCATTTAAACACTTGGGAAGAAAATACTGTGCTGTAAATCTTATCAATTACACTAATAACAGTAGTAGGTTATCATACTGTTTTTTTTTCCCATATGGCTTAGTATGGATTTATGCAAATGAGAGTACATGCATAATGCTATAGTAGTCTTAGATACAGTGTGACTAAAGTGTGTGACACGTGAAAGGAAATGGATGCCTGAAATTTCTCCATGCAATTCCTTCAAGACTGAATAGTTCCCTATCTCATACTATTCTTTTTTTCTTAATTCTAAAAAAATAAAATGGAAATTAATTATATTGTTGAATAGAATTTTTCTGGAACTTTTAATTTTGTGTAATCTTGATATTTTGAGTGCTCATTTAAGTTTTGGAAGAAAAAAAAAGTTAAAATGTGAGTCCTGAAGTATGGGGAAAAAGAATCACTGACTCAAATCCTTTATGGTGCTCATCATAATAATTGACAAGCATACTGAGGTGGCAGTCCACACCTTTGAAACAACATAATTCAGGGTAGAAGAATGATAACTGAGCTTGAGTAGACAGTTATGTCTACTCAAAGGCTGTAGCTATTCTCTAACTCTGAGCCCAAATCTGAATATCTTCATGATACTTGGCTATGGGTTTCTTCCAGGGCACATGTAAGTATAATTGTGGGAGCACATTAGTCTGTAGCATCTGCAAGAAGGGAAAGCTGAGCCATAGCCCAAAGCCTCCTGGAACAGTGTTAGAGGACTACACAAGATAGAGTATAAATTTATACAATCTTGTCCATACTGCCTTTTGAGAGTAGTAGTTGAAAAAGTCCAAAATGAACCAGGGACTATGCTGTTTATGCAATATGCCTACACTAACCAAAGAAACAGATTAGAAAAGGTCCTCTGACCTTAAAAATAAGCTGCAGGGCACATCTTGTGTCCAGGTTGATCAAACAGAGTGGCCATAATCAAATTATCTACTGAGAATTGTGGACTTGGCTGAGGCCCTCAGACAGGGAGAGAGAGAACAGAGCACACACCTGACTCCAAGATCATGAACCGGAAAAGAGAGCTTTATTTACATTACATGACTATTTATAGAATTCCATCCATGGTCCAGCATAGGACAATGATGGTCAAACCTCTCACCATGACTGGCTGTCCACAATGTCAGTCAGATGCTCCCTTTCTCACTGAGGTATGCAAAACAACCCTCTGTTTATCACAGAGAGTCTGAGAGCTGCTGGACAAGTGTGTGAACATCAGAACATCAGAAGGCAAGGAAAACCTGGGGCAACAGAGAATAATCTCAGTTACATGCACAGATTGTTTTACCTGAACACTTGTTCAAGACCTCAAATTAGGACAGGCTAAAATGGGATCAAGGACAATGCTCATAATTTAACAGTATGAAAATTTCACACCAGTGCTAAAAGCAATCTGTCTCCATTTAGTTTGCAAATATGTCCATAGAAAGAAGGGGCAAGCCTCAGTGATTGCATGATTAACTTGTTTCAAGTTGAACTGAAGCTTCTATTTACACAACAATAGAGCCCTAAACCCTTCCATATAATTTCAGTCCTGTACTCTCAGGTATTTATCTACAATAAAGTCAGACTGATCCTGTCAGTATGGGCTTTAAAATGGCTGGCAACCACAAGGAGTTGAGATGGAGCCACTTTAGTTAAGTGTACACAGATACAATAACAGATTTACTACTCAATGAATTTTGTTTGTGTATTTCAAAAACCAAAATCAAATATGAGAGTTTTCAGAGGCAATTTAAACTTTCCATCTTTGACCTGGCACACAGTAGGACCAGATGTATTCAATCATTGTGTGTGGAAGTCATCTAACAGGTTGTTAGCAAAATAATAATAATAATTAATAGCAAACTAATAAATAAATAAATAAATAAATAAATAGGAATAAATAAATAACTAATAGCTAAATCTGAGCTAGGCATTTTCAATTTTTTATACACAATATAAATGAATAGACATTGTAGGCTCACATCCAATTAGAATGATGCATATTTGCTTGTTTATCGATACCTCTTTGGCCAGATGAATCTCAAGTTTCCCAAAAAAGGATGCAATAAATTACTGTGGTGTGGCAGTTATGGAATGCCTACCCTAAATTTCTAAACTGTGTTTGTAGACTACCTTTGAGTATAAGTGATCAGACCTTCATAGACATCTGCAGTAATTTTATTTTTGTTGCTATTTTATAAAGATACTACTTGGAATGATTCCATTATTTCTGAATCTCTAGCAAAAGCTAACTGTTTTATTGATTTCACTGTATGTTGGGTATCCCTGATACTGTGAAACCCAATAAAAATTAAAATAAACCTCATAATTGTTCAAAGGATTCATTAATGAACCAGCTGCATACTTCTTATGAATACTGTTTTTATATAATTCTAAACTAATTTCAGGAAGGGTTTTCCTGAATAAAGGTGCCAGTCCAGGGACATCTTGTCATCCCATAGCTTTTATGCTGTTGTAATATATTATGATGTATTATCATGGGCTACATTGTAGTATACAGTCATTAGACAAATGAAAAATAAGCAAAAAACTCCCTTTTTTACAGAAAATATTCCTGGTTTTGTCTCCATTCTCTGTATTTTGTTCAGAGTTATTTCAGATTCAGAGTACTTGGGAATACATCTACATTTCTTTTCTATTTAATTTTCCAGAAGAAGATTGCAGGATTGCGAATAATAGGCTGTCAGTTTCTTCATTATCACATGCGTGTCCCTTGCTTCTCTGCAGTTATTTTACTTGTGGGTCATTTTATCTGAATTTGAGTGAGAGCAAAGGGCTAACTCCTCCTGCCAAGTAACAAATTAGCTTTTTACGTTGTTTAATAACTGCATCCAGTTCCAAATGCCACCAAACAGCTATTAAACAGCAAGCCCCTTGAACAAAAACTCAATGGTGCATAACACAGTTGATTAGATGTACTCTTTTCTGAAAGGGCCATTATTCTTAGTAGGCATATTTCATTACTGTTAATCTGAGTTTAAATCTATGCACTCATAACCTAATGACTCCATCTGAATTGTCTAATGTTATCTAGCTAATCTTAGGATGTCTTCTATTTGTGAGAGATATTTTTGAGGCTGAAGAACTGTATTTAGTGTTCTCTGATGCTGTTTCTTCAAACTGAGATCAATCACATCTAAGAAGAAAAAGGTTTTGCTATTTTATTGCATACTTTATTTTTCTCTTCAGTTGAAACAAAGCAGTATTCTCAGCCATTTCCAAATAAACACATCATTTCCAATTTCTGCTTGGTACTGGTTTCTGTGCCTGGATTACTGAACACCTTTCCTTTTAGTCAATTCTCTATTTGCAGAGAGTAACATAGGTGTATTGCCATGAGGATGTATATGGTTTGTCTATATGTATCAATAAACAATATCAATAAAGTATGCTTTCAAAACCAATATCAGATTGGGTGATATTTTTCACTGTTGACAAAAATAAGTTTCAAAACTTGGGAAGGAGGATTTTCTAGTTTTACTGAAATCTCGATTTAAATGTGTTTCCTGATTTAGTAGTGAGCAAATGTAGAAAAAATATCTGCAGGTGATTTTATTCAGCCAACCAATTTACGTCCTTGTATTTTATACCTCCTTAAGATACTTATATTAGCAGTTAAAATTTTAAACATCATTATAATATAATCACGTAAACATTGGCTCTTATTATAGTTTAGAATTTGCACAGTATATGATTTTTAGAAGACATGCATACATAAGTCAAGATTCATGTGTCTGTTGCTATAGTACAAACTTTCCTTCTTTGTATTACCTTCAGCCAAAAAACAAATCAAATTCAGAATGCTACTTGAGTGGTTGTTTTGAATGTGAGCGACTATTGTGGATTTTTGCTATTCTGGAAACCTCTGATGGCTTTAATTGTTCATTGGCCAAAAAAGCCAGGATGCATTGTGTGATGAAATCTGAATATTCACAAAGACGGGGAAAATATCACTAATAAAGAAGAGTGCAATATAAAGTGGCATCTTAGCCACATGCCTTCATTGTATTGAAATCAATGATGATGATGACAAGACAACGAAGATGATGACAATGAGTGAAGATCAGGTGGAAGGACAGCAGGGTGGATGTCTTGGTAAGTGTCTGTTACAGACATCCTCACCAGGATGAACAGGTAGATGATACTTCTACACCATTCTACTTCTACCATTCCGGCAGAATTCTCATGATCACCAGCTTTTGTACTCATGGGGATCTTCAATTTGCCAGGTGCCCAGTGGAAGAGCAACACACCAGAGAGGATGAAGTCTAGGAGGTTCCTAGAGTGTGTGGAAAAGAATTTCCTGATGTAACTGGTAAGTGAACCTACCAGGGGAGGTGCCTGACTAGACCTGTTTAACACCAGGCGAGAGCTTAACAGGGGCCAAAGGGTGGTCACTGGGGCTGCAATACACACTAGATTTACTCACTTGAGCATGCTGTCTCTTGCTTGATTGAACAAGGACAATAATCTATATTATTATGAAAAAACCCCAAACAACTATATATTCCAAAGAAGATATGAATCCACAGTCTCTGCTTTATAGTTTATTAGACCAACAGGGCTGCAAAAGGAACATTAACTCTTTTGGAAGCTTAATGAAAAACAGAGAGATCAAGTATATGTATAAAAACATATTAATATCAAAGCTGTACATTCTTGTCATTCAAAGGATGATGTTTTTAGGGAATAATGACCATTACAGTTCTATCTTTTCATAGTATGAACTGTATTTTGTTAAAAATACTGACTTGGACAACTTTATTGACATTTGCATAGAGCTTCCATTGCAACAATTTTATATGGGGTATATAAAAAAGAGTATTAGAAAAACAGGTACATAGTTAAGACAGTTAAAATTGAAGAGTTAAATTAAATAGTTATATAAGTGTATTAGGAAGTCCATAGGTTTTTTCCTATGTCTCAAACCCAGTTCTATAAGATGTGAAAGTCTGAGACCTAGGTGGCTAGCCAGGTTCCTAGGAGTAGCAGGTTTGGAACTGAATCAGAGTAAGCTGACCTTTCAGAAAACCTCTAAAATATACAAGGAGAAGGCTAGAACCTAGCTCTTTGAGCATTTACAAAGGCCTTTGACATCTTATGAAATTTTATCTTATGAAATATTTCACAATAAGTGATATGCAAATATTAACAGTTTCTGCTAAGGGATGGAGGGAGCAAAACCAGCAAAACCAGCAAAAACAGTCACTCTAGAGTGAATTTAAATGTTTTAAGCCTTTGAAGGATGATCCTTCTATACTCTGAGCTAGAATAGTTTTCTAGCAACATAGTAAAACTTTGCCAAGATTCTAATTCTTGATTAAGTATTTATGTCAAGTGCTTTTATTTTGCGTGTTTTTTCTAGAATAATGTCCTTTGACAGACACTAAGGACCTAATTCTAAAGTTGTTATATCAATTGGTTCCTATGTGACAGTACCCAAAGATAACATGCATCCAGGTTTCAGAGCTCTCCTTAGTGTCAAGAATGAAGTTCAGAAGAAGATTTAAAAGTGCAGCAAGGCAGCAAAATGGCAATGAACAATGTAATAATCCTCAGAGATTTGCACGTGTTTTATGTTTCTAAGCAAAAACCAAACAAACACAATAGAACAAATTAACTGCAAAATAAGACTTGTACAATTATTCTAAGTTCTTACACATGCTTTTCTTATGCTTTCCAGTTCTATGAAACTAAGTATCTTGGGGTGACTGTATGATGCTTGTATTCCCAATCGTCTGTTCTGTTGGTGTTGAATATTGAGTTCTGCAGCTTTGGGACTGGTTCCAGGAGTGAAGGCGAGAGACAAGAGGTGCAGAGTTTGTTATCAGAGACTGCACTGCCTCCCCCGCATTCCTGCTGATAGACTGGTGTGATAAATGTGATTCGTGCTAATTAAATTGTAACTATATTAACAAAATTGTATTTAGATCAATAGAAGGCAATTGTTACAGAGTGAGGGGAGGAAATGGGTGAGACAGGGCAAAGGACATTCTCCAGATGTGGGGAGCCAAACAAGTATTTTGGAAGGGATAGTAGAGGGATGTAGGCCTGATAATTAGCATCTAAAAATGGAGAGTTTTGACCTTGAAANGTCAGTTTTTTCCTAACCAATTGAGGCAAAGAAGTTCCCTGGACTGTGTTTTTCCTCCTTTTTCCTGGAACTGTTTTGAACCTGCTCTGGACTGAAAACTTAGAAAGAGCACCAGGAGCTCACACCTGGCCTGGGCCGTGGCATTTCCCAGCACCGGAGGGACTGAGAACAGCCGGAGTGAGCCGGGCAGCCCACGGAAAGAACTCTGCTGATCCTGTCATCTCTTCAGAGTGGCAAGAGGTTTACCATTTATTATTGTTCATTTTTGTGCCAGGAAGTGTTTTGCCTGTTAAATAAACAGGCTTTTTCCTACTACTCTCCAAGGAAATATTTTCCCCTGAACCAACTGGGGGGAGGGACTGCTTGAATCTGTTTCCCAGAGGGCCTCCATTCAGAGGATTCCTCCCAAATTTGCCCTAAACCAGGACACTAGGACTTCTCAGATTAGGTTACGTTTATATCTCAACCTGTGCAGGTTTACGGTGCAATGGTTAGGTTACTTGTGGGAATCTCCACACAAGATGATGTGCAAATTTCAGTCTTATCAGAACTTTAATACAGCATTTCACATGACTAATTTATTTTCCCTTTTCTTACAAATTGGATTCTTACCAACTCTACAATACATATCTTTTGTGTCCCAATATATTTAGAAGTATTTATTCTGGGAACATAGGTGATGAGGGCTTCTATGTTCTTGCCTCTAGCTATGATACAGAACAAATTTAAGTAGACTACCTGGAGGTCTATCTTCTCTTATCTGAGTCCCCAGTATATTTCACTTAATAGTATATAACAATTCTGTTACTACCAAGAAGGTTGGAAAAACATGAGAAAGTTATTTTTGTTGAAGCCCTTGCAGACAACAAACAAACAAACAAACAAACAAATAAATAAAACAAAAAAATTAATGAAATTTTAAAAAGCTCAAAAGAACGAGATACAATGGGAAAATGTTGCCTAGGACAGGGATTTGCAGAGCCTCATACTGACTGTGAAATCAGTGAATGAAATAAGGCTTTGGCCTCATCATACTGCACGTAACATCCAAAGATGCTGAAGACTCACTGCTTCTAAGCACTGATTCTATACCCAAAGATACCCATTTTTTTGCATTAATTCTTTTTCTCTTACTTTTCTAAGAGCCAGTTTCTTGTCTCTTGTAGAATGTCAGTTACTAAATACTCAGAAACAACAGTTTTTTATTCAATCCATATAATATATCGAGTTTCTCACACTGCTTGTCAATAAGTTCTAATTTGCAATGCAAAGAGGAGAAAATATAAAAAGGTATAAAAAGGTTTTCACTGAAAGAATGAATTTTCTTCCAAATTACTGTAGTATAACAAAAACCTAGCCTTAGGTGTTACCACAGGGTCAAACAGGACACACAGACAAGCTGCTCTCAGCTTTTCTGTACTTTTCAACTAACACAGTGCAAACATGTAGGTCTTGCACTTCTCAGTACTATGCAGGCATTGGGATTTGTCTTACATAATGAGAATGAGTGGCTGTTCCATAAAACTTATAAATTAAAGAACACAAGGCAAGAAATAGAAAAAAATATAGTTTTGTAACTCTTAAAATAAAAAGGAACAAAAATTCAAAGTAATCCCATGAATTTGAAATTATTTTTAGCTGCATAGATTTTTGCAGAAGAAAATGAGCCAACCAGCCAAGCCCTCATTGCATCAGTAAAAAGGAATACAAGCTGTCCTCCAACACACCCTAGTCCTGGGACAGTGATGGGTCACAGCAGTTTGGTCTGACTGTGAGGTGCCTCGAAGGCCAGCAGCTCTGCCTGGGAGATGTGAAATGGACTTGTGGCTTTGGCCTGTGATTAGACAGCAGGTGCAGATGTCCCCATTGACACCAATAGTAAACATTTATATTTAAGGCAGGTAGAAAGACTCAAATATTATGGTAGAGGGTTTTAAAAATCTTTTGTAGTAGTCAAAGACTTCTTGATGTCCTTAAGCCTGCAAACATTGAGCAGGACAAGTGACACTGCACTCCTACACAGCTAATTGGAGTGTACCAAATACATGAAATGTGTTCTTTAGAATGGCATAAATAAATCTCCACACACTACTGACATTGAAAGTAACTACTCATAGAATTTATTACTTTTAAAGTATCTACTTCAGGACAAAAAAATGGTGAAAACTGGCATGAGTGCTCTCAAAAATAAAAGGAAGGTAAATTACTGTAATAACTAAAATAGAGACCAAGAATTAGGAAGTAAAAGTTGTACTTAAGTTGAAGCAAAGAAAAAAGAAAAATTTGAAAATGTTAAAACAATGATTTCAATACTTCTGAGACAACAGCAGAATTGAAATGATAAAGACAACTTTTTTAAAGCATGTTTAACCATTCTATTCCCCTGTATCAGATATTAAGTCCTAAACATTTTTTCAATAATTTTTATTTTGAATTCTATATTAAAATTTATGTTATCTTGTCTATTATCTAACCTTTTCTGAAAAAAAATGGCATGCTATTGTGCTAACTGATTCTGTAAGGTGTGTATCAGTGTATAGTATTTAGACATCCTTATAAATTTGTACTTTTCTGAGTCCTTAGTGCATTCAGAAAGCAGATTCATAAGAATATTCTATTAAAATGGTGTTACTCACCAATTTCAGTCTCATATCAGTATACTGCAGCTGATATTAAATACTTTGATTGTTGCAGGAGAAGGCATTTTTTTTCTGGCAATTTAAAATTACTTTGTTTACTTCAGAACAATCAGACTGATTTTTTATTGTACTATTTCTGTATATATATGTCATGAAATAAATTTGCAACTGTCTTTTATATAGCAGTGAGAAAAATAAAAAAGTAATGATATTTATGAGTTAATGTTTTCTGTTATTCTTCTTGTTCTGTAGCAATTTCTCTCCTGTTAGGAACAGAAGATAAAATATAAACATAACTTATGCACAAGTAATAAAATTTATGTATTCAACTGTGCATTGGAATACTGGAATAATTTCTACATTGGAAAAAATATGCTCTTTGTAAAATCCTGCACAATACTGGTAAAGAGCAAAATTGCAAAGAGTTGCCAGCGATGATGGCATTGGCCTTGTCCCCATTCATACTTAGAAAGAAGGTATTGTCATTTTATTTCTCATTAAGGTACAAACTCATAAACAAGGTCAAATTATATATAAACCTCCTAAAATTTAAACTTGAGAAAATACTGATAATAACACTGTATTACTTTTTCTGACAAACCAAGAAATATCATAGTCAGAAGTCTTCTCTGCTCTCAGAGGATGAAATCATAGCTCTGATCAGCCTGAGGAATGCCCAGATATGACATGATAAAACAATTCTCATTAAAACAAACAAACAAACAATCAAACAAAACAAACAGACAAAACCAAACCAAACCAAACAAAGAGAAAAAAAAAACGTTCAAAATAAGCCCGAAAAGCATTCAGGGTATGCGATTCTGAAACTAGTGTCTTTTCCCATCCTGAAAAATGCATGTTTTTCAATGGGACCTCCATGTTTGCATTTTCTCAGTTCCAGAGTAGCACAGAAGAGGGAAAAACAGAATAATTTAGATTGGAAAAGACCTTTAAGTTCATCAAATCAAACCATAAACTTAGCACTGTCTGGTCCACCACTAAACCATTTCTCTAAGCACCACAGATATGTGACTTTTGAACAATTTCAGGGTTATTTATCCCACCACTTCTCTAGAAAGCCTGTTCCAATGCTTTGCCACACTTTCAGTGAAGACTTTTTCCCAATATACCAATCTAGACCTGGCACAACCTGAGGCCATCTCATCTCATCTCACCTTATCTCATCATCTCACCTCATCTCATCATCTCATCTCATCTCATCTCATCTCATCTCATCTCATCTCATCTCATCTCATCTCATCTCATCTCATCTCATCTCCTCTCATCTCATCTCACCTGAAAAAAGACAGCAACCTCCTACCTTGCTACAACCCCCTTTCAATTATTTGTAAAGAGCAATGAGGTCTTCCCTTCTTTCCAGCATCTTTTCTCCAGGATAAACAACTCCAGCTCCCTCACCTGCTCTTCATAAAACTTTTCTCTAGACCCTTTGTCAGTTTTGTCACCCTTCTCTGGAATCACTCCAGCAGCTCAATGTTTTCTTGCAAAACTGAATTTGAGACCCCCAAAACTGGACACAATATTCGAGGTACCACTCTTAATGTGAATTATTACACAGAATGTACATATTTATAGCTTTACTCTTGTCTTTGTAGAAGTGTGAAAGAGATTCTGATCACCATTTCTCATTAAAGGCATCACATTTTCACTTTCTGAAGCAGAAAAAAAATTAACTCTTTTTTTGTGGGACCATAAATTCCAACTGGATCACTTCTATTAACAAATCATTCTTCAACTTCATGGGTGTTATAGTAGATATTACAGGTAATACCAACATAATCCTTGAATGAATGATATTAATTTCAAACTGTTTGTTCATATTGAGACATAGCTGCTTAGTTCTACACCATGGTGAGTAAAAAGATCCCCATGTATCATTCATTTAATAGGATAGATATCATTAATTCCTGTTTTGAAAGAGTTTTGTGATTTTCAAGAAAATAAAGTTTTACCAGAGTTACAATAGTCAAAATTCTTGAAATGTAGTACAAGATGCATTCTTAAAACTGAACAGTTTATAAAGAGAAAAAAGTGTTAGCATCTTGACATGAAAAAAAATTATAGGATTGACTGAGAAAAAAAAAATCAATAAATTTCTACCAATTTATATTTCAGTTTGCTCATATTTGGCATTGCTGACCTGGGATTAAAGTTCCAGATGAGTTTTTAATCAGGCGTTTAGGTAAACCAGCAAATACATTGGGGCTTGTGTGTATCAAGAACTGTTTTCTTTTTCTTTCAAAAGAAAATTAACTTAGAGAGAGAATATTTATATATAATATCAGATAAAATATATTTTTTCTAAATAATGCAAAAATCTTGTCTGAAGTAATGTGATTTGCCAAGTTATGAGACTTTGAAAAATTGACTTTGTAAATATGTATATTTGTGATTCAATTCAGATATATTTTCATCTATGCAAACAAACACATTTGAGCATGTCTTTTGTCAGGGATTTTCTATATTTTTCTTCAAACACATTAACCATTACTCATATATTAAAAAAAGGTAGTGAGCAACTGATAAGGTGTTAAAAACGCTCACTAGATCTCATGTTGTCAACTGAGTCAAAGCCAACATTTCGTTCTAAAAGTTGCTGTGCCAATCTGGGCACAATCCTGAGCAATGAGCTCTGGGATGACGTGCTGGAGCAGGGAGGATGGACCAGATGAGCAAATGGCCAGGACCACTGTGGTCCCATCCAACCTTATCCAATCTGTGATTCTGTGACCCTGTAATTTTGATAGAAGGGAAAGCAGAATATGCAATTGGTAAAAGATGAGACTGATATAATTTAAATTGATGTTGAAATTGAGGTAGGCTTTGCAAACTGTAATATTTTAAAAGCAAAAGATCTAACCCACAGAGATACTGTTTACTGAGGTAAAATAAGGAAGATGGGGACAGAAAATGAAGATGCTAACACAAAACCTCAAACACAACCAGGCATTGTTTTGCACATTTGAGTGGAATATTGCAGCTAAACTAAAGTGAATGTTCCCAAATTCTTTAATTTCTATTAAGCTGTTCAGATCTATCCCTGAAATTGTCTGTTCAAAGAACTAAATTAAAAATGTGTACTCAATATACTTAGGTAAAATTCTGCACTGCTAGGAGTTTGAAAACAAATTTAAAAATGCTTATTTCATCTGTGCAAAGGATAAGGATATTAATTTGGTCCGAACTAATCACTGCAATTTTGTTGTCAAAAGTGATAGAGATATCCAGAGAAAAAAAATAGAAAATTTACAGAAAATATGAATAAATTGTATTATGATTACCCATAAGACCATATAGTAGAGAAATTAACATCCAGCCCAGTGAAGATTACCATTTGGAGTTCAAACTCCTAATTTACTGCTCTTGGAAAAATAACTTTTATCTTTTTCTTTTGTTTTCCATTGCACACATAGATGACCTCATATACATAGATCCTATAATACAAGATTCCAAGATGCCAACAGTTAATACAAGTTCATTATATTGCTATTGAGGGAGAACAGATAAAAAATTTCCATTATAAAGATAAAACTCAATAAAATAAACTTACTTATTCTCAGGTCTTTTCACATGGTCTCCAATTTAATTTCAATGGAATATGAAATTATCTTCCTCATTATCTCTGAAGAGAAATTAGAATTTTTACTAACAGTCAATGGAGCTAGGAGGAGTCAAAGCACTCTGTTAAATTGCCAGTCATGTTGTTTATGGAATAGTAACCTTGGGATTGTTTCTCTGAGTTTTTCATCTCTAAATAATAAAGCGATTTGTAACTTGGTATGTTTTTGACAGTAACAAATCTCTTCCTAAGAAGTATTTCCCTTTGTATCTTGCATATCTATTAATATTGCATTTATATTTCTTCTGTTTTGTCTAAATCACTTCTAAAGAAAATAATCTATGCAAATACTTCACACTCCCAAGGAGAGGGAATGTCCTCATTTAACCCCAGCAGGTAACTCAGACCTACATGGCTGCTTGCTCACTCTCCTCTTGTGGGATGAGGAGAAAATGGGATGGGGAGAAAATGGGAAGGGTAAAAGTAAGAAAACTTGTGTGTTGAGATAAAGACAGTTTATTAGGTAAAACAAAAACCACATGCACAAAGCAAAGCAAGGAATTCATTCCCCGTTTCCACGGGCAGACAAGTGTTCGCCCAGAAAGCTGGGCTCCGTCATGAATAACAGTTACTTGGGATTACAAATGTCATCACTCAAAATGTTCCACCCCTTCTCCTTCTTCCCCCTAGGTTTTACCACTTATCACAATTTCTGCTGCTTTCAAATATATTAAGATATGAACAGGGTAATTAATTCATTGCTGTCAGATGTAATTTTGAGCATCTTATATTTATTTATAGAAATCAATGTATCTAGACTTTTATTTTTAAGGCATTCCTTACTAATTCGCTTATGCCAAGGAATGAGCCAGAGGTAAAACCTAGAAAAAATCAATTATCTATCATGAAATCTAGAGTAAATTGAGTCACTTATACCTTCTCTCTATATCACAATATTTTCATTTTTTTGGTTGTTTTTGGTTTGTTTGTTTGCTTTTACACACTGTTGAAATAGAAGCATATGTTATTATGGAGAGACACCATGAAAATATTTTACAAGCCATACTGAAAATCTGTATTGTGTTTCAGGACATGCTGCAAAAGAAAAGTAATACTGATTTTTAAAACTGTGTTGGAAACAAAAATTAAGTCGTGGAAATTTTCCTATTCTTTGTTTTATTAAGGATTTTTTTGGGGTTATTTAGTCTCAAACTGCTTTGACACAGCATTCTACTTATCACATTCACTTGAATTTATGAATATAGACTGATTAAATAATATTGATTATAATATAATTAATGTTATGATGCTTATCCTTCTAAATTTTTTTAAAATGATACCTGTAAACCACAAACATTTCTACTGAGAGTTAAATGTCATACTGTCATTCCATAATCAGATCCTCAATGAATAAGAAGAAACAGAGTAGGCTTAGATTAGATGACAGGAAGAAATTCTTTACTGTGAGGTGTGTGAGACATTGGAACAGGTTGTCCAAGAATTAGTGGATTTTCCATCACTGGAAGTGTTCAAGGCCAGATTCATTGGGCCTTTGAGCAACCTGGTCTAGGGGAAGGTGTCCCTGTCCATGGCAGTGAGTTGGAACTAGATGATCTTTGGGCCCTTACAACCCAAACCATTCTACATTTCTATTCTATGAAATAAAACATATATGGTGCTATATAATGAAAGCTTTATGTTCACATGAACTCTTTGGGTATTGTCTTAAACTATACAGGCCAAAAATTTACAGATCAAATAACTTATCGCTAATATAATAGTTTTTGCTGTCCTTTATTTTTTTCCTACCCCAGGAAAATCCAAACATTAATGAAAACAAATGCCAATCCCATGGTTGTACTTACTCTATTAAGTTTCTTGGACATAACAAAATTATACAATCATATTATAAACCTGACATAAAGCTTCTAGGGATTACTATCTATTTGTTCCCACCTTGTAGACAAAAATATGAAAAACAAAGTATTTTTTCTGAAAAGCTGTAGTTGTTCACTTTGGTAAAACAACATTACTTTCAAGTTGCTTCTTAGACTTTTCACATTTGAAAATTCTTCTCTCCTTTTTTAAAGATGAAGCAAAATGCTACTTGAAGCTTTATTTATATGAATGCATTTTGCATTTTTATATTAATGCATTTTGCTTTCTTAAACAAACCAAAAATCTACATTTTATTACTTTTATGTCACAGGATGAGAACTTTTTAAATACCCCTATTTTCATATCTTATTAAATAAAAAATGTTATAATTGAAAAGCAAAATCAAAAACAGATTTTAAAAACAACAACAGTGTTTACTTCTGTTTATCCTCTTTTTCATGTGAACACTGAAAACTGATTCCTATGTAAAAATTTTAAAAATGCATTTTCTTATAATCACTAATGTGCCAAACTGTGAATTCAGGATATCAAATTCTAATTCACTTCACTTTCCATTTGATAAACGATACACTGATAATAAGTTCACCTTTTTGACAATGTTTACATTAATAGTAGTACCATTTTTTATTCAAGAAAACATTTTTTTCCTGTGTGTGTGAAAGAGCTGAATATTCTTATTGGAATCAGACTAATGCCCAAGGTTATACAAAAAATTTAATAGTAACATTTGAAACAAGAGACCATCTTAAATTCAATAAAATTATTTGCACCTTTGTAACCAAACGTTTTTAATGATGCAACATAGATGTATTGCAGTATTGCTTGCTGCTAAATTCTCCCCTTTTAGAGAATATATGCTACCTTGTACAATATCAGCAGTTTTCTAAAAAAATAAAAAATAAAAAATAAAATCTCTGCTGAAGTTAGCTCCTGTTTTTATATTGTCTTTGTCCTTGGAAATGTTTTTCCCCATTAGTTAATATACCAGCTGTTAACTGCTGGTAACAGATTTTGAGAAGTAATTTCTTAAGAAGGGAACTAATAGTTAATTAACTTACCTGTTTGTTAAGTATCTGAATGTTCTTTTATATTGACATTTATTATCACCAACCTGTAATCTTAGACTACAAAGTAAGATAATTAAATTACATTTGTTTGTGTAGCAGAGGACCTGATGAGTATTCTGGAACCATGTGCATTTTTAGGACATTGAAAGGTCAATAAAGAAAACCTTAACCAAAACTACTTTTCAGTAGGTCACTTCATTAAAAAAACCAAACCAAACCAAACCAAACCAAACCAAACCAAACCAAACCAAACCAACCAACCAAACAAAAACAACAAAACAAAACAAAACAATCAAAAAAACCCCAACAAAACCCCAAACAACAACAACAACGAAAAACCCAACAAAAACTGACAAAAAACCCCAAAGGCTGCTTGAAAAAATTTTAATATTTAAATATTAGTTGCCTGACTGTTGGAATAGGTTTCTCACACGAACATGATAAGTATGAGAAATGGTACACTGGAAAAAGGTTTCCATTTTTTTGGAAATCCAAAAGCAAAGAAAGAAGGAAAAGGTATGTCTTAAACCCTGTCATTTTTGGATTAGGTATTTTGCACACTGAAAATTTAGCATCTTCTACTTGTCATCGCAGCTTATTACCTTCCACACCTAAAGCATAGATTTTTCATTTTAAAAACTGAACAATAGTAATTCTCTTTGTTACAAAGAGAATATTTTCGAGTATGAAATAAAACACTCCCTGTACAGGTATGTCAGAATTTTTTATTAATCTAATTAACATTTTAGTGACATTAAAACCAGTTATACTAGTCCAGGCACAATAACATAACAGCAATAGTCTGCATTAATATATAGAAGCTTCATAAATCTCTTGAAAATGTTGCACAGAAAAAGTTACTCTATTTTATTCTAATTGCCATTAGGATCACCCTTCCAAAGATTCCCTTAGTTTTAGGATCCTGTCTTCCTCAGGAAAAGAGGAGTTCTGCACTGGTCCTCGGGGCCTATTCCATTGCAGTCTTGCATCTGTGTGGATGTTATGTCATATATTTTCTTAAAACAACCTGATTTTTTCTTTTAAACTGCTGGCTAAACTTTGCAAGTGGAAGAACAGCCTTCTTCACTCTCCTCTGGCACAACTGGGCTTTTCTTTGGCAAAAACTGCTGCACTTTTGCAATATCAAGACTCAGTTTAAGCTAAAATAGTTTAGGCAAGAGGAATAGACTAAAACTCCCCTAGTCTAAGTTAGGCAAGTACTGAAACACTGCACTGCCCCATGACTGTTGGTTCCTGCCATTGTTTCACATCTGGAGCAGTGGGATGGACTTATGGAGCCAGATAACCTGGGTTAGGCTGAGGAATGAGGGTGTGAGGAGTTCCATCTGCATTGTAGGAATTTTTTGTACTTGGTCTAAAGCAGCCCTAGACTGTGTTGGAGAATACAAGATAGGGTACAGAAAAAGCGAGAAAACAAGGGCTGTAATTTAGTGCTTACGACTTTCCTCTGGGCCATCTGGAGTTTGCATTCAGCTTCGAGGGCTGATTAAGTATTTGAAATGTAAAGCACATAAATAGAAACCCTGGTTTTAAGTCTCCTCACATAGAGAAGAAATAAACTAAGAACATTTCTTGTACTGGATGAATGTCCTAAGCACTAAATCCTTATCTAGAGGATGTTGATAACTTTTATGGCCTTCTTCTTCAAGAAAATAGTAGTTAAGTTTTGGGGGTTTTTTATGGTACTTACTCAATGAATGTATTCTGTGAACACCCTCTTGTCTGTGCTTCTTTCAAACCTCTGACCTTCCAAGTGAAAAAAATAAAAAAAAAAAGGAATAAAAAGATTTGGGGATTCTTGTGGGAGACAGGCTTGATCTTGAAAGCAGTAAATCATTACTGTCAATTTCAGTGTGCCTTTAGACTTAAAGATAAGGAGAATTTTGATTATCTGAAGAATTTGAGCTTCCCAAGGGTTCATATTCTTAAGAAGTCTTGAGAATCACAGTACAGACTTAGTTATCCATACTCCACCTAAATTAGTCTCCGGACATTGTTTTTAAAATTGATTGAGCATCGAAGTTTTAAGCTTAAGTATGGTTAAATATTTTTTAATAGCTGTGTTGCTGGATCTGAGGTCTCAACTAGTAACACAATACATTTAAGAAAAAAAAAAAGGTTTTTTTTCCCCTTGCTACATGAATGTGAAGACTACTGTGGATGTCATTGAGGGCACAATACTGTATTCTACAGTATTGTATACACTAAAATTATTAATATTAAATGAAAAATAAATTGTCAAGTATAAATATACCTAGTGATGACTGCCAAAATTTCTGCACAATTTCAGGACTACTATATGCACTGATATAATTTTCCAGTCAAGAGGCATCATGGTAATGCAGGCCTTTCCAAAGCCTTGTAGTTTGTGGGCTTAAATAACATATTGTCTCTGTTACTCAGGAGCCAAAATTATCACAATACTAAACTTTGATGGTTGCTAAAGAAGCCTGCAATGTATACAATTTTTCCCTTTCTTTTCCTTAAGACATTATTTTAAAAAAAAAGAAATCTCAGCTTATATTTTCATGGGTAAATTACCTTTTTTTTCTACCTTAGTGAGGCTCATTGTAGGAAGGATTAAAGTGTCTGTTCAGTAGGAAACTCAAAGTATAATAAAGCATTTTTATCTGGCCAATTTATTATTTTATAAAGTACTCTCACACACTTCATTCCATCATCCTAGAATTTACATGGGAGAAGTCAAAGAACAGTTTGTTCTTGTTAATACTCTTAAAACCTCTAATTCTGCACATTTTTATAATGTACCCATAGGTTAGAATAGCTTTTGAATCCCTTTGAAATACCTGGGGTTCTCCTGTATCCTTTTCAAAGCTGAGAGGAGAACTTCACAGTGCTGTAATGTATATATGTATATTTGTGTAATGAACATATATATCTTAATTCTTTCCTAATAATTCTTTGCACTTCAGTTGGTTTTTTTTGACTTCTTATAAGCACTGAGCAGGCGTTTTCATAAAACTCCATTTGGATTCTCAATACTACTGATCATTACCAAGCCCAGATTTCAACATATGAAAATGGAATAATTTCTCTGTGCGTTATACATTTTGTTATAATCTACTGGCAATTTCATCTTCTATCTTATTGCCTTACAATATAACATCCTTCATAATCTGCTGTGTCCTTACTCCCTTATAACTCTATATAAGCAGCCAACTTTCCATTCTATACTCATCTTTCCAAATACTTTATATATATAAATATATAATATGTACATATACAAATATACACCCATATATATGTACACACTCATATATATGTACAAATTCATATATATGTACACAGCTATTTATGTACATTTATGTGTATTATTTGTGTGTATTTATGTACATTATATTAAAATAGCCTAGAAGATTTTCATGTGGGTTCCATGCACTGTGAGAATGAACCTTTTACTCACATCCTCTGTTTTCATTTCTCAGTCAATGGCCTTATAATGAAGTGGTGGCACTTGCCCCATTTGACCACAGCCTTATTCTCAGCTGGTGGTAAAGGCACTTGCTCAGTGAGTGCAATCTATGACTGCATAATGCCAGGTGAGGTCCTGTTCTTGGGTGACACTCAAGCATAGGTGGTGCAGATAATTCAGCTTCTGAAAATCTCTGCCAAGCTCTGATTGTGCCATCTAAAGCCAGAGTCACAGCACAGCCTGGTTCAATATGCCTCAGAATATTATGTAATATGAATTTGTCCTTAGATCGCTCAAACTACTTTTACAGTGACTCTGGATGTTGCAATTTGCTACTGACTGTTCCCCATACAAAAATTTGACCTATAAAATCACATAATAATTAAGGTTGGAAAAGACATCCAAGGTCATTGAGTCTGATCTTTGACCACACACCCACATGTCAATTAAACTTTAGTCCCAGGGTCCATGTCCAATTTTTTCTTGAACACTTCCTAGGATTGTGACTCCACCACTTTCCTCAGCAACCCATTCCACTGCTTAACTACCTATTCAGTGAAAAAATTCTTCCTGATGTCCAACCTGAAACTCCCCATGTGCAGCTTGAGGCTATGGCCTCTTGTTCCATTGGTAATTTCCTGGGAAAAGAGGCTGCTTCACCTTGCTACAACCTCATTTTGGGCAGTTGTAGAGAGTGATAACAGCTCCCCTGAGCCTCATCTTCTCCAGACTCAACATCCTCAGCTGCTCCTCATAAACTTATTCTTGTAGGCCATTCACCAGCCCTTCTCTGGAACTGCTCCAGCACCTCAATGTCTTTATTGGAGGGAGGGGCCCAGAGCTGGACACAGGACTCAGGGAGTGACCTCACCAGGGCTGAGTACAGTACCAAATTAGGCATTCTTCTGGAGTGTGTTTTCTAGTTTCATTTAAAAGAATAAACCATTTTTGGGATGCAGAATATTGTAAGTGGAGGAAATCAGGAAATTTGTTTCAAAATAATCTTTCTGCAACTAATATTCATAGATGTATGCACAGCAGGCAACACTGAGTTCAGTGCCCAGCAGCTGCACTGGCTGTCAACACAAAACAAAGACAGATGATATACTGCTGTGTGATTCTTGGTAAAAATATTCTCCTGGGAAGAGTAACAGCTTGATTCTACCCCCATGTCACTTTTTGCCATCCTCCAAGAAAATCCCTTGGCAGTTAAAACACTAGTCTTGTGCGCTACAAAATTGTCTTCTGCCTTTTTTCATTGGTGCATAATCGCAGAAATGCAAGAATAATAGGATTAAAATGACAGCAGGAGAGCAGATACACTGATCTATAGTGCTTAGCTGTTAAGGCTCAGCCAGTGAGCATGATTTTGGGTCCTCTTTTCAGGTGTATCGTTTTTAGTCTAAGGCAATGCCTCTGGAGGCCACAGGAAAAAGATGTATAAGCATTTGTTCAAAATATCATTTTGGTGTTCCGTTCTGTGACTTTGTGTGTGGGATAAATGCCTCAGAAGCTGGATGAATGCCATTAGGTGTGTCATGTACTCATATGAGTACATTTTTTGCAAGCTGAACATGAGGTCATCCTCACAGATTGAAGATTTGATTACCTCTAATCTCTATCTAAATTGATTTAATGTTTGAGAATACATACAGAGGTGTTCTCTTCCTTGAGAAAAGAACCAAATTTTATAAGATGAAATAAAAATAAAGAAGATGGAAAGTGGTTTGTGCACCTCTCAGAAATGTTTACCCTCTCACTCTGGAGTAATCCATCACTGCAGAGTCACAAAGAAGCATTTTTTTCATTAGCCTGAACTGTTTTTCTTCTACTCTAAAGATCCAATACTACAGGAGTTAGGAAGTTCAGTCACAATCTCTAGAATATCCCACTTTTCTTCCCATTATGTTGTCTCTCCTTTTTTTCTTGTAAGGTCTCAATTAACTTATGGTTCAGGATTTAGTTTAATACCATAAATATAACACAATATAAGTAAATCATCTGCTGAAAGAAACATAGCAGCAAATAACTGCTAGCCTATGAACAGTATGAATGTTTTTATTTCAGTATTTATTATACTAATTTATAGAAGCAGGCAAAGACTAAAAAATATTCCTAATATGAGTAAATTCTATTTTATTTCATTTTACATCTTATTTTCAAGTCTGACAGCAAGATGGATCTGCATTTAATATTCATTGCTAGTGCATAGATGATATTTGTTATTATTTAAGGTTCAAGTATATCTGAATTTCTTTGTGGTATAAAGTTTCCAGCGTTATCTTGCAAGCTCCCTTTTTATCCATGGAATAGAATTGATATGCTCAGTGACTGAGAGACTGATTTTGACAGTATATTAGTTTTAATTTGAAGTAAAATTACAAATGCTGCTGAGAAGGTCATATTTCAAAAATAATGATGCAAAATCTCTCCTGTAGGAAAGGTCTTATGGTTTAAGGATTTCTTTCCTTCTCCTTAACTGATTGGTAACTCCTTACCATCATTATTAACATCTGAGCATTGAAGACTAGCAGGATAAAATATTCAAGGCTATTGGAATCAACCATTTTCCATTACTTTCCTTCTGATCTGAACCACATATTTAATGAATGTCAGTTCTTCAGCTTGGAAAGGTTAAAAGAATCAAAAAAGAGATATAGGACAATGCCATAAGCTTTGTGACCTGACATAATGTGCCTTAAGATAGGAATCAGTCACTGCTCCCTCTCTTTGTCCAGAACACTGTTTAGTGGAAGAACAATATGAATCTAGATATAAAATATTTCCCCTTGAATTTTAGCTTTAATCGTCACACTATTTTTTAATTCCCACACTGAACCAAAAAGTATTGATCATATATTTACAAGGATATAGAACTTAGCTGTTGAAGTTTTATTTAGGGGAAAACAACATAAGTATTTAAATTTACTAATTTCAGATTCAGAAAGGGGGAAAGGAAACATCCTCTTTCTAATTATTCAGACTATTTTGATAGTTATATCCAGATTGAAATAATGTGAGTTATCTCTTCTTTCACAGATGTGCCAATAGAAAACTGTGAAGAGTTACCTTTTAAAATGTTGGACATCTTTGACTCAGGCCAAATACTGAAGAGATTAATAGATAGTACGGTATTTTAAAAGTATAGTAAAGTATGTATGGCAAAAAATGTAGGATGGTGTAACTGTGGAAAAGTGAAGAACATTTAAAAAAATTCAGACGAAGCCTTACATTTTTTAATAGAGGTTTCTAGATCAAAGTAAAATACTCAACTAGTTTCATAGGCATTAACCTTTTTCAATATAGATAAAAGGTTAGTATATTTTCATATATTTTCAGGAATGTTGAAGTTGCCTTTTTAGCCATTAGCAATGTAAGTTAATGCAACTTGTGTAAAAGCCTGTATATTCTTATCTGTTTAAGTCCTTCCTTTTTCTTTTGGAAAGATCATAAAGACACCAAAGGTTATTTCATGAAGAAAGATGACAGAATTATTCATTTTTATTTCTTGAGTACTGAGAAAAATTGTGATCAGTCAGGAGAACTTGAAGTTGTCTACTGATAGATGGGGAACTGCTTCCAGTTTCCCAGAGGGACTAACAGAAATAATAACACACTTATTAAACAGGTAACTGTAGCCTTTTTACAAAGCTCAGAGAAATTAATGAGATAATTTTACTCCTCTTACTGTGATTTATATCAGATTCTTTATTTCTTGCCCCCTATGTTCAGTTTCCTTTAGCAAACTGGAACAGGAGGGGTTTCTAGCATTTACAATATCAAGTCCTGTTCTTGACCTTTTTGAAAACATAGTTTATATATTTACTCTTCTTCTCTAATGTTCAAAGATCTTTGTTCCTCAGGGCTTACAGAGAAGGTGCAACATTGAAAGCTTTTTGTAAGGAGCCTGCAAAATCCTCAGGGCAAATAGTTTTTCTTGATTCTGTCTGCAAAGCACAAAGTACATTTTCCTCAGCATAAAAATAAATCTTACTCCCCATCATCCCTGGTAGACAGTCTGATAAATTTTATATTAAGTAATTGCTCTTGGCTTGCTTCTTCAAGGCTCCAAGCATCTTTCAGTTCGTGATGGACTTCGGGTGAAGGAGTGAGGTTTCTCAGACTCTTGCAGCAAAAAGCCAGCATCTTTAAATATTGAATATTCTTCAACAACATTGTATTTGTTGAAAACAAAAATTCCTTTTCTTTATCGAAAATATTTGTAGAATTTAGTAAATTTAAGTTTGCATTTTCTTTATCTTTTGGGTTTTATATGGCAACCCATTCTAGTTTAGTGAAGTATTATTGCTGCTCTATTGCATTTTGTCTCTTCAATTCTGGACATACAAAAGATTGAATCCATAGTGCAATGTCCTGAATGCATACACTGCAGATTAGTCTTTCTGAATACATTAGGGCCTGATTAGAAACTAAATTCTTAGAGAGTGTCCAAATACTGCTGTTAATATAGCCAAATTTTGATAAAGGCTTATATGAGTTTTACATAACATTCACATTTCAGCTTAGAAAATGCTTTGACATTTTACTTGACATAGTGAAATAATTATCAGTGTATGTGTTAAATTTTAAATCAAAATATAATGAGTCATTTTAATTATAGGATCTACATCACAAGATTTATAGCCTGTGGATGGTACAGGAAATAGAAATCCTCTAATTTTATATCTTTAAAAAAGAGTGCAGAAATTTGAAATACAGATAAGGGACATAGAGAATAAATAAATATTTTATTAATAAAGTTATAAAAGAAGATTTCAAAACAGGTGAATTTTATTCAGAGATTAATAAAGACTACATCCCAAACATCTGTAATGGTGTTCCAGTGAGAACTCAGATTTATCTGTAGATCTGGTGAGTAGTCTAAATATCTAAGCAATCACCTAATTTTTCTTAATTTTGCAGGCAACTTTCAGTAATTATAAAGCATCTTTGCATTGATGATAAGACTAAAGTAGTTTTTGAACACCTAGATTAAAATTTTGTGTGATTTTAGATGTGTCAACACCCCTCATCCTCCCAATTACCTTTGCAGCCTTTTTTGACATTTGTGAAGGCTTCTACTGAAAACTTTGAGAGAACTAAAAGAATATCTGAGTTTGTTTGGGATCCACTGAGTAGAAGTCCTCCTTTTAGGTCTCTGAAGTAAGGATCTGCACAGAAATACCATTCAGAAATTTAGCAGTTGGTAGTGCTGAAGTTTTTCTTCTAACAGTCTTGATAGCATTGAAATCTACATGTTTTCATTCCCTGAGTACTCTTCTCATCAACACAGAAAATGAGAGGAGACTTCAGTCCTTTAGTTAGAAGCAGACCACAGTGATGCTGAGAATGTAAAGGAGCTGTTTGTGCAACTAAGGAAAACTATGACTGTAGTATCCAAAGGATCTTGATGGGCAAGCTTAGACTTCTAAGATTCGGTGCTTCTTATCTGACCTGTTTGCTGATATGCTAATTAAATAAATAAATAAGAATCCCCAAACACACAAATTACCTAAATAATTAATTTTCCATCTCTATTAATTAGGTATAAAGTCTTTTCTTGGTTGCAAGGTATTACCTAATCCTAATTTATAGAATTTTCCTCCCAACATAGAACATAGAAATAATATTAGGAGCAAAATTATGATCACTTTCATTTTTCCTTGTCTATTGAATCAGACAGGAGAAGAAGTGCAAATGTCATCTATCTGGATTTCTCAAAAGTCTTTCAGTATCTAAAGGGGGCTTATAAGAAAGCTGGAGAAAGACATTTTACCAACTCCTCTAGTAACAGGACAAGAGACAGATGATTAAAATGAATGAAAGTAGATTTTGGCTGCATATTAGGAAGAAATTCTTTACTAAGAGATTGATGAAGCACTGAAACAGATTACTCAGAGAAGCTGTTGGTGTCACATCCCTGGAAGTGCTCAAAACCAGGTTAGATGGGTTTTGGAGCAGACTGATCTCATGCAAGGTGTCCCTTCTCACAATAGGCAATTTAGTCTAGATGATCTTTAAAGACCCTTTCAACCTATTCTATCATTCTGTGATTCTAGGATTTATCTAAGGTAACATCATAAATATTCTTTTGCATAGACTTGTTAATATGTAGACTGTATGAAGATACCTGTGGTCTCTTTTGCAACCAAAATACTGTTTTGTGCTGCACCTTAATATGTGTTTGTGGAAGTCAGAGGACATCAGGTAGAAAAGGGTAACATTTAAGGAAAGGCCAGGATTAATTATTATATAAATGAATTAGATGCATGTTTTGGAATCAACTGAGAGAGTGAAAAGAAGTAAGAAAAGTGATTGATGTTGCTTCCCACTGTGCATTCAGATGAGTCTGAAGACTATGTCACTATTAATTTGCTCCTAAATATATCACAGCTTCTAGGCTTGTCACAGTAGGAAATTTTAAAGGCTTGTTTTGCATAAGCAATCACTTTTATTCCTTTTCAAGTACAATTATATTTTTTCTTGCTCTCTGTATGGAATCTCAGGTAGGATCAAAGTCCTGAAGTGTAGTATTTCATAGCGTGATTCAGTACCCTGTGTAGTGCTACTAGAATGCAGATTATTAATTTGATGTGTCCTTTTGTAATATCCTCGCTTAGTCCTGATAAGATGTTTGGGCATCACTCTTGACATTTCAGTCACAGGAAGAAAGGGGAAAGGTGTTTTCCTTTCAGGTGCATTTCAAGGTTCAAATACTTACAAAGCAAATGTGTTTTAGGGTCACAGTTCCTTTGTGTTGTCTCTTCTTACTTTGAGGCCAATCAAGGGAGCACAGATTTTCTGTGGCAGTTCTTGGCTGTTCAGGAAAATGATGTCCCAAGGCTTTAGATGTTGGTTTGGAATTTCCTACAAGAATAAACAGTATTTATTTTTCATAATAAGCATCTGGTTCTTCATCAAGAAACCCTCCAGAAACACTTTGCACTCAAAGAAATAATTAGCATTTACAGTTTGGGGAAATTTATATGCATACATAATTTTGATTCAATTCTTTGGAATGGCATGATAAGAGAAACTAGAAGAATGAACTAGCAAGTGAAAGAGCAATAAAATAATCTTAAAAGATTCGGATTTGGATTAAAGTAATCAATTAATAAGATATTTGTCTTTCATATTTTATATATAAGAGCAAATCTCCTTCACTTTGAGACTGTAGTGGAGAAATGAAGCACTAGAAAGCTACCAGAAGTATTCTGTCTAATTAGTCAACATTTTCCTAAGTTTTAAAATTAATTTTAAAATTTGATGTTTTAAATAACACACTAGGAAATAAAAAAAATCTATTAAAGAGTCTTATATATATATATTATTTTTTTAAAGCAATCTATTTATAAGAAATATCCACTAGGCAAAGATAATTGCTGAGTGTAAACTGTTGAGTGGTGATCCATGAGACTTGATCATCCAAATGATCTATAGCTGAAAAACATTACTAAATTTGAAATTTAGAGACATTATTATAAAATATAAGACCTCCAGAGGGAGAGATGGAAGAAATAAATATTTGCAGAACAGAAATACCTTATTCCAACTGTAAAAGTTGCAACCAATTTTAATATTTACATTTTGTAAATTGTCTATTGTTGTGCATTAGATAGTTTCTCTTTTAATTAAATAGGCAAAATGCAAAATTAATGAAAACTCAAGTATTTCCACCTCATTGTCTCAATTCAACACTGTAGGAAGCCAACACTGATAAACTGCACACTGATGAAGAAAAACAAACCACTGGCTCCTCTGATTTCCTCCTGTTGGAACCCTGGATATACCCTTCAATATCCTTCTAGCAAATATCTTCTGAATTCATAGGTGATTTTGAGACATAGGGGACATGGTTAGAGAAAAAGGCTGTTTGGATCGTACACAACTGTTTTGATATCAAGAAAGTTAATTGGAAAAATCCCCAAACAACCTTCTCAACATATCCTGAAGGACAGACCTATGTGTAGAGATACCTGCACACACAGACACGCATGCAAAGGTGTGCACACACTCAGAAATATATGTTTGCCTTGCTATAATTTCTCTTACAATTCCAATGAATTATGTAATGGGGAAGTGGAAGTATGCTGCTGAGCTCCTGTTGACTCCTGGGGCTGTTTTGCTAGAAAGCAGTATTGGATTTTATGCAAAGAGATATCCCTGGCACTTACTGACTCATGATCAACTGATTGATAGTATCTCCCTTGCAGGACTCCTGAGGATCTCTTGATGGTGGGAATACTGCCACCTTACATACCACAAGCTGTCAGTCTGTGCAAAATAGGAACTTAGAGAAACTATCAGATAGGTGCAGGTGCCTTGCTACATGTAGACAATCATCTGTTCTCGGAAAAGGAAAGCCTTCCTAATCTTCCTGAAATCTCTCAGATTCAATGAAGCAGACTGCCTTTCTCATTGTGAGGCAAAAGCTTGGTGCTGTCAGAAAATAAAATAAAATAAAGGAAAAATACAGAAATTGTCATTGAGAATCATAATCTTTGTTTGGAAATGCTGTGTAGTGACATTTCACTCTACTTCATCTCCTATTCTGAAGCCTTTTGGATTTTTCCTGGCTTCTGTATCTAATTTTAGTTTTCTTTGCACTTTTTTTGATGGACTCTAATCCTCTCTAGACTCCATCCAGCTGCAAACCTGCTATGCCCTGAGTGTTTTTTATTTGGTGTTACTAGTAAATCATTCCTTGAGCAATATGCAAGCATTCCAAGCAAGCTATCTCTTCCTTGAAACTTCTTAAAAGTAGAAGTGTGCTGTAGAATCTCTGGAGTGGTCCTTTGGTCCACAGGAAAAAACAAAGAAAAAAAATCAGAAATCATAAGTTTTCATCTCTCTTCACAGACAGAAAGAAAATTGGGTAAAATATGTCAGTAGTTCAAACCAATATAGCAAGCAGCCAGACAGCTTTTCAGTCCTGCTCCATTTAAGACATTTCTTATTTTAAGTTTTATGAATTAAGCATATCTGCAGAGACGTGTTAACTAATTTGGTTACTAAAAAGCTTAAGAATGTGGAACTAATATGGAATGAGTAAAACATTATCATTTATTCATAGTGCTTTCAACTGTATCTCATTCTCCATTGTTCATCTCTAAATTGTCAATCTAGATTAAAAATATTTGAGACAAAAGCATTGAGTTTGATTCTTAAATCTGCTGCTGTGGTACACAAAATACCCAGTAGACCTTTTTCTTTTTTTTTTTTTTTTTGCAGGGTAACTAATTCACTACAGCTTTTAAGGAAAATGATAGTGACAGATGATAGCTTTGACTTTATTGCACTTGCCTTTTCAGTCTTTTGGGATTTTTGCAAATGGGTTTTCAGTGGAAGCACTGGATGTCCCTGGATTGAAGGGCCACATAATCACCTGAGTCTTCTTTCAGTTTTTCTTTGTGTGATATCTGGTATATAATGATCCCCACATATGCAAATATAATTAGAGGGATCATCCAACACAGACTGCATTAGAGAAGCTTACCATTGCCTGGGAACTTGAGAGAGGAAGGAAAGATATTATGGCAAAATCTGAGTTACTCTTGGCCACTTAGCATTCAGGTTTTTCTCAGCTGTTGTGGCTGTCTGTGCATCCAATATTAATAATCTAGTAAGAATTTAGGACTGTCCATAACCTTGGAACTACTTAGGCAGGTGCTTTCAACAGAAGGTGCAGTCATAGCCATCTGACATGACTTCAAAAAATTTTTCTTGCCAGACCGCATCGGTATTTAACAGGATTTAGGCTAAACCAGCCAGCTTTCTCTCGGTACTGTGCCAAACACAGAGTTACTGAAGAATCAGCTCTATTTGGTTTTGATCTGGAAACACAGAGCTGGGCATTGTTGGAGTATTGGTGATAATGGCACTCATCTCACCTCACACCTCTGTTTTACAGGTTTTTGCAGCAAGTGACAAGACCAAATTCTACCTTTGTTAATCTTCAGAACAGAGGGCAAATTAATCAATATATTCAACTCTGATTTCATAGCAAAAGGTGTGAATGAACTCACCCTACTTTAATTTCATAAAACTGTGTCAAATCTGTAACTTTAATTTAAATAGGCAATGACTACATTATAAGTATTGGTTTTGCACCTAATAGTAATAGTAATGTCACTTCTGTTTATTGCATGAACATATTTGGTAACCAGATTTACTCTTCTCTTTTCCATAGCCAAGTCTGAAGTGTTTGCTTAGCCTATGCTACTGGAATGAATGTACAAATGCATATTAAAGAACTTTTCATTTATAAATAAATAAATAAATGAATTAATAGAAATTAATGAATAAAATATTAAATTTTAAAAATGTGAGGTTGCAGAGCAGGAGAAAATTGGAAATATCATTACTGTCAAAAATCAGTCTCTGAGCATTTAAATGTAAAGTTAAAATAATTCTAAATGTATCATATTTTGGATAAACTTGATAATTAATCATGGATGACTGAAATTAAATAACAGTGCCTCATAAGAACTACTCTTGTGTGATATTCAAGTCTATTTCCTCAAATTAAGTTACTTTTAACAAACTTTATTTCCTACCCTTCAAATATATTTGCCATGTTCTGTCATCAAATACATGGACTATCATGACTTATGGATCTGATTCACTCAAAAAATAGAAAAATTCCAATTCTGGTCTTAGTACAAGGTCTGGGTGCTACTTGCTGTATTTTACAAGCCATGAAAGACATAGATTAGGTTATGTGACCAGGGTACTCTAGGGAGTCTCAAGTCTCTGGCTGTGCTGTTGACTGAAGGTGATATAAGGATGCATTAGCACTTTCATGACCATTTATATATTATGTCAAGTTTGGTAAATTTCTCTTTTATGTGTATCAAAAGGCATTTCCACATTCTGTTCATTTAGATCTACTGTCTAGAATAACATGTTATTTATTTACTGAGTTGTTTTCCAGTATTCATTGTGCAAAATCACATTTTAAATCAACAAATTTCTATGTATTTCTAACTTTTCTATTTAATACAAATTATTTACAAAACAGGACTTGTCATGTAAAACAACAAAAAAAGCTTTCCATTCTGCCTCCAAGAGACTATGCTTGTTTCAAATACTGTGTTTCATTAAAAAGTCAGCAGCTTACTTTATTGGTATAGCCTGTGTTTCAGAAGCATTTTTATCTAGCCATAACTAATGTGTATTCATACCTGCAATGTTCAGGGTTGAACTGCTGTCAGCTTTTGTCAAGTCTGCCCTCCTTTATCCATTAAATTACCTCAGGGGAAGGTAGGACTTCTGAGGCAACCTAAATTCCAAGCAAACTTCTGTCAGAAAACTTTTTTTGGAAAAGGTGCTGTGACCAAGCACTGGGCATAAGACATACTGGGCTTGTCATGTTTTGTCCAGGTATAGAGCAAATGCTGTGCATCCTGACAACTGCAGGCAGTGCTGTCAACATTGTTCAACTCGGGATAAAAAGGGAATATTTATGAATTTATTTCGCTTCACCTCCAGACACTGGCTACTGGATGAAGTGGCTGTTTGCTCCTGCAAACTCTGCACCTGTAGTAGGCAGACATAATCTTCCTCTTCTTTCCTTCTTTCATCTTCCATCATTCTGGTGGGCTAGGCAGAGAAACAAATTGTTAGAATCTTTAAAGTTTGCTCTTTTAGGAGATTTATTTTACCTGAAAATGCTTACTTTTGAAGATGTCATTTCACCTTGGTTTGCCAGTAGAATTGATAAAACAGTAAAATCCCTTTGAAGTGAAAATAGGCAAAATTAAAGCTTCTTCTGTTTAACCCACTTTTTGAAAACATTGCAAGAGACAAAACGGCTTAAAAGCAGACATTTTGTCAGGAGCCATGAGCTTCAGAAAAGCTGAACACCAGCTCTCTAGCACATTTCTAATTAAATATGCAATTAAAAAGCTTTCAGTGGCCCCTAAGGCTTCCCAGCCTAGTTAATAGAAAACTTCTCATCTTACTTTAACAAGCAAGATAAAACTTTCTTAAAAAAATTATCCAGTGTTAAATAAAGTGCTTGCCTATTTTGTTTCCTCTCTGTGCTTCAAAAATTTATTTTACAATGAATCAAGTGGCTCAGGATTTTAAAAGCAAAACAGTAAGGATAATGAACCTTAAATAAATTTGTTGGAAAGTCAAAGTAATTCAGACTATATTTTAGGCATTTTTCTAGAGGGTGAAGTAATAGGTTATGTGAAAGAATCATGTTTATTTACTAGTTACTTAGCTGGTAATTTTGAAATGTAAAGATTTGCATTTCAGTAAAAGAATTCAGATAAAGTCTTTTCAGATAAAGTATTTTTACTTCAGTTGGACTATCAAGATTTTTCCACTGAATGGTGCAGATGGTGCAAGTTTGATTATAGCACAAATTATAGGATGCTTTACTTTTTTTACTTAGTCCTCCAATTTTTTTTTTTTTTTGTATTATTATTTTAAGGAGATTGCAGCATTGGCATTGAAGCATGGATGAAAGATATACATGAAAATGGCATGTGGACACTTATGATGGGAGAGGGCAGTCAGAGTACAAGAGAGGAATGGACATGGTCCTTGTCTCAATGGTAGGTCAAAGTTTGAAAGCGTACACTGGAAAGCAAACCCAACAGAAATAAGCCTATGGAAAGTGTCCAGGGATATACTAAAAACACTTTGTGATATCAAAGATGCAGTTAAAATTAATCCATGTTGCAAAAATTCTAATATAATATTTCCGTTTTTGAATTGTGGTGATTGTAATATTTCTCACACCAGCATTAATCATAATAAGGCATTTAAGTTTGCTGCCACGTTATACATTTCTTGTGTTCATTTTCTCTCTTTACTGTTAATGCTTTTGCACATGTAAATAATTCTTTTTTCTTAAAAATAGCAGACATCACCTCAACCACCATATGCTCATGGGATATGCTGTGGTGAAACAATTTACATGTAGCTCCTAATTCCTCAACTCCTATGAAGTCTGCAATACATGATTTGTGCTATAGTTATTTTTCTGTCGCAAAAAATTCTCTGGAATATTACAGTCTTTCTTTTTGACATAATAGAATTCTAATTAATTAAGTAAGAGCCTTACTGACATTTATTTAGCACAGTAATTACCTGAAGGTGTCTTTCCCTTAAAAAGCGCAGTCACTTTTGGAATGTGAATGGCTTGCCAACTGCATAGAAAACTTTCTACAATGTTGCAAAACTGAACAGAGTATGTTACACCAGAAAATATTTTTTTTCATTTATATCTCCTCACATATGTATTTTTTAAATCTTCTTTTTAACATTTTTATCTTTTCTAGGTTCATTTTTGTGACAAGTGATTCATGTCCTCATGTGGCTACTTAATTTCAATAATTGAATGTAATGTAGACATATATGATAAAATAATAATGAAATTATTAATACTAAAGAGCAGCAAAAGAAATATCTCTTAGAGATAAATGCACATTTTTAATCAGTAATGCCTCTGAAAAAAGAACTGCATAAACACATTCAAATAAATCCATTGGAACTATTTTATGTTGTCCCCACTCGTACTCTAATTACACGATTTTTAAGACCCCATAGTCTTCTGACTGCATCTACAATGCAGCACATTGTAGCCCTGATCTTGAGGGCCTTGTCCAAAATAAATTATTGACAAAGATGTATTATCTTCTTTGTAGCTGATTTTCTAGAAAACAACAACAACAACAAAAAAAAAACCACCCAAATTTTGTGTCTCTCTGGCTTTGTAAATAAAAAAACCTCCCTGTAACCTAGTGGCGGACCCAGTTCCTGTGGTGAGTGTTTTGCAGTGGTTAGAGATTTAGATCTTATTTCTCCCATTTTCAATTTACTTCAATGTTATGAAGTTCAGGAGCAAAATACACCAGAAAATCATAAATCAAATATGCCCTTCTATGTTCTCACATATAAGTGTATATATAATTTATATTTAAGTTGTGATGAGGTTTTGTCTCAATAAATGAGTATAACACAGTCAGAAACATGTGGATTGCTCTTGTTTCCTTTGTTGACAGGTCTACTCCAGCTTTTTTTATCCAGGGAAAATAAATAACTTGGAGTTAAACGAACTTTTTCATTATGCGAGTCTTGGAACTCACTAACTAACCTAGTAAGGAAACTCTTGGGATTGCAGTTCTGTGTTGAATATTCATGTTATTGAATTCAAAATCCATGTTTTAGCAGTATTTTCTAATATTCCCAGAAACATTCTTGTAGTCTAACTATTGACTAAAACAGTAGTGTCAAGAGATGAACTCAGCTAAAACAATTTCTTTACAGAGCTGAATTTTTAAAAATGCAAGATAAAAGGGAAGGAGAAGCACTGTCTTACTGTACATCTTCATCTAGACTTACTACCATGGAATTTTTGTTTTGGATTTGGAAAGACACACAGAGGACAAATAAATTTTTAATAAATAATAGTATTACTGTCAGAACCTGTACTTCAGTGACTCACCCATGGCCAATGTATTCCTAGTAGAGGAAAATTAATATTTCTAGAGTAAGTTAAATTTGACCCATATTATTCTATAGAAAGATGAAAATATGTAGGATATTTCAGGGAATAAATAATCAATAAATAAATATTTGAAGGAAAGGAATAAAGACATAAATGAATGAGAAATAAATGTGATCTTCTTGAGACAATGTAAACCACAGATGAAATTTCTGAAGCAACACCAACTATATATCTGAAAATGTGACTACAGTATTTATATATTTTATGATAAAATATGATAAAATTATGTGCAGCAGAATATTTTCTGAGTTGAACTGAACTATTTGGTAGGCAACCCTGGAAAAGCTCCATTGCAAATAGAAAGAAATATATAACCATCCCTCCCCCACTTCCCCAATACTAGTTATTTATTTCTCAGGGGTCACAAACTAATACTTTTTAAAGTGGAGAAATATACAGGAATGCATCCTTATATCTTCAGATGACTATTGGTTTGCCATTACCTTAGTCTTTGTCTTCAAAGTTTCTATATTTATAATGAAAAATAGTGAACTAACTCAAAATATGCCAAATTCTGAGCCCTGTATGAATCCAAAAACACATAAAAGAAGGATTTTAGGACAGAATCATTTGCTCTATGTGAAAATATATTCCTGTTAAATTTAATTACCAATTCATTAAAAAAACCTCAAACAAACACATAATTTTTCTTGTCTAGCTGAGGAACCAAGTAGCATTACATCTCTTCGTAGAAAAGGTCAAATAGCTTAAGCCATTTACTCATCATAATAACTATGGTAGTATTATGAATAAAAACTTTAAATACCTTTTCTTCCATATCTCAATTTTCAAGGGGATTCACAGAGATTTAGTAGCATGTCTCCTATTAGAATATATCACATACCTAAATGAATGCACTCTACCCTGAAAATTGAGATCTTCAGAGCCAATTCAGTGATCATATATTCAGGCAAGTAACTTATATTTACATTTTCATTAAATTCTGTAGAACTACTGAATTCTGAATTTTCAGACTCAAGCTATTGAATGCAGCACAGGAGAACAAGTACCTTTCAATCCTAATTCTAAACAACAGAATGTTTAAATTATGTGAATAATTTCCTACAGTATTGTGGATTTATAGTCTCTGAATTGAGCAAAGTAATTTCAAGTTATCAGAAAATTAGTTTGATTAATTTTCGAGTGTTGATACCTGACTATTTTTTTCTTCTTGAAGTTTGTCTTACAGAATCTACCAGCAGTTAGTCTCAGTTAAACACTTCTACAGAATTAAGATCAAGGATTTTCACCTATGCAAGGTTATTTAATTAATCACAGAACTACAGAGGTTTGGAAAGGGCCTTAAAGACCATTTAATTCTAACCTCCCTGCCACTGAAAGGAACATCTTCCACTAGACCAGGATGCTCAAAGCTCCCCTCAGCCTGGCCTTGAACACTTGAGGGATGGGGCATCCACAACTTCTCAGTGCAACCTGTTCCAGTGCCTCACCACCCCCCATCCTAGCACTACACAGCCTTGTGAAAAGTTCCCATCCAGCTCTCTCGCAGGACCTCTTTGGGATACTGGAAGGATACTAGGTGGTATCTCACGAGAGGGGAGTAGATGGGGAGAACCACTGCCCTTAACCTGAGGATCACACTTCATTTGATGTGGCCCAGGAGATGATTGTCTTTCTGGACTGCAAGTGCACATTGAAGGCTCACGTCAAGATTTTCATTCACCAAGACTTCAAAGTCCTTCTCCTCAGGGCTGCTCTCAATCTATTCTCCTCCTAGCTTGTACTCATTCTTGGCATCCTGCCCCCTGACACCTGCCATTTGGCAAATGTCAGCAGCACAGACAGGATGCTGCCCATATTATCCATGAAGGTCAGGCCTGTATCAAACCACAGAGCCATCAACAGAGCCAAGGGTTGGTGTGGCTCTTCTTCACCTTCATGTGTCCTTTGTGTCATTGATTGTTGCTGCCAGATGACCCAAACTCAGCATCCCAGGTAGTCCAGCAGAGCCATGGCATCACTTGTGACTCTGTTTGCTCTTGGGGACTGAGTCACTGTGTGAGCACATTGTGCCTTGTCTTTCTCACAGCTTCATAGAGTCATAGAATATGCAGAGTTGGAAGGCAGCCATCAGGATAATCGAGTCCAACTACTGGCCTTGCACAGGGCAGCCTAAGAATCACACCATGATTCAATAAATCTTTCAATAAAGACATCAATGAAGTTATACTGTACAATGTAACACACCATTACTATTTAGATCAGTCACTCTTCTATCAATCAATTTTTTAAAGTATAGACAATTAAAGAAAAATTTTCAAGACTGAAAAAATATTGAATATAGTATTGATCGAAATCCATGAAAGTCAACACCTATTAAAATATTAAATCACAGAGTTCTTAAAAATAAGTACACTAGGTCATCTATGTTTTACAAATGTATTTTTTATGTTTATTCAAGTTTTAAGTATATAAAGATATATAATGTCCATTTCTTTTTATAATCTCTAATATAGTCCCCTTACTTTTAATTTCAATAACAATGCCTATCACATATTAGCTTGTATAAATGCATTCATGTTAATATTCTGATTTTGTAGCAATATGCTTTTTCATTTTTATATAAGAATTACTAGTAAAATGTCTCCTTTTTTTCATAGCCATGATGACTATGAAATCACTGCAGAAAAACTGAAAAACATGGAGTAAGTCTTGATGGACTTTACACTAAGTATATATATGATCAGGAACTTTATAAAACAATGTCTTCAACAAAGGAAAATCACAAAATACAGATTGTATGGAACATACTTCTGTTGCAAACTGGGATGTGAAGATGCAATGAAGTAGAATGTAATGGGTGGCACCAGTATTGGATGTGTTAGATAATTCTGGAAAAACATGATTTGGACAAATTCCAAGTCTGCTCATTCATTCAATTACTCTCAAGATATCAATGTCATTAGATGATCCCTTGAAATGATAGGAAGCACATCAGGAAAACAGTAGCTTCTCTATAGTAAAAAGTTCTTTCTTTGAAGGAATTTGGCCTTATATTAATAAAAAAACACTTTAAATGAAACCACCACAAACTAAACTAAACCCTTATAAAATAAACAAACCGCCACTTACTCAGGTTTCCTGTGAAATAAGAGCTGTATTAGTATGTTGGTGGCCAGGAAGGTGTTGTCATCTGCGTACATATGTGCACCAGTTTCCTGAAACAATCTATAAATAAAAATATCATGGTATTTCTCAATGCATGAAGTGTTTAGTTACATTTATTTTAGTTTCTGTAATTAATAAATGATTATTTTGTAAAGACTAAAGGGAAATGTTTTAGCTTTTTCCACAGTACAAATGCGGACCACATTCTGTATTAGAAAACGTGATAAACAGGTTTTATGCATAAAAGCCTCTCTGAAATACAGGCAGAATTTTCTCTGAGGTAAACATCAGTGTATTAAACTCATTTATCAAACAGCACTTTGCCTGAAACAGAATGCAAGCAGCCTTTTTAAACACCGTGCACACCAATACAGTGTAATAAGCAGAAAAAAAAAGCTTCCTTTATCTTTCTGTTTTTGTTTGTTTTTTTTGTTTTTATCTCCTAGTTTTAAATGTTGCACTGCGCAAATCATGCAAATAATAATAAAATAATCTGGGTTTTGGGTTTGTGGGATTTTTTCTTTTTTTTTTTTTTTCTCCTCATACAAAAAGAGGATTTTTCTCACTCTCTTTTTCTCTCAAACAAAACTTAAAATGTGAATCACTTGCTCTGAAATCATAACTATTATTTTTGATTTTTTGCTCTTATGCTCACATACTGAAACCTACTATTTATTTTGTGATGACTCTTCAAAAAACAACAAGCTTATTTCTGCTTTTGTGAAGTCTGAGTTTTATCAAAATCTTTCTATCACAAATTTTGTCTTTTCTTACTGCTTCCAGAATCCCAAATACTGTGTTTAAAATGTAATAGAAAACATCACTACAGATTTATTTGAGATTAGTTGTAAATGTGCAGATGCAGAAGGCAATACAATCTCTCCTAAATATAAAACACATCAATATCACTATGATTGCCATGCGTGAATTAAATATGCAGTCTTTTGGTGATCAGAATAAGAAGAAATTATTAAAAATAAATTCTTTATGTGGTTGGAATATTTACTTCAGCATAAAAATACTTGAAGTCCATCACTGAAGTAAAATACATTTGGATTAGATTGTATCACAGTCTTAATAGTACCGTTCTCCGCAAGTTGCCCTAACAATGTCAGTCATACTATTTTTGGACAAATATGTCATTATCTGAGGCAGGACAATCTAACTTTTTTACTAATTATGTATTATTCATCAGCATAAAAACCATTGTTTGTTGTTTTTTTTTTTGTTCAGAAGTTGTAAATCAAAATTATTATAAAATTGTTTCATCTAGAACAAGCTTGTGTTTTTTCTTTCATAAAACAGTTTAATGAGTGTGTTTAGGGAATGTCCTCTGCATGCAAATATGCTGAAAAGAAAGGATGCTCGACTGACACTTCCACATATTTATTATACAATATGATTCACATCAGAAAAAAAAATCTGCAATTAGTGTATTCTCAACAGAAACAAGGAAGTTTAAATTTATGGTGACCTAAGGGATGCTATAATTCATTTTAAAACCATTAATTTGAAAACTTGTGCCAATCCCTCTGGGTCAAATAGAAACAGAAATAAATACATCACTGTATTTTCTTTGGCAATAACATTTATTATCTAATTTTAGCAGCTCCACTTAAAAAACAGATTGCCAATTTTAATGAGTCCTAAGTGGTAATGCAGAGGAAGACGAAGATTAATAAACACATGCAGCATCCTACTATATAATGGCTACATCCAGTCTTAGTAGAGGTAAGGATCTATTTGTTCTGATTGACAGCTTCAAGATCAAGTTTAACAGCAGCAATAGAAAAATATTTAAATTTTTGGATATATTTTTAAAAGTTTCCAGGTCACAAACAATAGCTCCCATTTATATAAAAGACCTAGCTCTGCTTTATATTTACATTTAGACAGCTACAGCAGTTGATAATAGTTTTTGATAACAGTTTTTACTGTTATCTCAACCATGCAAACATTATCCAAACATTAAAAGACCATCTATTTGTAATTGTGATGATCAATTTATAAATAATACAATATTAACCAACTTTGTAAATCAGCTTAGTTTTGTGAAATACAGATTTATTTTTTTTTAATGAACCTCTTTACATTGCCCAGCTGCAGAAAATTTAATTGATTGAGTAAAGGTAAACAGAGATTTTGAAACTTTAACAATAATGACTTTTTCCTTATAGGTAAATTCTGCTTATCTCTTAATTAGCACCTGGCTCAGAGAAGTCAAGCATGCTTCTTGCTACATCCTCGTAGAGTATCACTTTACTGCTGCAAATTCTAAAGTAGCTACGGTAATATCGATATTGCCACTAAAACCTTTCCATCATAGTATTGAAGAGATTCAACTGCCTCTATGAAATGAAGACTGAAATAACTATACCTGGAATCTCTCTTCATGTCCTAATTTAATGATGTGAAAGGAAGCAAAGAGAGTTTCTGCCCTGTCACTGTCTTGTCTCCACCCCTGACTTCCTAGGGCAACATCCAGGCTCTTCCAGCCTGCATCTGTGTTTTCAGCTTAATACATCAATGTCCCACCTAACTCTTTAGGTGGTAAAATACATTTAACTTCATCTCTGCTTTGAAGACTAAGCTGAAGCTCTAAATAGCACACTATCAAAAACCAAAATAAAAACATGAGTTCTCTGAACCTATTTACGCCTCCAGTGTCACCAGGGTGAGGCAACATAAATGTACTCTCAGCAGGTGACAGCTGTCTACTGCAAGTACCCTTATACCCTGCTGTTTCAGACTTCAGAGGAAAATGCTTGCAATCATCCACTTTTGCTATGGAAGTTCCCAGCCTTACTAAATCCTTGGCTCATGTATTGCAAGTTGTCAAGTAGTAAGAAAACACAAGTCTTCTGTAGTGCTTTAAATAATTTACTGGTATTGAGTAGCTGAAAATTAGTCCAGCCCACAGATGCAGTGTGACTGATTGCTAAAAAAGTTGATGATACTGAATAATAGAACAGCCAATAGTTATCCAGAAAGCATATATTGTAGCAAGCTGTCATGAAGTTGTACCCACAAAGCAAAACTATATTCTGTATCTGGTTCACAGATACAGATTAAAATGCAATCAGCTACGGCATCTTTAAACAAAATCGTTCTCCTGTTACTTCAGATGAATGAGCTGCAGGAGAGACAAAGCTTCTTCCCCTAGGGGAGACTATGCCAGCATGATCACCTTGTGGTGGGCTTTTCCTGTTTATCCTCCCCTGCTTTGGTACCCTCCGTGATGGCAGAGCACAGCAGGTTAGCTTCAGCTGGGCTGTGTGTGGTGCAGCGCTGTGGGCTGCTGTCCCTTTGGGGAGCTGGGCTACCTGCCTTGAGGCTCTTTCTAGGCTTACAGCCTCCTCACCAGGAAGGGCCTGATGTGAGAGGCACACTCTAACAGGAGGCAGGTACTGTAAGCCCCCAGCAGACTAGCCTGGGGGTGCTTTCCCATGTCGCAGCTGGGATACATCATGCTGAGCTGAAGCCTGTGACCTCAGAGACTGCCTGAGCCCTTCCTCACCTGACAGCAGCATGTCTTGTGGTGTGGCTATTGCACCATGCCATTTACAGCTGGATGTTCCTGTGCACTTCAGTGCCATCTCTAATTGCATGGTGTTATATCAGCTTTCCTTTTTGACTGCTGCCTTCTTGCACTTCATCTCTTAGTGAAGTCCTTTACTATTCACAGAAGAAGGTAGGAAAGACATCAAAAATAAAGGGGGGGGGAGGGAGAGAGAGAGAGAGAGAGGGAGAGAAGATGACTCAGACTTATGAAAGTTTTTGAAAAATTCTGCAAAAAGGATTTTATGGTAAAACTTTTCATAAATATGTGCTGTGATACTGAGAAAATCACTGACATTTCTCCCTTTTCTTTAATATAGTATAGGCACATTTTTCAAGATGAAGTACATAAAATTTATTTTCAGAAATGTCTCATCTTGATAACTGTAATCTGAAACCAGCCAGGAGGGCTCTGAATATGTGCATTCACATCCCATTAAAGAGAAGGGTTTTTAATGAGAATGTTCCATTTCCCAGAAGAGTGTATAGCTGTTAATTTATTCAATAAAAGAAAATGTTACTATTATTCCATTTATATTTTATGTAAGGTTAACCATCTCTGAGAAAACTCATTTTTAACCCTAGCTGACATAAGAGGGAAAACCCTTAATAATTAATTTCAGTAGTTGCTGAGATCGGGAAAGGTCTGTTCATTGTTGACAGAACATCATAATTTGATGCAGATGCCTAAGCACCCCAAAAAATTATTACCAATAAAGGTTCGTATTTCCAGGGTTGAAGGGCAACTGGGCAAAAGCTTTGACTATTAATTTTGTAATTAGAGTATTTCCTTGTAGAGTACAAAAACCAGCAAGGGACAGAAACACTTACTACTTGCAAAAGCAAGAGTTGCTGCAGTCATTTATCCTTCTGAGGTGGCTCAGATGTACTGTCGTTTTCAGTATTTTGTGGAACACAGCTACTATCCTTGCATGGGAGTTTGCTCCTTTATTTCAAAATACCAGCCTGGATTTGGGGCTTTTATAGGTGTCTTTGTGCTGTCCCTGTGGTGTATGCTAGTGGACACTCACAACCTGAGCTATAATCCTCAGACACACCAGTATTTCTGCACAGTATGTAGTTCTCACTACATCAGCTGGGACTTGGATATTGAACACCTTTTTCTGTCCAGCCCTTAATTCCTTTTAAATATCTTGCCCTCAGATACAGGGTTGAGAACTTTAAAAATTAAAGTGTAAACATTTTTCCAGTACAGGTTTGTGTAATATGTAGGGAATATTGCAGAAGGAAAGTGAGGGAATATTAAGTCACAATTTCTTCCTTTTCTAAGCAGCAGTCATTCTCCCATGCACAGAACAAAACAGATATCCTGTGGAGAAAACAACAGTATGTGATAAAATAATTATTACTGAAAATACTTTGTCACAACGATTTAAAATTTTGCCTGAGAATAGAACTAAACTTAATGAAACAATTTTGTGAATTGTGCTCTTCTTGATGGTTTGATTTGGTTTACTTTTGCATAAGGGATGTGTACATAAATAAATATTTGCACCAAATATTCACTTTCTCCACTAAGAGCAGCACATATATAACAAGTAGCTTTAAAATTTGCTATAGACATAATAGAATCACATAAACTACTATGTGGTATTTTATGTGATTCTATGTATGTATCCTTAACTTCTGCCCTTCTACTTATTTGTCTCAGAAATTTAAAAAATTCAAATAGTCACCTCTTCTGAACTGCAGCAGTGTGTCTAGTGCATTCACTCAGCTTCAGAGCCTTTTGGTATTATTGTGGAATAAATTAGTATAAGTACATAAAGAATAGAAGAAAGAAAGTTAGTAAAAAAGTGTTAATTTCTGCATAATTTGAACCAGCAGGAGTCTCTGTTGTTCTGTTCTTCATGAAAGCACATGTAATGTTTCAAAAGGCAGGGTTTTCCAGCTGATAAAGAACAGTAAACTGTAATACATTTCTTACTGCAGAAGTAATTACAACCGTTGTAATACTGCTTACACTTATATGTTTTCCTATTCAGCACAAAAACTCAGAGCTGCAACATAATGAATGTGTTTTTGTTTTCCCTTTTTAATCTCAGCATATTAGAGAAGTCATCTTGAGGCAGGCTACATTAGTCATAATCATATGTGCTGTTACAAGGAGAGTGTATGGAATAACTGAAGCACCAACAAATCTTTAGCTCTTTGTTTGATCAAAGATGCATAACGGATGTAAGAGAAGGCATTAGGATAGCATTCTGTTAATAAGAAACTGATATCAAACTTCCAAAATGTTGTATCTGTGTAAGTAATGACTTTAGCTGTTTACAATTAATCTGAAAAGGTAAAATATAATAAAAGGCACGTTAAAAAAATGGCTTTTCCTCTTTTAGAAAGAAAACCTAAGGCAAAAGGAAATATTGTGCTTAGTAACTGAAGTGCAATATATGTAATCTTTTACAAAAATCATGCATAAGTTAAAAAGAAATTGAAAAGTTGATGCTATGATTTTTCTTTTTAAAGGTGCTTTTAGGTGCCTATGAGCTTGGATACTTTCTCAGAAGGGTTATAACTTGCATTAACATTTCCAAACATTTGCAAGCGAGAAAGTGAATTCTTAGGCGTTTACAAGGACAAGTTACTGTGATATTTTCTAAGATTATGTTTTTGTTTCCCAAGAAGTCCTGCGAGAAATCCAGCTTTTGGGAGGAAAAAGTGTGTAATGTAAATTAAAAACTTAATCAGTATTCAGAAAGCATATCAAGCATATTTAGGGCAAAACATGTAACATAATGACACTGAGATTGTTTTCCTGAATATGTATACCCAGTAATGATTCTCCAAACAGAATATAATTCTTCAGTTGAGTAATAACAGAAAAGAGGGTCCACACATTTTTAAAAAATAAGTTTTTGGAGGAAGTGAGGGACATGAGATTGACAGGAGCAAGGAACTCTGAGTATGATAGTAGAAGATGGCATTGTAGCTACAGCCATGGCAGCGCTGCATAGTAGGAGGCTGTTGAGGGTGGAAATGGGGCCATCTCTGAGTACAGAGAAGTGGCATATGCTTGCCATGGTCTAAAGACCAACTCTCCAGAAGCCTCCAGTCTGTATGAATCATGCATATGATACACAGAAACCTTTATTTAAAATATCAAATTAGTGTTTGAAACACATAGAAGACAGACTGCAAGAAAGCCAGAGAGGGACATTTTTACAAGAGCATGTAGTGGCAGTAGAACAGTCGATGGCTTTAAACAGAAAGAGGGTAATATCTAGATTAAATATGAAAAATAAATTCTTTACTGTAAGGCTGGTGAGGCACTGGAACAGGTACAGGAAGTGTTCAGGGCCAGGTTGGATGAGTCTTTCAGCAACTTTTTTAAATGTCAGGGGAGTTGGAACTAGACGATCTTTAATGTGGTGAATTCCAACCCAAGCCATTCTGTGATTCTATGATTTTCCTTCTGCTATAACTGAGTACCTAAGGTGACTCATCTGGGTATTCCAAATGTCAGGGGCACTGTTTCCTTGTTGTTCCTTTCCACGTCTGCCATGTCTGAATCATAGCCAACACCCAGCCTTTTCCTCACAGATGTCTTTCCCCCAACATGACACAGTTGTACAAGAAGTCGCAGCCACAAAAATCCTCTCAACTGTGTCAGACAAAAATCCTAAGCAGTGTCAAGTGCATAAACAGAAAGATCCAGAGTATGTGGACAGACATGACTAACATACTTCATTGAAGTCCTATTATGCCAGCCTGATTCCTCGAATAGTAAACATCACAAAAGAGAAGAATTATAACACCCAGAAAATGTCATGCATGTTAGGGAAAAGAGCAGCTGTTCATTTTAATGTTGTAATGAGAAGTAAAGTCAAGAGCAGTCAAGTTCACAAATACCCATTTTCTGAATGTTCACCTCTGCTTTGAATTATCACCTCAGTATTTTCAGGGTTAAAACCTTTTTTATGTGTGTATGTGTGTGTGTGTGTGGACAGAAACATTGCACATAACCACATTATAAAACCTATTCACCTAAATGCTTAAATGAGCCAGAGAAATTCTCCGCTTAATTTTATTCAGCCACTCACATTTTGCAAGTGCTGCGAGGACATCAGATAAGACCAGAAGTAACCTCCCAGATGCATTTCTTTGAAGTGTTTGATATATCATTCCAAGGGACATTCTGTTTTTCATTAACCTTTCTGTCTATGAGCATGTCTCATTCAGTAGAGACTAATGCTCCTTGTGTTTAAATTACTTCTTTTGTAAGGGAAGAAGAATTTCAGGGAGTAGTAGAAGATATTTTATCTCATGTAAAACATAGGATTAATTTTGTTTGGTTTTGTTTGGTTTCAAAACAGCTACAAAGGTGCTGTATTGCAAAAATACTAGACACTCATCCAAATATTTGCAGTTTATTCAAACCAGGCACAACCCCAAGTTTTTAAGTGCCCACTGAGTATTAACTTAAAGTTTCCAGAACCACAGTATATCTTGTGTATGATATGTCTTGCAGGCAGATTTAGAGTCCGCACTTCTAGACTTGTACTGAAGAAAGCTATCACGGTCTTCTGACAGTCTAGCTTAATAAACTCACTAAGCATACACATTCTTTAAAGCACCACATCAGCTTAAAAATGGACAAAAGGCAGTATAAATTCAATTTGATCCCAGTGGTATCAAGCATTGTAGATCTAGCATGAGGTACAATTTTTTCTGCCTTCATGCAGTTTGCAGGGTGCACAAGAACTGAAATGCCTGTCTTATTTGCTTTTGCCCTTTGGGTAATCACTATCATTTTAGTAAGCTTCTGACTGTAGTCCAGGATATTGGTAATGAAAGCCAATATCAGATGCATACAGTATAAGACAACCTTATTGCAGTGCTGCCACCACACATCATTACTATCAATTTGACCTTGTCAGCACACTGTGCAATATGTTCTTTGCTTTAGGTTTTATTACTGCTATTCTTACTGTCTGCAGGAGTTACGTGATCTAATTGATCTCTACAGCACACTCACCCACACAACAAGAATAAGTGTTCTGTCTTCAGGCATATTATTGTAGTAATTTCTTGCATTTATCCACAGCTCATAAGTGAGCAGACCTGTTATGTGCATTATTATGCACTGCAATGTATTTTGCCTTTTAGATAAGATCTTGCACTGCCTGTCATTCACTCTCCTTTAACATGAGTAAAGAGCTTATTAGGAATGCATACTTCATCCTCTGAGATTAGCTGCTGTCAACACATTTATGCCACCATTTATTCTAAAAATGTTGCGGGGAAAATGCCATTCAACGAACATATAGTTTTTGCATGCCTATCTTCAGTATATTAAAATTGTATTCAGGTCACTAAGTCAAATTGAAGAACTCCTGAGACCAGAAATACATAATGTTTTTCAGTTTCAATAGCAGTGTAATGAAGAACTAAATGCATTTGAGAAGGAAGAATTAAAGAATTGCAATAAATAGATTATCAAAATTATTTCATATTATGAAATTGCAAGGAAGAACTAAACTAGCTGTTACAGCAGTTGGAAAACTTTTCCAGGGTCAGAGAAGGAAGACATTTTGCTGGAAAGAAAAACCAGCACTTGTTAATCACGTGTTTGAATGGTGAGAATGAAGAAAGCTGATGAAGGTGAGAGACTGAAACAGAAAAAGGGCAGAGAGATATTTAAGAATGAAAACAATAAATATTGAAGAGGCATAGGAAGAATTAGGACAGGAAATAGAGAAAGCTGTGATTGCTTTGGAATAAGGAGTAAATTCCAACTAATTTATTTTAATCTTGTAAAAGCTGGGAATTTTATTTGATACTATCATCTTGATTCTCCTGATAGTCTGCAGGGAAGGTTATTCCAAAGGCTGACTCCTGTCTTCCCTCAGATATATATATATATTGCTAAGCAGCCTGAATTATAGATGCTTTGCTCTTTCTCTCTTTCAGCAATGACTCTGATGAGAATTTAAACTATCAGCATTTTACATGGCTACAGTTAGGAGGGATGCATTTCCCTAGCAGTATCAAGATGGTTTTACCTCTGCAACAGCACAATATGTAGGCAGAAGCAGCTGGGCTGATGCAACGAAATATGACAAAAATACGGCTAAGCAAGGTTAAACCTACCATGAAGCTGGGAAAAACCAGTGGAAGAATGATTGCTCAGTGTCATTGTCAGAAGAGCTGATAAAAAACCCCAAAACAAGCCCCCTCCAACAAAATAGTCTTCAGTGGATTTATGGGTAAATGTAAATTTTGATGATCTTTAAATAGCCTTTTACTGCACAGAGGAAGACATGAGTGTGCTTATTTAATCTTGTTTTCTTCCAGAGGAAGCATGATGTTTTCTCATGAAACAACTTCATCCCTTTTAGAGGCAGTAAGTTACTGGTGGCAGTACATGGAAAAGACAAGAGGAATGCTGGAGCCATAATATAGCTCAGCACAGGAAGAAGCCTAGATATAAGCATTTCTGAGTCTAATTTTTTCTAAAGTATATTTTTTTCTAAAGATATGTGAGTTTAGATTAAATCAGCATTATTTGTATAGGCATTAAAATTACTAGCAACTTGATCTTTTCTAGACTTAAGCTGAAATACCTCAAAAACCAGATTACATATCAGATCATTCCAGTAATATAAATCTTGTGGACAGAGAGCAGAAAAAAACATAAAAGGATTAAACCCATAAACAAAAGGAAGCAAAGAAAAAAATAACACTAAATACAGTAAAGCATTTTACACATACTTTCAGGAAGCTTCCATTTAAACTATTTTTTCAAGTGCATCTACAGCTTTAATAGTTACCTTATCCCTGTCACTACAATATACATTACGTTTATATTCAATTTTTGGAAAACCATGGAAACAAAACTTTTCCCCTATTTTTATTGAATAAAATTTTACATTTAAGGGTTTATTCAGTGCTGTAGCATGATTTATTAATTTATGGATTATAATTGTAATAATGCTAGTGTAGTACTGCTTATATAAAAAGCAGATCCAAAAAGCAATTTAAGAGGGACAAAATTAATTCTGTTTTAGATGTACTCTATATGTTCTGTGCTGTATGTTCTGTGCTGTATTTAAGTTATTGATGCCTTTCTAATGTCATTTCATTAATAGTATTGAGAAACTGCATAATGAAACACACATCTGTGTCTTTAGCACAATAAAACCTGCCTCTAGTTGAAAATAAATTTATTCTATGATGGAAATTCACTTAATCTTTCAGGGTAGAGTTGCAATGTTTGACTATATGACTGATATGTGTACTAATCATCACAGGTCAAAGCAGACAAAATTAAGCAAGAGTCTTTAGACAGTTCCAATTAATTCCAAGCTAAAAGAAACTAAAACAAAATAAATAAAACAAAAACAAAAAACAAACAAAAACCCCCAAAACAAACAAACAAACAAACAAACAAAAAAACAACAAAAAGTAAGCTAATGGAAAGTTGAATAAACAGATTATTTGTGACTATGTTTCAACTGCACTTTTTTTTTCTCTTCACTTTCACATCCCATTGTTGCTAAGAATATTATTCCTATAAATAATGTCTATTTGTAGGAATGCTTGGGCTTTTTTAATATGTGTTAACGTGGTTTGTTATTTTATTTCTAAGTGCAATAACTTACATTTATAGACAAAAGTTATTAAAATAAAAGCACAGACATCTGTTAAATGTCTGTGTCTGCATTAGTGTGCTTGCTAAGAGCAGTAATGAGGTTTCAAAGTGAATCCTCTGGCTATCCCTGAGCATTGATTCAGTTTGAAAGGGATATTCATTAAAAGTATTTGATTATTTTTGAAGTTAACCCCAACAGGAGCTGTTGGATTGGCCTCAGATGCACTTACAGTGCTGGGGCAGATTTGAATCAATGATTTCTCCTTCTGGATATCTTCATATCAGGAGGATGGTGGGGACATTTATCCAGTGAAACTGAGTAAAACTAATGTGGAGGAAGTAAAAGCCATATTGTATATAAAATATTTCATATATTGTCAATGTAGGCAATTTACCATTGGTATTTTTATACAGAAAATGTGTCCTAAAATTACAAAATTTCTTTCTATTGTGGACATAGCATTTTTCATGCACTTTTTATTATTTTGATTAGTTTCCACCTAAATGAGACAGAGAAGATAGAAATGGAAACAATTAAATGAAATTGGTCATCAGATACCAAAAACGTATAACACTGACTGCAAGCACTCAACATGGATAATTTGTGAAGAATTCCAAAGAATAGTTCACCCATACTATGTATTACAACCCACACTAGAATAGTTTTGAAAAGAATTCTCCAATATGTATAGAGAAATAGTTTTGCAGTGCTTTATTAAATGAGAGAAAAAACGACAAATGTTTGATTTAGTTACAATGGGTAATTTGGCCAAAACTCGGTGATATAAAAATTATACTGATGACATAGGATGGAACTCTGTATTCTTTTTCCATTAAATTGCAAAGGAAAGCGTTTAGATGTCACCACCTAGTTGCTATGGATAGGCAACCTATAGAACATGACTTTCTCATTAGGATTTATGGATTTTGTGTGACAAAAGAACTTAAAGAAAAATTGTCAGTAGAATTCTGTTTCACTGTGGTTAATGTGTGCTTCCAGTTCTTCTGAGTTCCATTTAAATCACTTTCTCTTTGCAAACAGCCCCATGTCTTTCATTCAGCACTTACATTTCCTTAGCCAGGACTTTTCAATGCAGGCATTAATCTCCTTGCCTTTCAATACTGAAGTGTCCCTAATGTTATAATCAGCTTTCCATTTAGGAGGAACAGGAGGCAGTTCCCAATAGCATAGACAAAGATGATTTATTTCAGCAACCCAGCAAGATTTGAGGTTTTGTGGCAAGAAACAAAGGCACAAAAGACATCAGCACATCTGAACCGTACACATCCGATCAGTATGTTTGTTCCTCAAAATTTACACAATGGTCTAGACAAAATCCTAGAAATAATCTTTGCAAAGAGGAAGTGGGTATAAATAGTGTTTGCTAAACATGGAAGGGCAGAAGTTGGACGTTTCTAACAAACCTGTTTAGAGAGATACTGGCTGGACATCCTTTGCCAGAAAAGCTTTATGCAGCTTGGACAGCTAGATTGCAGAGGGTGTTCTTTTGTTTTGAGAAGCCTGTATGTTCCACAGCAGGCACAGAGACAGTGTTTCACCACTACTTGGAACCAAAATAGAGGACTGTGACATCTAGGAATTATAAATATGTTGATCATCATACAATGAATTCTAACCTGAATATAAGCACATGGAAATAATGTAAGCAAGAACAATGCATAAGCATTTTGTAGCATTGTGGGGGCTTAGCACTATGAGCCAGACAATTCAGTGATGTACATAAGTATGAGAATAATGTGACCATGAAATGGGAGAAAAGAAGTTGCATATAAGAGGCATCCAAGTAAGACAAAGTTGCAGGGAACAATATAATCACAAGGTTCTACAAACCCACAGGACTTCCAACCAAGTATACCATGATAACTGGAAAGATATCCTTCACTCTCAAGGCAGCATCAGGGGGAGATGATTTCTGTCCTGAGGTGGGAGAGGGAACTGTAGCAGCAAATAGCATGAACACAGCAGGCACAAGTGAGGAAAACTGCAGAAGAACCAAGATAAAACCAAGCACATCTGATGTGTCCTGTCAACAGCGCTCAGGGCTGATCACCTTGTTCTTACCAAAGTCCACCACAAGCCGCAGCCAGTAGCGACATCAGTGATGTGGAGTTGCACACACACAGGTAATTTGGAATTTAGGTGCTGAAAACGTGCTTTAAACTTGGTGTTGGGGCTTTGTTGAAGACAACGTAATAAACTTTAAAACAAGATTGATTGTTAATGTGCAATAACTAAGCACTCTCCTGAAGTGTGCTGTTAATGAACCAATTTAGTCAACATAGGTTTTGAAGTCTAAAGGCAATCTGGCTGTCTGTGTTCTAAGCACTCTTGTCAAAGTAATCAGGTTGTTTGATTTGTTTTTCACCTTGGGTATATATATACACATATGTTCAGTTGTAAAGTAATACAGAACTGCTCTTGTTTTCTCCCTTACACTCAGATGTAAAGAGACAGATATTTTTCATAACAGAAGAGGAAAACTGAATCTAAATCTTTAAACACTTTTAATTTACAGGCAGGTGTTCACTTATACCATAGTATCTAAAATCTTTACCTCTGCTATTCCTTTACTTACATTTCCACACAATATAAATTAGTCATCTCTGGCAAATTGCCTAAATAAAGAGTTTAGCTCTTAAGTTTGCTGACTTTTTCAGCTTTCTTATATCAGACGTCATGAAATCAGTGAAACTACTCAAGCAAATATAGTTCTTTCTTTCTTATATTTTAAGTTTAAATGAACATAGATGAAAGGTTTCTCTATTATGCCCCTCCCCCCCAAAAAACCCAAAACAACAACTCAAGGACTTGTTGAAATTATTTATGACATATAAATTAAAACACCTTAGACATTCATGTACTTTCTTGGTTGAATAATGAGTTTTAATATCAACAGTCAGACAGTGACTCAGAAGATATCACTTTTATATCAAAATATTAGTCTTAGTTTGTTGTTTAAAGAGCTGATTCTAGGTCTTTCATTCCTAATTTGCTACCCACACAGTCAGGATTTCTCTAAAGTCTCACTGTATATTTCTTCCCTTTAAAAAATACCCTAAAAGTGAACCAGTTCTTAAACTCAAGAGAATTGTTACCCTCTTCAAGCAATACACTGAAAACAATGTTAGAAAATATGTAATCCTTATGGCATAAAAAAGAAATATCACTTAAGAAAAAGACAATTAATGATACCTAGTTATGAAGCATCTTGATCAAGATACACAAATCTTTATTCATTGTCTAGTAATTTTATTTGTGTTCTGATATATAGTTAACTGTTTATGTGGTAGCCATTAATAGCCTTAACTTTTGGATTCTTTTTTTGGTCCCTTGTTTTTCTCATCCACCTTGCTGTCTCCCATAACTCAGCAATTTGTTACATCTGTTATATACCATCCACTTGAATTTGTTTTTCTTGACACAGTTCTGAAACATAAGGCTAGAAAGAAAGCTGCTTTAAAGATATATACTTTTTTCTTTTTTAATTTTTTTTAATGAAAAGGCCATTCTGACCGTGGTTAGCTTTCTGCTTCAGAAATTTCAGGAAAAACATGAAAAGATAGCAAGAAAAATAAAGTTTACAGAAAGTTTACAATTTACCCATTCCATCCTATTACAAAGAATTGTGGAGAGCTGATTGAGGTCCAAGAACAGATCAAGAATAAATGATTAAGGCTATCTAGGATAAATTAATGAAAATCTACAGTTAGACCAGTATCAATTGCCTAAATTCTTGTGCTTAACTTTCTGATTCCTTGGTACAAGGATTACAAGGGTACCAAATACATGGGTGTATAGAAAGGACTTTTCAGAAAAAAATCAAAAACTAGATCTTCACTAATCATCTATCACTCAGATTATGCTCTTTTCAAGTTGTATGTATCATTTTATTTATTTCATGCTTCTTAAGAATATATTAAAAATTACAATTAGAACCAAAAACCCCATATATCAGAAATAACTTTTCTAATGCCAGATTAAATAATTCACTGAAAACAAAAAGAGAAATATACCAATCTTTCAATTTTTTTTCCCCTTCTGAACTAGCTTTTAAAATCAAACTTTCAATGAAGATATTCTGACATTTTTAACCAGTTTTAGTCTCAAAAGATACATATGGAAGCCTTAGAAGCACATAATATGTATCAACTGCAGCTATAAATATCTTATCTGAAATTTAATTAAAGCTTAAAAAAATAAACCAAAGGATTGAAATTCACAAGCATAAAGCTCTAATAACTTGTCAAGCAATTCAGTTCCTTGAGATACCCTGTCAGACATTTGCTTTTGAGCTAGGGATACCAGATTGTACTCTTAGCATGTGGTGAAAAATCATACCTCTAGAATGGGTTTATTTTGTTTTCATCCCAAAATAAATGTCCAGGATGACATTTCTTCACAAAAGCCTTTTTCTTCTCAGAAGATTAAATAGAAAACCTAGAGTGATTTGCACAGGTTAAAGTATTTCTCTAAGCTCCCTAGGTTTTATGTGCATAAAGTCAGATGAGAAGAATCATCTCATGTGTCTCTGATTTTCAAAGTCCTTGAGTTGTGGTAGAAAACCTGGGGGAGTTTGATCAACTGGTTGCTATATAAATATAAAGATAGTGTAAGACTGCATAGAAAAATGTTAAAATGAACATGACTTTGAAATGTAATCCTTTGTTTCACTGCATTACTCCCTCACAAATCAAAGCATTCATACTGTATTGTCCTTTATTCCATAAACTAGTGATTTACAAGTAAGAAAAGCATTTAAAGAGCAGAAACTTGAATCAAGATAGTTTAAAGAGCAAAAACAATACTGTCATCCCTGTAGAAGACTAAATGAGATGAAAACTATTTTCTAGAAACTAAACAAATGCATCCATAACAGGAAGATAATACATGTCAGGACTAGCAGTAAATTACTGCAGGAATTGAGGGTAACACAGGTACATATTGCACATTCTTTTTTTTTTTAAGAACCAGAGAAGTTGGTAGCAGTGGGGTAAAAAAATGAAAGTCTAGTAAAGTAATACCATGGAATAAAGCAGAATTACCAAGGGACCAGAATTGCCAACTGCCTGCTTTCTCATTTTTTAAGGGTAATAAAGAATTCTCTAAACAGTTTAATATCCTATATCACTGGAATTATTTCATTTAGCTGGAAAATAATATCTTAGAATGCATTATATAATGTAACCCAGAAAGAAAGTCACACCAATGTTACTATGTGATATGAAAGAGGAAGTTATTCTATATTTCTTTTAAAGTATGGATGCCACTTAAAAGTTGCAGAAAAGGTTATTTTTTTTAATAAAGAATGAATTTTAATGGCCTAGTGTTTAGCTACCTGAATAGGATATATTGAAGATTCAAAATCCTAAGCATATACTCATTGTCCACTATTGATTTACTTATTTTTAAGATTTTCAAAGATACAGTGATATGAAAGTGTTATCATGCTTAAAATTTAAATATGTTTTAATTATATTTTTTACCAAATAGAAATCTTTTTGCCTATATTTTAGCAGACAGTAGAACTTATCTAAGGATATGAATTTGACTTACTTATGTTGTGTCAGACTCACATATGTAATAATTTCTTTATTTCAAACAGAAGCTTCCATTTTGAGATGAACCCTGGAGAGAAAAACAATAATGACAGTTCCTGCTAATAAGGATCCCAAGTCAATTTTTTTACACAGCACCAATCGTTAGTTGAAGAAAAGTTATATGCCCTTCCTTGATATAGAATTTGGATTTAGGTGTTAGATTCTGACTCAGAAATTGTTCAGAAAAAATTTTTGGATGTTCATGTTTTACTATCCTCTTCCTCTCCCTCTCCTATACCTCCCTCCCTTCCCACGCCTTCCCTCTGATTACAGGTGTTGAGAGACTTTTTAAGTACTTTGATTTTGACTATGTTGAAATTGTTCTAAGTTGAATCCATTTAGAGAGTAAATTCAACATAATGCAGATACTAAATCTTTTTCCTACTGCCAATGAAATACTTAATATCCCTCCTATGAGGTGAAAAATCCTGCAATCTAAAGAAAGAAAAGAATCAGGGGCAATGAGTGATGCATAGGAGAGATACCAAGCATGCAATTGATTTCATAGATGCTTAATCCCCTGACTCCAGCCCCCTAAAAAGCAAATGGTTATATGTGTATTTTCTGCATTTCACTGGCAATCAACCCAAAATGCTTCATGCTCGTCACGAGAAAAGAAATATTTTCAACTGTTATACAGAGAGGTTTTACACAATATGAAAGTGTATTATTCTCTCAAGCTGAGCAAGGCAAGAACAATTCTACTAAGCAGTTTAAAAGAGATAATGAATAATAATGCTGAAGTCTGTGGGAATCCAAATCTGAAGAGGTCTATGAGGAGATATTTGGATATGCTGTTCCTGCTTGAAGAAGAAAATACAGTGTGTGGATTGTTAACTCACATTTTAAGAGCTATTGATTTAGCATAATGGACCACAGAATATTTCTTGAGCAATTTGAAGGCAGAACAGGCATAGTAAAGTCACAGCAATAGCTTGATAAAGGGATCTTGTGTTTACTTAAATAAATCAGAATCTGCAATGCACTTTTATCATACTATTATGCAGAGGTCACAACATGTCATTATATTGTTGAAAAGAGAAAATACTATACATGAAAAAAACACAAAGAATAAAGGCTGGGAAACAAAAGAGAGACTGATTTTCTCTTGAGTAAAATTAAGACTTTCTTATTGCAGTCACCTTAAGGGCCAGAAATATTTAATGCTCCTTATATCATGGTTGTGAAAGTAACATTAGCATTCACTGCCTCTTGGAGAAGAAATATATCCATATACATATTTAAACATAGATGATCTATTTGCAGCATGTGATTGATGGTGAAATTAAATTGTGACATTAAAAATTATTTTAGTACATATTAATGGATAAGTATAAGGAGCAAGACCTCCAAAGGTAGATAGATAAAGCACTTAGTTGCCACTGTAGGTGAAAAATAAAAAATGCTGAATCTCAAAATTCATTCAACTGTTGATTGATATTCAAGGTGATGGTGAGTTTCTTAAGTCTAGTGGGCAGTCTAAGTCTTGTCTATGGGAACCAATAGAAGGGTTGATTTTAAACCAAACACAGTTATAACACATTATATGTACAAATATAAAAAACATATTACACAAAATTGAAGGAGGTGCTAATTTTACACCTTGTTGGCTGGATCTAAGCATTCACATGGCATATGGATAATGTAGATTTTTTGTTTATCAAGTAAGTAGAAGTTGCAACAAAATCTTAAGTTTTAATTTAGTCTTTCCTGGTTATCTTTAAGAATATCTCTTTTTCAAAGTTTATCTGTCTTTAAATGTTTAATTTTTCTAATTGGCAAAGCACTAATCACATCTTTTTGTGTCTGTTATGTTCTATCATTATATGAAGCAATCTTGTTTGCCAATTTTTCCTATTAGTTGTTCCTGAGAATCAATCCACATATGCTCAAACCACAACCGTCACCTCCCCTGCCCTCTCCCTCTCCCCTAAACAAACAAACAAACAAACAAAAAGGTAAAAATACTATTCACATAGTAATTTAAAAAAAAATTATACATTTGCTTTAAGGGAAGATTCAGAACTGTGATGTATCTTGCACACAAAATTGCATTTTTCAGCATTGACTTCCCTGACAAGATTTTGTATTCTGATTGACTCTCAGGTTTTAAACTAATTTACATTGGCAGCAATTATTTTGATATCATTGGAAAACCCTACTATTGCCACTTGAGGATTTAATTAAGCAGCCTTGGGCACTACATTATAAAATGAGTCATAGAGTCATGTCACTAATGTTCAAACTGTGTTTAAACTTCTCAGTGTGGCTGTTTATAATAATCTCCATTTCATTGTTCTCATTAGTTACAAGCAAAGCTGTGACACATATCCACCAAAGAGATAGGGGGTTTGGCTCTTTTAAACTCTCAAATCGTTCAAGGACAAAAATATTTCAAAGGTGGTAAGAAAATGGGAAATTCCACCCTATTGTCTATTTTGAATTCTGTACTTTATTCAGAACAGTAGCAATTTTGTTTGGGAAACGTTCTTCTGAGACAATTGAAATGTCTCACCTAAAAGTATAGCTAATATATATAAAGTTTAAAGATGGAATAACATTGTGGAGAAAATAATAAGCTTCTCTTTGACAGAGAAATGATCTTCCAAATGTTTCCCAAGACAGACCTCAGTTTGAAACCTGCAGTATTTTTGTGATCCCTTATCCTGCTGTTACCCAGTGATCTTTCTCTGAAGGGTCTGTTTACTGTATTTGGAAAATATAGTGCTCTTTTCTCAACCATGGATGATGATGTCAATGCAAAGGCCCTAAATATTTCTTTAAAAGATGCCATATTTCTGAACAATATTTTTGATTTGGGGGCAGCAGCTGCTTTGCACTGCTTTATTCTCAGTCACCAAAGGAAATCAGTGTTGAGGATTATTTCAACAGGTTTTTTTCCTAACATATTATAGTCTAGTACATCATACTAGGCAGAAAAATTTTACAAGTGGACTTCAGTAGAAGCCATGTCTTAATCCTCTGTGATGTACTGCCAAGTTTCCCTAAAGGAGAAGAGAATCCTTCCCATTGCAGGGGGAATCACAGCAACATTACTCAAGGCCTCCTCCCTGCTGTGTGAATCGTCTTGAAGTTTATTGTGGTTTTTTTACCTCTGATGTTAAATAAAAATTAACATGAATCAGCGCTCTGGTACTGGCAGCTGTGCCTTTGCTTAAATTTACAATCTGATAAAAAATGCCTCTGTTGGAAAACCCAGATAAGTCAGAGCATTCAACTCAAGCAGGTGCTTGTGGTTGTAGGTATTCTTGACTGCAGGGAAGCGTTCAGGTTTGTTCTGGACAGCAGGCTGCCAGCAGACAGATAAATTACAGGGTTCAGGCAAAGCTGGAAATTTTCTCCTATATGCAGTCTGGGTGAGGTCACCTTGGGTTGGGAGAAAGAGCCTTAGGCACAAAATCTGAACCCTGACATTTCTCAGAGAATAAATTTATTTACAGGGATTCTATTCCTTACAGCTGAGAAGAAATAAATATTCCCTTCCCAGACTCAGCCACAAACCCCCCATATTTTATTTAGTGAACAGACTATTCAATCAATACAGAGATGTTTAAACCATATTATTATAGTAGCAGACATATAACCATTTGTCTGATTGCAAAGAGCTTCCATGTTTATCATGCATGTCCAGTAAGAACAAGACCTTAAAATTCTTTCTTAAATGGATCCATCCTTTGATTACATTCCAGCTACAGCTTTTAATTTTTTAAAAAGAAAATTATTCCCCAAGTGTTCTATTGGTATGCGGTGCACAACTTCAAGATTTGCAATCTCAGTGGTATTAAATCCCACTGAGATAAACACAGCAGCCTGCTTTAGTCAAGAAAAAAATGTAGACTGACTTTTTTTATTTTTTTTTTTAGCATAAGTTATAACCTACCTGACTGACAATTCTAGAAAAGAGTTATTATAAGAATTTCATCCTGTGTGTGAAAGGTCAGAATCAGAGGTTAAGCGTTCTACAACCAGGCTCTAGGCTTGTTGTTACAGAAGCCCAGAGGAGTAAAAGCATTTTCAAGTGAAGTAATAGTGGGTAGAGATAAACAAAAACAAAAAAAGCTCTGGAGAAAAAAAACCCCACAAACAAACAAACAAAACCCCAAAACTCAAAAAAAACCCAACAAAAAAAGCAAAAACAGAACAAACCAAACCAAAACAAAAAATACCAAAAAAACCCACCAACCCAAATTTTCTGTGTTCTAAGAGGAAAAACAAAAAAGTAAAATTAAAAAAAAAAAAAGATAAAGAAAAAAAAATTCTTTATTCCAGAAGATTTAAATATAACAGCATATATCAAATAATATGAATAATTTCTTTTTAAAAAGTAAAAAAAAAAAAAACAAACTACTAACTCTGTCTGCAATCTATTATTGGAAAATATTACAATCATCCACAAACTAAACTATAAAAAAGGGTAATTAAAAATTAAAAAAATATTAAGGCATAGAGAAGTGCAGTGAAATTATCTATACAAATTAACTTTGCCCCAACTTAATTTTGTGCATTTACCATATGATTCTATTTTTCATTTGTGTTCTTGAATGAACCTGAGGAGTGACTTTTCATGTGAGAACACTACTTATCACTCACTCCCCCCTTGCATAGGCAACACTAAGTAAAATAGAGACTAAAATGATAAAATTTGGACTCTTGTGGAGAGAGATTTCTATGAACTGTTAGTTGTCATATATTTTTAATTGTAGATGAAAAAATATAATTATTTCTCTTTCACATGAGCACTTGGTCTCTTTTTTATGTCTATAAAAATCTATTCCAATGCTTGCTGTTTCTTATTAACATGTTTCTCACTACTACAGTCAATTATATGAAGAGACAAGGGGGTTGTATATTGTTGCTGTGGGAACCTCAGGTAGTTTTGGACTGTGACAGGACCTGTCAAAGGATACTTTTGCATAAAAGCTGGGAACCTGCGTAGTTTAAAAATAACTTCTTGTTTCATAATGAAAGAGACAAGACAAAAGAATAACAAGAAGTTTTCTATATATCAGCAAGTTTGCTCACTACTGTAGTTACAGTCTATCTGCCAACCTAAGGATGACTGCAGCACTTGTCAGACCTAAATTACTGAGAGTGCTAACAGTGTTCAAGCAGCAACCAATGAAAGAACAAGAGCCCACTGCCTATTCCAGCATTTACCATTTCATGTGTCTTGAGACAAGCTCACTTTATTGTGCATTGTGGCATTATGAGATGCAAAAAGGCATTATAATGGCTACTCTGAGTACCATGTCTCTGCAGGTATGAAGGAGTGAAAAGCAGGCTATAAACAATGTAGTTTATTTCTGTCCTGAATATAAGAACAGTTTCACTTCAGTATTACTGAATGTAGGACATTCTTGACAGCTTAACCTGCATAGTATTTAACATTAGTTTTGCAAATGAAAGACAATGTAAAAGCTTTTGCTGAAACATAAAACAAATTCAGATGCTTCATAATTAACAAAAAATAGTCAGTTTCTGATAAAACCCTCTGATATTATCCTCTCCAGGTCATATAGTTATATTTTTGACACAGGCATTTTCCTGTATTCATTTTCTTTTTTTCCACTTTTTTTCAAGAAGTTCAAAATACTTCAGCTATATGTACTTTGCTTATATAAACTGGTTATTTATGTACATCTGTGAAATGAAGCATTGTGTACATGATATTTTATTCTGAGACCAAATGTTGAACTATTAAACTTCAGGCCAGTTAGTATTAGCTGTTTCAGTGCAGAATGAAGATCAAATTACCTGGCTACATTTTAAAAGGCAGAAAAACTAGTAAATTACTAGTTTTGGGTGGATTGCATAAAGTGACCTCCCTATATACTCAATTTTCTCAAAAATTTTGATTCATCGTGTGTGGTTTTCCTTCGAAATATGTCTCAAAGCATAGTGAAGGTTTTTTTCTACATAAGCAATCACATCTACTTAGAATTTTTTCTCTCTGTGCTGATTTTTGTCTTCAAAGAACAAGAAATTTAAAAAGCTACCACAAGTATTCCAAATAGAAAATTTTCTTTCTGAAAAGTTAGTTCATTTCTAAGACTGAAAGCCCTCAAAACTGAGAATTTAATACCCATGGAAACAATACATTAAACTAGAGCATGAGTCAGCCTTTAATATTCTCTCTGGGACATACTGCATTTTCTTCCTTGAGGAGCATCACCTAATCATGTCTTATGTTGCTTTTTGTATTTTAATTCCTAAACAATTAATTTGATTACATATTTAAATGTCTTCTAACTCCAATGACCCGGTGACAGTGTTGAAAATTTAGAAAATACAGAAAATTAAAAACACTACATGGAATCTTAAGTACCTGGTGACACTGCCTGTGTTCTGTTTCTTTAATGGAAAAAATGGAAAAGCTTTGTTTTCCCAGTTTGTAGCTTTCATGTCTCTTCCCCTCCTACTTATATAACTTCATAACTTACGTCTTCAAATTTCAAAGCAAACCTCTAACCCCATCAATGATTTTATCTGTCCTCTCCTTACTTAAGTCAGCCTTCTCTGCTCCAGCCTGAACCTTGAAGATTTTGGCTACCTATTTATGCCAGTCTGAAATAGTATCCACATGAACCACTCTCCTTAACAATGGAATACAACAATCCAGCTATGAAGAAGAGCAAGGGATCTAGAATTCTATTTGTGGCTACTGAGAGACATTTCCTTTTTATATCTAATCTGCATGCTTTCAAGTGACATTGGGACTTTCCTCTGAATAAAAGGATCATACTGTTGCTGGCATTCTGCAGCATGAGCCTTTAATCATGTGTCTTGAGCAAGAATACAAAAATTTAAAAAACCTCAAAAACACTGTAGTGTGTAAAATTATAAAGACATTATAGAAGTCAGAGGAATATTCTGCTGTAAAATAAGTTGTTCCACTTTAAAGATCAAAATTATATGAGGTGATCTCTCTGATTTGGATGTACTATCAGAAATCCTGTAGTTATCTCTGGAACATTTTCAAATAAATAGAATACAAATTATTTCAGGACAAAAAGAGAGGATAAAATGAATCTGTGTCTTTGAAATGGTTCATATATTACACAGAGACATATATATCAAATCAGCTACAGATACAGAAAATGTGTGAAAATATTATGATTTTATTTTCAACTTGGTCTATCAAGGCTCTGAGTAGTCTTCATGATCCTGAAATACTTTCAAAAAAGATACCAAAATATAAATGTACATAGACAGAAAAAATCTGTCAAATTGTTTATTTCAGAAGGAAATCCTAAAAAAACCTTTAATGAAAAAAGAAATGCTATTAGATGTAAATGTTAATGTTTTGTTTTAAAAATGAAATTTTTACTTCTTATGACATAATATAAACCAGCCCACTTTATTAAATGGAGTGAGAAAGAATCAAGAGAAAACGAATCCCTTTAATTTTGCAAATGAAGTACAGAGGTCTCTCCTTTTGTTATGGAGCTTGATGAATCAGTAGACTTAGTGGCCTTCATGTGTATGATAAAATTGATTGAGATGGATCATGTCTTTTGTGACTCTTATGAGGAAACTTTCTGCCATTTCCATCAAGACACACGCACAAAAAACTTATTTGATAAAATTATGGTGATGTGAAAAAAGATGTATGTAACAAGAACAAAACAAGACTGTTTTCTCTCTTTTCTGTTTATTCTGTGGTGGGTTTTTTTGTCTTGTTTGTTTCTTTTTTGTTTTAAATACTGTTTTAAATATCTATAATTGTGGTCTTAAAAACTTTTTACATAAACCAAAGAACTCTCAAAACTAAATGCATTTTACTGTACAGCCAGGTCTATTATCCCCTTATCTGGTCATTAGAAGTGACAAAACTTAGGAAATAACTTGCAAGGATTTTTTTTTTTTTATAGTTAATCATACCTAAAAACTTAAAGGTAAGCAAAAAGTCACAAGAGTAAATTACTTTGAAACATTTTGGAACCAGCAAAATGAGCAGTGAATCTTAATCTGACCTTTTTCAATGATTTCTTATAAGAAACAGCACTGACATATATATTGAGTTATACATCAATGAATAAAAAATGCTCTCTAAGATTTCTGAAAAAATGTGAATTTTAATGATTGATTACATAAAATTAGTTATATGAACTTTCGCAATGAGAAAAATGTAGTTCAGACTGTTTTTATACATGAGTTAATATGGCTTTCACTTGAGATGTTCTCATTTTAGGGTGAATCCACTGCTATTTGTAAGTAATGATGTAATTCAGCCTTTTGAGAAGAGTACAAATAAGAGCTTTGTGAAATGGTGCCTAAAAACCCCCACATAAGAGATTCTGCAAAAAGCTCTGCTGTGCCCATGTCAGAAAGGCATTTTATCTTCATTTTCTATCCATTCAAAAACTTAATTATTGGTTCAAATAATTGAAAAGGTATCAAAATATTATCTAATTTTTGCTCTAGTCCATACTTAGTACTGCTATTGTGTGATAGTGCTAAGCAATCTCAGTTCTCATCATTCCTGACAGGAGACAAGATATTTCGGTGTTAGAGAAGGTGTTCACAGTTGTAGGACCTGGAGAAATGGGGTACGTTTTTTAATCTAATGTGGTGCCATAAGGAGCTCTACACGGGAGTTTTATAATACAGCTGTAGTGGTTAGAGAAAAAAGGCAGTAATGAAATATTAACACAGATCTATTTTAGAACAGGTCTAGAAGATCCATGTGACATCCACTGAAAATCCAGGTCACTGGGTTGAACATCACCTGTGTGAAGCTGGGTATCCATTGCTGTGCATGATTTGAGTTGTTTAGGTCTCTTTTCTTCCCTGGTCAATTACTTAAGTAAATTCCCATGAGTTGGGCTTCAAGTGTAAACAGAAAATGACAATATCACTTGTGAAAAACAAAAAATCGTTACAATAGATATTTAGATTCAAGATTTTTGCTTCCAGCCATGCTGAGAAATCATTTTGCTCAGGAAAGATAAGCTAGAAAAATTGAGGTAGAAAGTGAAAAGTATTATTAATGCTTTATATAACGTATTCTGAGTGTCTTGAGTTTGATAAGTAGAGCAAAGTCTGCACTTATCCATAATATAATGGAATCATACTGGTATTCTAGAATAATTGGTGTGTTGGGAGCTGCTGTAAAACTACATTTATTCAGGGATAAAAAGAACTACCCTTCTTAGCGATAAGGAATATTAATTGGCCTGGCAAGGTTTGAAGAGCAAAGAGGATAACAGCACAGAACACAGAGGCAATAAATTATCCTATGCAGCTTTCATCATAAAAACAAATCAACAAACAGTTAGAGATGCTATTGAACATTATAAATACTGGGAAATGTGGGCTTACAGTTGCCACTTAATCCTTGATGAGTCAGTATCTTCAAAGTTACTCCAATATCATTACATATTTTTATGGTGAGGTGATTAAGTATGACTTCTGTCTCCATTTTATCATGTGCTTGAACTTGGCAAGCTACTGAGCTGCACGTACAAATACATGAATTTCTGTGTGTAATCACTGCTGTAATGCTCAAATCAAGCCAGAATAATACAATAATCCTGTCTTTTCAGCTTGCATTACTGCTTATACCTTATACAGAAATGGGCAAAATAACTGCTATCAAGTTAGTACATGTTAGGTACTTTTACATGCTTGCTCAGCTACTAAATGACTATATAGGTGTCTCAGTTGAAGACATTAAGAATTAAAAAAAACCCTTTGCATATTTGATTTATGTAGATTCTCACATTTAACCAAAGTTAAACTGGGCATATAGTTAATTTGTTCTGGTTATTGAACATGGACCAGGACCATTCGTGAGTTCAAGTTCAGTCTCTGAAAGATCCTAACATGTCCTTTGCAAGAAACCAGAAGGGTATGAGAGGAAGGGAACTAGTTTTAAAATGTAGACTGGGAAATTTTGATTTTTAGTTTACCAGCAACTATCATGCAGACTTACAATACCACCCATCACATAGTGCTCAAAGGCAGAGAAGTGCACCTGGTATGTAATGATACATCCTGTCCTGAGAAAAGGAAAATATTTATTTTCAAAATAATACGACAAAGACAAGGGAGAATGGGGGGGGTGGGGGGGTGTTGTTCATGAGTTTCCATGAACAGGTGACGTTACTCACCTTGCCAGTATTAATTTTGTCCCGTGTTTCAGTATGGCGTTCCAGTTAATTTCTTGATGCATCCAAGAGAGTTAGTAGAATACAAAGCATAAAAGATCAGAGAGAAGCTGGGAGAAATAGTACAGAAATTATTCTCAGTCACCAGCTGTGGAGGAGAACTATAAATGATGCAAGGTAATGGAGAAAAGCATGTTGTCATTTTTTCAGTGGCAATGTAGTCAACATTGAAACAACCTACCTGCTGTTTGTATTTTTTTTCTAATCAGCAAAAGGACCCTGTAGCAGCTGTGCAAAAATACCAGATGCTGCACATGTGCTTTTTCTTCTCCCTAATTAATTTTTCTGACTAGCTTCTGTTTTGCTTTGACTGTTCTCAGGAAATCTGAGAGACTTAGACCAGTCATCTGTTCACCCATATCTATCTCCATTATCATATGCTGCCTTATATTCTCCTCTTGAATCCATATTTCTCTGTTTTCTTCTCTTTACCTACTGCTTTAATCCTAGAGTTCTGTTATTCCATTGTATCACATTGCATTGTATAATTCAATAAAGACTATAGATGCTCCCACAACTGCAAGCATAGTTATTTTCTGAAGTGAAATTCAAGATATTAAAATTAAAAGCAGTTAATTTCAAATTAATTGTTTTGCAAAATATTTTTACCAAGTTCTCTGTTATAAGTATGCCATTAAATGCCTCTTCCTTGATTTGTCTTTATGTGCCATTTCAATGATGCAATGAATATGATTTGGTTTTTCTGGTTTTGGTTTTGGTTTTTTTTTTTCCCCTAGCCCTTTCAAGATCTTCCTTTTAAAATTTTTCTGATTTTTCATATATATTAAAAGTTCACAGTGATTATTAATTTATCTCAATGCCTTCATAATTTATCTGAAATATTGAAGAGTATTGATTAGATGACATTTTTACATTTCTTAACTGTAAATCAACTCAAAAACTAACTAATTGCATTGCTCTTGGAGCTATATGAAACCTTTTATATTTTTAAAAATGATGTTTTAAAATCCTCTGTTGTTTGGGTTTTTTTGTAGTTTTAATAATACAATACACACAAATGACTTGAAAATACTGGATAGGTCAGCCATAAAACATACAGACTATTCTAAGTATAATGTCGTTATTATTAAATCAATTCCTCCTAAAATAGCCAAAGGAGGGAATGATTTCACATAAAAACCTGATTGTGAACATTCATTAATGCAATCCCAACTCAGAAATACAACAGAGATGCTTAATGACTTATACATACAGGACAAATCACATGGAAAAAAGATACGTAAATTGCCATAGAGTAGTAAAAATGTTCATTACTTTTTAAAAAGACCTGTATAATGTTTTGTATTGTATAGTTGTCTTCTGCAATAAAAACGACCATAAGAAACTGTCTATTAGGCATTTAAAATACTTACTAATAAGCTCATAGGCAAATGTATGTAAAAAATGTACATATGTTCAAATAAGACTCTTTATAATGAAAAAGAGGCAGATTTCCTGTATTTCAAATAAAAAAGGGGCAGAAAAAAACCAGAAATGGGAATTACTCTTATGATTGCTAAATGTTGAACTTCTACTACAGCAAATATTTAATCAAATGCTTATATTCAAATATGTGAGAATTCTGAAAGAATTATTGTTTGACATTAAAAAATGGGGAATTAGAGCCGGAATCTTCAAAAATTAGTATATGATTTTGACCAGTATTAAAAAAAAAAAGTATTCCATACTAAATAATGTGCTAAATATTTCCTAGAGTAAAACCTTTGTAAATGTTAACTGAGGTAGTATTGGAAATAAAATCCAAATATTGGATTGCCTTTTATACAGAATCCATACACTGTTTTCAAAAAGCATGTGCCCTGCAAGTTAGTTAAATATCAAAGGGTTGAATTTGGAATCCCAGGACTCTGAATAAGACAGAAAAAATGTCACTTTTTTTCCCAGTGTTCCAAGTTATCTATCACTTTTCAAAAGTACATACAATTTTATAATATAAAAAAATATAAGATATTTTTTGCTTAGTAGAAGCAGCTTGTCACAGCTTCTGGACTTCTGTTTTTGTATGCTATGTTAGGACATAGAAAAATAGCTACTATTTTTTTATATGCAGAGGTACTTACAAAAATGTATCTTTCATGCCTGACTTTTTTTCACACAACAATGATTTCATCAGATTACAGATATTTGCTCTCCTCTATACTATGTGTGGTAGAAGAGATTATCATGTCTTCAGTCAGAGATATTTTTCTGTTTCAGATCTAGAACCGTACTCTACTGCACATGGAACTTCATGCAAACTATTATTAAAATGTCAGGGTCCCTATGGGGACCAGGGATTAGATTCAGCTATTGAAATCATACAAAGAAACAATAAAAATATTCTTGTAGGGTTGGCAGTTTTGGCACAGAACTAAAGGAATTCTGCAATATTGACCTACCAGCAACAAGACAAAGGCTATCTTGGGCTAAGTAGAAAAGGGTGTCATTCCTGCTCCTGAGAAACCAGAAAAATGTACAGAATAGCATTCAAAGGCTTCAGGCTTCAGCAACCTGGATTCTATGCATCAAGCACTGTCCAGAAAAAAGTAAGTATAGTCACCACAATGAACTAACTACTTCCCACAGACTTGCAAACTTGATCCAAGTGATGTCTGCAAATTTGTCCAGATAATCAAACCCTACTGGAAGAATCTCATTATTCCATTTTTTTCCCAGTAAGATAAGCATTACCTATTAAATCAAACACAGTGTAATACCTTCTTTTCAGAAGTTCCGTTCCCATGATAACTTTTCAAAATTTCAAATATTTTATCACTAATATGATAAATTTAATTAAATATTTCTAGAACTACATATTCTTTAAGATCTGAATAAATATGCAAAGCCAAATTCTGGAAGCTTTACACATGCTGAGCAGAATTAATTCCAATAATTAGTTATTTTTCTTCTATTGATGCTATCTTCAAAACAAAATACTATTGAGTATGATTAAGGTATTGAACTCTGCTGGAAGTAACTACCAGCTTGTACCAACTGAAATGTTACTGACACAGAATGGTGGATGACTGAAATTATTTATTTACACAACTTCTTTACTTACTTCCTTATTGTCTCAGGCTCTATACTAGTTTGTCAGGTGAAAATAGAATCCTTCAGACTGTATTTATTTAAAGAAAAATCATATGGTACCTAATATCCATCCAAAAAGAGAGCAACATGAGAGTTCTTTCAATTCTAGATTAGAAAAACGTGTAATTCCAGTGGTAGGAAAAGTCCTTTATCTAAAGAAAACATGGTTTTCAGAAAGAATGATAAATACTCTATTTTTGATAGTATAAATTTATCCATGGGATATAAATTCTTTCTTTTTCTAGCAATTGCTTTATGACTGATGATTTCTAAAAAGGTTCAGAACTGTTTTTTGTACATGGCAAAGATAAATCCTTTCTTCATTTGCTTTAAAGAGAAGCTAATATTTGAAGTCTGTGCAATCAATCTAGTTTCAAGAGAAACACAGCCCTGTAAAAAACAGCATATAAATGGAAAGGATGTTTTCTATTTGTTTTAAAATGCCATCTCTTTCCGTTGTTAAGTATGATGCCTACTTGAATATGTTTTCCCCACTATTTTCTCTCCTAATAGGAGAAATTAAAATTGAAAAATCAGCAATATGCTTAAGACTAAATTTGCAATGAGTATCCCTCTTTTCAAAATACTTTTTGTTGATTAATTCTGTTCAAATCCCAGAATCATAGAATCTCTGAGGCTGGAAAAGACCTTTAAGATCATTGAGTCCTACAGTGGCTACAATTGTCTGTACTTCTTACTCAAAAAACATAGACAGTGTCTTTACCAAACACAGTGAAAAAAAGACAGCATAGTACTTTACACACTATGTGTGCATCCCATTGTCCAGTCCTCTTCTTGCCATGTTCACTCTCCCACTCTCTCTGTGAGTTAAGGTCAATGCATTTTCTTTGGTGTGTATGTGGGGAGTCATCAGCATCTATCGTCACTTGAAAGGAGCATGTTTTGTCAGCTATTTCACTTTCTGTCCTTCAGGATCCCCCTTTGTGTTTTGTTGGTTTTTTCTTTCTTATTTTTTTTTGTTTTGTTTGTTTTGTTTTTTTTGTTTTTTGTTTTTTAGTTTGTTTTTTTTGGTTTTGTTTTTTTAATAGATTTGATAAAATTTAAATCTTTTTCTTGGTCTGTAAGCTACATGCAATTTTACACTACAATGTGGTGCATTGTATATATTCCACAGCATTGTCTGTTGTTCTCTGATGACAAAAAATAGTTCAGATCCTGGGCTACATTTCTTTAACCTATCATGAGTGTGTTTCTTAAAACCATGGGATGTCCACTGTCAACCTTGTCCCTGTTTCCCATCATCTTATGCTTGTGTTCCCTCCTCCACACTGTGTATCCTCAGTTCCTGGGGCTTCTACCATGAGTCCAGGACTGTATTTCTCTGCACAACATCAATATCTCAGTCATGAGTAGCTTGCTATGAAAAGAGACCATGCTTACTGCTACTATTTGTACCAAAACTGTAAGCCTGACATATAGAAATATGCAAAGGTAGATGAACTCAGACACAATCATGAGAGAAAAAAATTGTATTATTTGTTTTAGAAAAATAATGAAATTAGAAAAAAATATTTTCACAGCCAAAGTAAGTAGAAGTAAAGCTGTAAATATAAATTTCAGACAAGAAAAGTGTGACAAGCCCCTATTCTGGAGGAGGACCTGAAAAGTCAGGTGGCCATTCCTAGCAGTGGCAATACAGTAATACTGGGCTAGAAGCCTACAGTACCTTTCAGTTTGCCTCAGCTGAGCAGACAATGCATCTGGTATCCCTCTATGGGCTTGTGATTATGGAACTTTCCAGCTTCCATTTCCTGCACTACCAAGTTATTATAAATAATTCATTTTTAAAGTAACAGAAATGTATCCTGTAACTCAGCGGTTCTTTATCCAAGGTGCAGTTGTATAGAGTACAGTGAGTTATTCCAGCAACATAGAATACAAATACTTCTGTTTAGCTGCAGGAAATTGAGAATCTTCTTACCTCTCTCATCCCAGACAGCCTTTTTTATTTGTTTTCAGTGATGACAGGTGGTTTTGTCCCTTTTCCAGAGGTGAAAGGAATTTCCTTCATCCATATCCTCTAAGAGATCTTGAAGCAGCCAGATTGGATATATTTAGAGCATGTTGCTTTTTTTCTTACTACTACCGCCTTGACCAAGAGTGTTGGAGTATCTGATTACGCACAAAAGTGACAAATATACATAAATAAGTATTATTGCTGCCATATTACTTTATATATATATATGAGTACCTGAACTGTTAATGTACTTATGCAATGGCTGCAGTTTATTTGCCTTAAAACATGGATATGCAAAGTAGCAGTTAAGCAAATATCTTCAAGTTTTTCTGTTCAAATATTAGAGTCATACTTGTTTCTGAATATGTAATTACTCATTATGAAAGAAGATATACCTCCTGCATTCTGAAAAGCACAAAAGAAACTTTTATTTTTAATAAATGTGTTCTTTGTACATAGAGCTAAACTAGGAAAATTACTGGACACTGTGATCATACAGTAGGAGGTGTAGGATACTTGGCAGTAGTAATAAGCATTAAATATTCATCTATATCTACTTTCTTCTCATACCTGAGATACTGTGGATAGACATTTTCTTTCAGAAGACCTCATATTTCTCCCATGAGAGTAGAAACAGCTTTTCTTAATTTTTTTTCCCTTCACTTTCTTTTTCTTTCTTTTCCCCAAGGGATCAGATTCCTGACCCACAGGTAGATAACTGGATTTAGATGCCTTAATATCAGAAAGAATCTTCACCTGGCTAAAATAAGGCCGAAAAGAGTTAGATTCAATTAACCTTCCCATGAAATAAACTTCCCAAGATATTTAAGCTTTCTTTGGATAGCCTCCCTGCCTTTTTGCTCTAAACAAGAATCATTACATTTCACACTGACAATTTTAAGAGGAAGAATTGGTATGGCAGGTTACATACACTAGTGTAGTAACTGCATATTTATTTTACAGTTACAGTTGTGATTCACCTTCAACAACAGTGCTTTGAGGCCAACAATAATGCTTTAGAATTCTATGTATTCCATAACATATCAGCTTATATCTAATTATAGGCATTTTTCTCACAGTTACTATTGGATTTAGCAAGCCCAAATTATGCTCAAATTATGAAAAATCCATGTAATAGATGAGCTATTAGATTACAAAGGAAGCTAAATATTTAGATCCAGAAATAAAACCTTCAGTTTCTTCTTTAATGTCTGATAAGACTCACAGTAAAACAATTATGTAGATGAAAAGAAAATGCCAGAAAAAAAAGAAGAAACACAGATATTGGACCAAGAGATACAGTACATGAAAGAAACCCTTTATATGGAAAGAGAACTCTTAGAGGAACAAAACAGGGATATTAAACACTGAGGAGTACCAAGAACCAGACTACAGGCATAAATTGTAATAAAATTTTATGTAACTTATAAACAAATAGTGGCAAGTTATTGGAAAATTTCAGAAAAAGATACACCTGTAGCTATTCTCAGCTGATAAAAGGGATTATTGATTATGACTTTGTTGTAAACATGTTCACACACTCATTAAAAATGTCTGAAATAAACCTAATCCCACAATATTTACAGTTTCTCTCTTTTAACTATACCTTTTCTCACAAGCAAGAGCACAAACAGAATGTAAGTTATGTTTAGAACTGGACCATAAAGGTGTGGTTGTATGCTAATAATGTAGTAAGTAATTTTAATGTAATTTATGTTTTTTTATCTTGTAATGTTTTGCTTGGGACCTATAAGTTTATAAGCTTATAAACGTAAAGAGATGGGTATAGTACCTGTCTAATTAAAAACAAATAAAATTGAAAAAGAAAAAAAAGGACTTAATAGAGGGGAAAAACCCATAGATATCATGTTTGCTTATTAATGTTTTTAATTTACTGATTGCAAAAAAACCTTTCATTTTATTGAGCTGTCCACTTCTAAGTTATGTATTGATTTACTGTAAAAACTGCATAAATGTGGACCCTCAGAGATGACTGAAGGTAGGAATACACTAAATTTATCAGCTAGGTCTAGACCACTGCCTCAGTAGGAAACCCAGGGAGATTTTTGTCAGAAGAAAAGCAAGAAACCAACTAAGGCTGGCATCATCTGCAGAGTAGAGGTGGTTCATTAATGGTAGTGGGATTACATGGTTTTGTCTGGGACAGAGTTCATATTCTTAGTTGCTGCTGCAATGCTAAGAGCTTTTGATTTAGTATGAGAACAATGATGATAACATCCTGATGTTTTGGCTGTTTCTAAGCCAAAAAGCCCTTACCCAAGGACTGCCAGTGTCTCATGCTCTGCTAGAGAGGAGCAGCACAAAAAGCTGAGAGGAACATAACCAGGGCAGGTAACCAGAACTGGTGAAAGAGATTCCATATAATAGATCATCATACCCAGTATACAGCCTGGGGGAGTTTCATGGAAAAGGGAAATTCAGGGTTATGGTGTTTGTTTTCTCAAATAACTGCTACACATGATGAAGCCCAGCTTTCCTACAGATGGCTGAATAACTTCCTGCCTGTGGGAAGTGATGAATAAACCAATTGCTTTGCTCCATTTGGCTACATGGATTCTGCTTTAAAATATTAAACTTTCTTTTATCTCAGCATGCAAGTTCTCCCATTTTTGCACTTTCAATTCTTTTCCCCATCTTACTAGAAGGAAGGGATTGAGTAGCTGTGTGGTGTTCAGTTGCTAGCTGGGATCAAGCAACAATAGATATGAGATGAAAATCTATAAGTATGGGTAGATTGAGCTGAGAAAGTTCTTGAAAATGGGAGACCTTAATATAGTGACAAACTTAGATTTTTCAAGAATAGAATATTAGCTGGTCTAAAGAGCATAATAATTAAATTTCTTGTTTAAGTATACATCTTTCTAAGCAGATAAAAAACTGCATTGCACAAAAACCTTTGGTAGTAGTGTCTTAAATCTGGGGAACCGAGAACTAAAGCTAATTCCAGGCTATGTCTCTGCTGGCAAAAAAATAAGCCAGGAACTTTTTTGCTTGTTTTAGGATAAAACAGCATACACAACTCCCCTTCCGGGCTCTTTCCCATGCTCCAGGCACCACCATGTGATTCCCTTTAAGGTTACCCATTAACAACGTCCCTTACATAAAATGTTTCTTGAGCTATACCCTGAATTTTCTGATTGGTAAAAATATCATTTGGAAAGCAAAAATAAATAAAAGAAGATAAATTCCTAGATTCACTGAAGTTATAGTTTTGCCACCAATGCATTAGTACTTCAGATGGGGTTCCTGTGATTAAGTAGTTTCCAGAATGAGAGTAGAAGTTAAGGAGTTTATTTTCTCAGTAAAATATGAAAGATGTTTTCAACAAAGCCCTTGGTGTCTGCTATCTGTATTATTAGCCCATCAAATACTTTCTCTACAGCTATAAGCACGGAACACAAGGCAAAATTTATATGAAGACCAAAGAGAGAGAGAGAATCAGCTTTATGGTTTAAGGTTTTATGTTGCAGTATATGAAGTAAGCAATTACCTATGAGAAGCATGACACTGTTAGTGTGTCATACTTCTTGTAGTTCATTTCAAGAAAACTGCCTTTCAGGAAAAAAAAAAAGCAAAAGGTGTCAGCTTGAAGAGCTGACACACAGATGGATAATCTGATTCCTTTATAACCAGAATTTTTTAGTGAAGAGAGACTGAATTCCCTTTTCTTGAAGTGAAATTTTAAGCCTTGATTCTCTTAAAATGAATGTGTCTAGGTTTAACAAGAGAATTATTTTAAGTAAGGGGAGGTAATTAAAAAAAAAAAAAAAACTCTAAATACATAATTTAACCCCAGAAATAGTTGCAAATATCAATTATCAAACCAATTTTTTATGCATATTCATAAAAAAAGAGTTGAAGACAGTAATGAATTATTTTTCGTTGCAATAATCTCAGGACATATGCTCTTAGCTATTTAGCCTCATTTGTCTACCTAGGAAACAGAATTATTTCTTAGTTAAAAAGGCACAGGATTACTGTTATCCTTTAATCATATCACCAGATCCTGTTACATTGTATCCACTGTGACATCACATGGTAAATGTTATAGCTGCAGCCAGCAATGTTTTTGTGGTGCCTGGCAGCTTGTAAATCTAAAAACATTCTGTCTTTGATGATATAGGTGTCATCCCTTTGCAATATGGTCTTTTCAACAAAATATTCAGTACCACAGAGATGCACAATTTTCTATAAATCTGCTTTGATTAGGTGATGAAGGCAGAGTTCAGATAATGTATCTTGTCTGCTGAAGATTGTGGATTCTCTTTTAATAAAATTCTGCTGATAAGAATAAAACAGCCTCTTATTCAGGATGGAGTAATTAGAAATTAAGCTGTTTGGAACAGGAGCTTAGTTTTGCCTAAAAGAAAAAGGCTTTTCAGAACAAGAAGTATAGATTAAAGCCTTTAGTTATATGGCCACTTTTTAGACCCATAAAATGAGAATCTTAGAAGAAAAATCAACTTTAATTAATATTGGGGAGAAATGGTTTTCAAGTAGTTGAAGAAAGCTAAGAATTTTTGCCATTTTCATCCTTAGGTAATCAGAAAAGTCTATGTTCTATATTTGAGTGAGTAGGGACATTTTTGAAAAAGGTAGAGCAGGGCTACTTCTCTGGAATCACTATTAAAGAGGCAGTTCTCTCAATTTCCTCAGTTGTAAGTGAATAGGGATAACCAACACAGTTTAATTAATTTCCTTTCTTGCAAAAGTATAATTTTTTTCCTCATACCCAGACGTTTCTTTTGCATTGCATTGCCTGCCTCTGTACTGAGATTCTTTTTCAGCACCAGTTTCTTACATTGGCTCATAAAATTAGGCAGTGTCTTTCCTAAGAAACCACAGCTTGGTTTCTCGAGCTTGGAGGCCAGGCTTAAGAAAACCTTTAGGGCAGGATCTTAAAAATAAATTTAGAAAAAATGTCCTGATGAAAGTAATTTAGGCATGCTGGGAAGCTGACTCTATCAATTATGCCTAAGCATTTTAATAACATTTCACACTGCTTGTGATTGCACACACAAGATGAAAGACGAGCTGGCTGTTGAGAGCAGGCAAGTAAACTGGAAATGTAAATCATCCACGTAATTAAAATGCTGACTTACAGAAGCACTCTGCACTATGATAGAGGCTCTTCTGCCATGAGACTTAACATTTGTGAAAAGGTCAGTTTTCTACTTTCTGAAGCACTTAAAGTGCTTTTATTTTGATAACGATTGTACATGTCAGCCATAATAATCTTGGTTGTCCATGGCTTTTATGTCCCTAATTGGTACAGAAAACACTTGGGGTTTTATTCGCCTCCTTGAACAGTGTCTAGTGCCATTTGTACACAGATGTAAGAGGTACTTGAACTGGACTGGGACGTAAAGCATAGGGCTTAAGGAAAACCTGTGCCTTCTGGACTAGCAGCTGAATGTTATGTAAAATTTGGTAGGGCACATCAAGTAGCACTGGACATCTGAATGATGCTGATAAATTCCTTCCTTAAACCATTAATTACATAGTTCAGAAATAACTCAAAGTATGAATTATTAAACTTGGTTGTCCCTTGTCCATCTTTTTTTAGTCACATCTGAAGAGCTAACTTCAATTTTCGAAATAAAAATTATATATCTTTTCTTCAAACAATTTTCTTAATGTGAATGAAAATAGTGTTTGATTGAAACCTGCTTATATTTCAAATTATTTTTTTAACATTATCTAGCCTCGAATAAAAAAGAAATATCTTTGTTTCTCTTTTCTAGTCATTCAAAATACATATTCTTTGCTTCAACACAGCCTCACTAAGTGACAATTTAGAAAGCCTATTTTATATTTTCTTTATCACCGAAGTTTGGAAACAAGTTTGACTAAAAACCTTTAGGTAGCAAAGGCTCATTGCACCTTTTCTGAATGGTTTGGTTAATATTTTCTCCATAGTTGTACATTCTTAGTTTTATGAAGGTTCCTTTTCTTTTATTTATTTCCTTACTCTTCATATGACATTTTCTTATCCTGGACTATTTACCTTTCAGACGTCAGATTCAGCTTTTATCTTATGTAGAAATCAGTCTGGAAGACATGATGGATGGTATATTTTTAATTATATTTAGAATATTGTCACTCTTTTTTATAAGTTCTCCCAAAATTCATAAGTTTTGTCTGACAAAAATTTCCTTTTCATTTTTTTTTCATGCATTAAAATAATTGTCTATTGTAGTATATTATATGCCAACATGAGAATCCATTCTTTCCATTCCTATCACTTCTGGTGAAAACTTTCCTTTAACTTTCTTTTTCCAAGTAAATAAATTCTCATTTCATTCTTGTTTTTCTACTACTTGTTTTTATTCTACTTAAACAGAAAGAAGATTACTACTAAGCCTCTGCCTTTCTATTGGTTCATAGTCCACAATTTTCTCCTGTGAATGTCTACATCAGGACTGTACTTCTGGGAGGGATTTTGTTGATCTCAAACATTAATAATCAAGCTACACAAGATATGGATATTCAAGGAAATATACTTCTCTTCAGAGCCATAAATAAAAGTCCTTTCCTATTTGCTAGATTTTCTCTTTGTTGGCTAATGCATTTGGATAATATTGTGCCTCCCTAGGGGAACTCCCCAGTCGTTCACAAATGTGTGAAGCTGAAACTCCTCATCAGCAACAGTGTCTTGCAAACAGGAAAGGCATCGCTTAAGCACATCAACTCTATAATTTACTCACACAGATATTTCATTAATTTTTAAGTTAACTTAAGACTTATTTTGGTATTGTCTTAGATAACCAAATTCTCTGACATAATAATTTTTACCCACTTAGGAAATGGTACCAAAGAAGCACTTTGATTTGGTGAGTGCAGGAAAATACACTTGATATCACATATTTACCCCTGAATGCTCTGTGCTACTTATTAGGAGATTTTCCTTAGTGCTCTTTCCATGGTTGATTTTGTTGGCATCAGGGGACTTTGCCATGCCGTTCTCAATTGAACAAGTCAAACTGAAGATTGTGGCCAGTAAATCTGAATTACTATTGGAATAAGAACTAAAAGCTAATTTCAGCAAATTTGGAGAGCATATGTATCGTGACAAAATTTCTCTTTTTCATATGCCCTGACTTCTGCAATCTCTTTCCAATATGAGCAAGTTCTGTTACTTCTTTTTAACTGTGCTTTCTCTCTTTCATTTTCAAGTTGCATTAAGTAGTTTTACCTAACATTAATGGTGATTGGACTGCTCTAGGCAATCGAGATTTTAAAACGACACATTTCTATTAACTGCAAAGGAAAGGAAAACTAAGAACCCACATTATCATGTTTCTTTTCCTTTCAACTGAACTGATGAGGTGGTAATGAAGGCTAAATGTCTTTCTCTTCACTGGTTTTATTCTGAGTGTGACTTCTTTCTTCAGGAAGAAGGTCAAAATTAGATCAAGAAAGATATTAGACAATTCTGTATTTTATCTCTGCTCCTAAAATATCATAGCAGAATTTAATATTTTAAAATCTATATACTCTAGTAGCTAAGCATACTCAACTTTCAGGCTGCTAGGATAAAATGAATATCCATTGATAGAATTACAATTCACTCAATTCATGCCATAACCATGAAACAGACATGGCTCTTCCATCACTGGCACATGCTCATTCTTGTTATTACAGAGGTTTGGAAGACATTTAAACCGTTCCACAAAATATGCTTTTCAAAAGTTCCTATCTCATATGGCCTAGTTGCCGCATACCCCTTTTGTCTTCTGTCCACATCTACATTAGAATTAAATAAGATAGTATCTGACTGCATAATTTCTGTGTGTTTTGTCTTTTATCCTTGAATTAAAAAACAAAACAAAACAAAAAAATCCAAACCAACCAATCAACCAAACAAACAAAAAACCAAAACAAAAACTAATTAAAAAAACAAGCTAAAAAAAGAAACAAGAGAGACATTCAGAAGTAAGGCACTTGCTGAGAACTCATTCTTTCATTCTATTGTACATCTTTGTATTTAATAGCTTGAAACTTGGATTTTTCATATGTTTAGGGCTCATTTTTGCTTTTGCTTTTGCTTTCTGATATAGGAAAATGAAAAGAAAGATAGGATTAAATCTCTGCATTTTAATTGTGACTTGAAATAAGAAGCTGACTGGTTTGGAGCACTTAGGTTTTTTTCCTTAACAGTTTAAAAGCTCAAAGGAAAACACTTGTTTTGTCCAGTTTGGCAGTCTCTATTTGCATAAATTGTGCATAAATTAGTACATGCCTTTTTCAAAATGTGGGTTTCATCTGTACAGACTGTGAATCTGCTCAGCTCCTGCTTGCCATTGCAGGAGGGCATGATCTTTCCTCAAGCATTTCTGCCAAAGTATCTTTCCTAGGCCCATTCTGACAACCAGTGGAAGTTGTCCTTCCACTGGGTTGGAATTGAATTATGTTAAAGTCTCTTACAACTCAAACCATCCTATGAGTCAGTGATCCCAAATTGCACAAGCCCATCTTTAGGTAAGTAATTAAGCTGTTTATTTCCATGTGTAATTGGATCTTCAACTCCAAATTCAGACACCTACTTGTCTACAGGTAGGTATGAGACACATACCTGATCTTGATGCTATTTCTAACCTGTGACTCCACATAAAAAAAAACCCGTATTTTTTTAGGCGTCTCAAACTTATATTGAATCTTTGCCGGAGGTAATTATATGTCATTCAATGGAAACAAACGGAATAATGTCTGCAAGGAGATAGTGCAAAAATTAAGCAATTGCTATCTTGAAAAGAACAGAAAACCTGGTCCAACCCCTCTTGTAATGGTTGGCAACTAAGCTCCATGCAGCCACTCACTCACTGTTCCACCCATGGGATTGGGTGGAGATTCTGAAGACAAAAGTGAGCAAACTCAAGGGCAGAGATGAAGAAAAAAAGCTATGCAGGCAATAAATAAAACAAAACAAGAAATTAATTCACCACTTCCCTTTGGCAGGCAGGTATTCAGCCATTCTCAGGAACTCAGAGCCCCATTATGCACAATGGTTTCTTGAGGAGACAAACTCCAAATGTCTCCCCTTCTTTCTTCGTCTCCCAACTTTCCATACTAAGCATGATATAGCTGATACGGAATATCCCTTTGGTCAATTGGGGTGACCTGTGCTGTCTGTGTTTCCTCCCAGCCTCCCACTCACACCCAGTCTCCTCGCCTATGTGGCAGTACAGAAAAGCAACAAAAGGCCTGTCCAAGCCCTGCCCAGCAATAACAAAGACACCTCTATATTATCAACACTGTTCCCAGCACAAATCCAAAACACAGCCCCATACTAGTCACTGTGAAGAAAATCAGCTCTACCCCAGCCAAACCCTGGGCATCCCAGTATGTGCAACTTAATTTAATGCTTGCACTCCTTTGAAGAACATCCATTTTTTATAGCAAGAAGATAAACTCCATGTTGAAATGTGATCCTGCCACTACAGATTTCCTCAGAAACTGCAAAAAGTTGCAGTCAAATGCAGATCATTATGCACAGCTAAATAGGCTTTAGGGCTTTTCTCTCTTTTGACAGCAGAAGCGTAACATCAAATTCATCAGCAGTCAAAAAAAGCCAAGCATTTATACTCCTGATGCCTTAAATGCCCTTATTTAATATCATTGGTCACTTCATATCTGTAGTGTTCTTCCTAAAAATTATGATGAAAAATATTATACTATGTATACTTCTTTCATTATGCTGAACTCCATATTCTTTAAGAGATACTTTAGCAATCCTTTACTTTCATGTATGCTATCAGATTAGCAGTTAATGCCTTATTCTAAGTCAAATGGTGACAAAATGTTTTATTTTTAAGAGGAATAAAGTCCTTTTGCAGAAAAAAATAGTAGACATTCCTAGTACTCTTTAAACATTAAACATTACATATATTTGCTCTAATCAACTCCTCTGCTAGAGAAAGGAAAATAAAGAGCACCTACTACTGAGCAATTCACTTACTTACTAGTTTATGTAAAATATGTATTTGTGAATTGCCATGTCTTCAGATCCTTTGGTAAACACACCATTCAATAAACTTGATGTAGTGCGAAGAGGTTTGGGAGTGTTTTCAGTTTTATAGGATATATTTAAGGCAGACTGCTTTAGGGAGTGGTGCAGTTTCTTGTGTGTATTTGCTTCATGTCTTTAGAGTGATAAGTCAACAACACATTTGCATGTCCCTGCATTCTTTTTTCTTTTCCTTTGCTGTTTAACTGATATAAAGATCACTGCAGACACAGTTGGGTATTAAATTCTAAACTGTTGAGATATGTGCTAGGATTAAACTTTAATATTATTAAAAATACTGGGACTGTGGACATGCACTTATCTGGATTTTTTAATTTAAAATGGCACAGTATGTCAGATGTGGTTATAGTCTCCGACTACCAATCTGCTGTGATTAGTGCCCAGAGTGGTTGTAGCCTTTTGCATGAGAGAAGACGAGACTAGTTCCACTGTTTCTTGTCCCTAGTTTCTACTGTTTAAAAATGGGAGAACAGATGGCCAGCAGAAGGGTAGGCAGGGGCCAAATATGCAGTCTTGCATGCAAAAGGTACTGAAGAAGTAAAAGATGACAGCAGTTAATGATGAGAAAGAGGGAGGTTAAACCAAATAATAGTCTGCACTGACAAGACAATAAAGGACGGAAGGACAACTGAAGACAAATCTGAAGGGGTGCAGAAAAGAAAAGCTGGTGTAAGTAGTAATGAAAAGGAAGAGAATGAAATGTCAACATCATGTCATACATGTTGATGTTAGAACATCCATACTCATTCACAGCCAGAAAGGAAAATGGTAAGCTCTAGGGCAGGTATGGGAAATACGTATTTAACTGTATAACTGCATTGAAGCCCTTAGAAAGGAACATGAAGTAAAAAGGAGCAAATTCCCCAGCTTCTCTAAAACAAAATAGTTTTGCTGAAGACAAAGGAACCATATTATCCCAGCTTCAGAGAGAGTTAAAATTTTAAATTATAAAGCTGAGGATTTGGAATTATAAACAATATGTTTTCAGAGATATATTAGTGCTAAAAGCTATGCATAGTCATAACCATAATGAGTATCTGTGGGTAACTTAAATGAAAAAATTATATTAAAATACAAAACTTAATGATTTCTTAATGTAAAAATGTCAAAGAGAAAAATTCAAAAAGAGGAAGCACATGATAATGATTATATAAATTATCCTAGTTAGCAGTTAGTTTTGGAATGAATGCATATTCTCTGTGATATATAGTGTTGCAACACAGTTTGTTCAATCAAGTTACTTTCTCATTTTCAAATTTTGAAACGTAATATGTAATTAGGTTCTACTTAATATCTTCTATTTAGCAGTTGCTTTAACTAAGGCCAGATGGACTGCAATTAGATTTCAAATGGGAACATTTAGCACTTTCAAAATTAAACTGGTTATTCTAATTCTTCATGAAAGAGATAAAAATAGAGATGGGGGATGAACCACACAGAAGTCTGAGACAAGCCATAGAACACTTAAAAAGAAAAGGAGGTCTGTTCACTGTTGCTCTCTGAAGAGCTGGAATCTTAAGGAAGAAAAAAAATGGTTTTCTATTGTGGTAGAAAAAAAAAAAAACCAGAAGAAAAATAAATACCATACAAATGTTTTCCACCCACCTCTAATAAGAAACGTCTGTACTGTTTGTGAATTTTTGTAAAATGCAATAGATGAAAATACAGGTGCTAGAATGAATCAGACCCTGCTTCTGCAGTGTTTAAGATACATACACTTTCTGCAGATGAGGTGACCTAGCAGTCCTTTAACATCTATGATCTCCCTGGTAGTGCATCTTTACTAATGAAACTAATTTAGGAAAAGAACTGGATGTGTGGGAAAATTGAGAAACTAAGAAGCTGTGGCCTGTATATCTCTCACATTTGCCACTATAAATACAGTTGAGTCTGACTGCTATGCACCTTTAGACAATGCTTAATCTAGCAATGGCTTCCCCTTCCCCACCCCCCGCCAAATTATGTTGTTCTTGTTTTGTTTTGTCTTTCCAGTCTCCTATAAATGTTTGGTTCATTGTGGTGGATCTAAATGGATGTTTAAAAACTAGAAGTCATTATGTCATCCTACTGAAGTGAGACCACATGTAGAAAAGGATAAAAGGTTCATAAATAGTAAAAGAAAAAAAGGAGAAATGACTTTTCAGTTAGGAAAGTCATGTGAGAACTGTAACTCTTGTTGCTCTTTTGCCTGGTTTATTTATAAAAATTGTCATAAAACCCCAATTGGATGTAAAATTTAAAATTTATTTTTTAAAAATTAAAGTATAATTATCCAAATTGTTGCAGGTGACAGAAGTTCACACACCTGGTTTGGATATTGGTAGCATTCCTGATCCTCCAAACCAAAGAAGGCAAAAAAAGTCAAATATTCCACTACCTGAATTACCATGTCAACTTTTGACAATAACCTCTATGTATATCTACCCATCTCTATGTTAATAATAAAATTACATTTCCAACTGGTTAATTGTAGGCAGTTTTTGTCTAATAAAAAGATCATTATCCTTCATATTTTGAAGCAGATAAGCACTGCTTATGCCTGAATATTGGACTTCATGCTATGGAAGAAGTATATCTGGTTACTTTGGAAGTAATAAGTATTTGGGATTGAGGAGTAGGGGTTCTGGTTGTTGAAACAAACCTTGTCAATATATTTCAACTGAGTGTTTTACTTGGAACTTTCTTTAGTTTCCTATTCAGTAAAAATTCTTAAAGTCATAACAGATTAATGTAACTTATAGATAGATTCAGCCATTGTAACAATGTTTATTTTGTTCTTGGCTTTTTGCTTTTTTTTAACAGTATGTCTTCATATAATTATATTCTTCATATAATTGTCTTCTTTCTAAGATTCCCTGACAAAAAATGATTACATTTGAACCAATTAGAAAGATTTTGTTTTGCTTAACCTTCAAAAGGCAATACTTCATATCTAATCTATGATGGGGCTTCATATTTAATCTATAGTTAAATATGATTAAATATCAAGGTGACGATAAAGCCTAAGTAAGGCAATTTGATTCTAGGTTTTAATTGCTTTACTACTACTCCGTAGAAACATAACAATGAACATTTAATTATTTTCAGCACTCACTTCACATCATCCTTGTTCCATGACATATCTTGAACTCATTACCCACATAACTATTTTTTTATAACCTATATAATTTCAAACAAGTGAAGCTGCTTAAATAAGTAAGGCTTTCCTAAATCAAGCTCTGAATTTTTCAACCAGCTGTAGTTGTATTTCAACATACCTGAAAAAACACCAACCAACCAACCAACCAACCAGCAAACACACATAAAAAACAACAAAAAGCAAAATCCAATAAAAAAAAAAAAAAGAAAAAACCACAGAATTATGAATAAAGGTGATCCAGATAAGAAACTTATTTGTGAATTTATAACTAAATAACAGCTAATACTGATAGATGGATTCACATTTTACCTCTGGTAAGAAACATAAATTTTCTTTAAATTGTATTTAATTTTTGGGATTATGCAGCATCATTGGGTGAGAACAAGAATAATTTCCTAACAGAGTTTAAAAAATGCAGTGCAAAATATTAATGTATAGCTTGTTCACAAAGTTAGCTCAAAACCATTACTTTGATATATGATCCTGGGCTTTGGAACTTCTACTCTACAGAACTAACTGCATTCATTCACTTTAAAGTCAACCTACGAGATCTTACTCTAAGGAGTCTGTGTCTAAGGAAAGATGAATCTTTTTCTTGATGTGTTGCCTAGCCTAACAGGAAGTCTTTAAGATACTTGATTTTATGTTAAGTGATCAGAAAAAAATTGTTTAGCATACGAATAATCCTAGGGCTCTGAAAGGGGCACTGGGCACCCCTCTTCATGAAGCTGACGCACTACACAGCTGCAAATGCAAAAACCCACGGGGATAACTGGGACCATGTAAACAGTGATCCACTCATCCCAGAGTATTATTTTTAATCTCACTGAGAAGTGTGAGCTCATCAGAGATGGCATGCATGTGTGTCCACCAGGCTTATGATACCTCCTTGAGACAGGGCAAAGAGCATTAATACAAGTCGCAGGGTGCTGAAAAGGAAAGCTGAAAAGCCAAATGACTGAATCACAGAATGGCTGGATTCAGAAAACATGTCTGGAGATTGTTTCAGCTGCCTTCTACTGAAATGAGTATCTTCACCTACAGAAAGTTTTCCAGGACAGTGTTCAGTCAGATATCTGTGTTCAGTTAGATAGCTTCACAGGTAAAGACACCACAGCTTCCCTAAGAAACCTGTTCCAGTGTTCACCCACCCTTGCAGTAAGCAAATATTTTCTTATGTTCAGACAGAATAGCATGTGTTTCAATTTATGCAGGTTGCCTCAGGGCACCATTGAGAAAAGTCTTTTTGTTTTACATTTCCCTGAGCCTCTCTACTTCAAGCTAAACAGTCACATCCCTTTCCATGTCTTCTCAAATGAAAGATGCCCCAGTCCCTTGATTTCCTTTGTGGCCTTCACTGGACTCACTCTCTATTCAAGCCTTATATAATGAATTTTGACTTAGATCAGTCATAACTTTTCTATTGCAAAGGGGTACAGCCCACTCAGGTAATTGAGACCTAGAGTGTGCCTACTCAGTTCTCTCTGTTTAGATTGATCTGCTTCATATGGGAAAGAAAGAAAAAGAAAGAAAGAAAGAAAGAAAGAAAGAAAGAAAGAAAGAAAGAAAGAAAGAAAGAAAGAAAGAAAGAAAGAAAGAAAGAAAGAAAGAAAGAAAGAAAGAAAGAAAGAAAGAAAGAAAGAATATGACCTAAGTTGTCAAGCAACTGTTAACAGCTTTATATTTGTTTCATATAACTAACAAACACTAATTAGGTCTAAATATGGGGATACTCTGGATCTCTCATAGAAGTCTAAAATGGACCAAGGGAGATGGAGCCATAATTTTTTACTAGTGTGAACTCTGTGCACATCAAAACATAGAAATCATTGTACTCGTATTGCTTATAAATAAATCTGAAAATATGTGAACCTGAGTACTGCAGCTCTTTTCTCATGGCTTCAGCATCCAAATTCTCCTATTTCAGATTTGTTTCCCCCTTTACATTGAATTGTCACTGAACAATAAATAGGAATGAGTTCGCTGCATGAATGTGTCCAGAAATTTATCAATACTACTTAATTACAATGACTACTAGGTTTTAATTACAACTACCTAAAACAAAATAAAACAAAATATATTATAAAAAAGGAACAAGGTTTTCAAATTTCATGCAGATGGCAATTTTTGTTTTTCTCCAAGTGATGCTTCAGAATAATTTTTCGATGCTTGTGACATTCACATTTTTAATTTATTATCCTGTTTTTGTTTAAAACAAAAAACCAAACCAAAACAACAAAAACAACCCAAACCAAACCAAAACAAAAAAAAACCTAAAGGGAAATAAAAATTCCCTTCAGCTATTCAAATACCACAATCCAGGTGTTTTTGAGTTTAAGGTATTACTATTAGAAAGACACTGGAGTAGTTAAGGGAATAGTTCTTTGTGATAAGTAGAAGAGAAAATGCATTGTTATGTGGAAACTGTGAAGGAGCAAAGTAATATGAGGATGCATACTAATACAGTTTTGTTTTTACCTTCAATTTATACTGCATAATTGAGGACATCTACTCTTCAAGAAATCATTATTATTATTACTGTCACATAAGGACTGATCAACCTTCTAAAAGGCAGAAGAAGTGGAAAGTTAAAGATATTTAAGTATTTTTTTTTTTACTTTTTTTGCTGTGGGATTTTAAACTCTTGAGTTTTTTCATACTAGCTGAAGGACTTTTGACCTTCATGAATTAATGAATTATAGATTAAAATGCATTCCAAGGAAAGTAGCAAAGATTGTATTGGCTGGAGAGACTATGAGAGTTGTACTTTCAGAGACATTCCCAGTTGAATATATAATATTTGAAAGTTCACTTGCATAAGTAACTATTATGAGTGAGAAAAATTAATGCTCAGGTGATGTTTGTGCAGAGAATTGTACATAGAACAAAAATTATATTTTGACTATGCATTTAATATTTTACTATAAGAACTCTGTATAAGATCTGGATGATTTCCTACCCCAGTTTTTTGTTCTAATAGCTTTATCTAGAGCCTGTAAAAATAAAATAGCTCCCTTTTGATGCAAAAACCCCCAAACAACATAGCACATACACCCCAAAAAATATGACCCAAGCCAAAAAATCCCAAATGACCCAATCAAAACCCGCATTCATTCATTTCTTATTACTTGTACCTTAAACATTTCAGAACGTAGTAACATAGAAAATGAATGCTTGACTAAACAAAGCTGTCTCATTTATTGCTCAGTTCTGATATTTTTATTAGTTTATGCTAAAGTTTAATCTCACAGAGAGATTATCTTAATTTTAATACTATTTTTTAACATCAGTAATAATTTTAAATATTTTAAATAGTTTTTTATATCCACGCAGCATTTTAATTGCAGTTTACTTCAAATTCTTGCCATGGATTTTTCTTTATCTTTCAATAAATTTATGAAAGAAAAAATACTGATACTCTTGATATGTGGTACTATTTACTCTTGAAAAAATATAGAAATTGGATTATCTTGTAGAATACAATTGTGATGGTCAGCCTATATAAGTATTCCACGTAGTAGAAGAGCACATTTCTCTGCCACTAATTCCAATTCTCTTACTATTGGATTGTTTACAGAGACTTTGCAGAACATGTTTGTGAAACTTTAAGGTCAAAGGATGTGAGTAGGTGACCTCATTTTATGAAAGGGTCTTCCAGGAAGGATGTGTAAGTGAGGAAACAGACAAATTTTCAAGAAATTCCGCTTGAAGCACTTATAGGTGACACACAACCTTAGCCCAGCTGCCCATAATGATTGCAGTCACTTGAAGGGAAACAGATCTTATCCAGATGAAAAAAAACTCTGAAGGTACCCATCCTTCCCAGCTGACTCCAGTGGGAAGACAGGACTGTCCTCAAAGCTCTGAAGAGAGGATATGTGTACATAAGCAGATAGTGCAGCACCACTAGAGTGGACCTAAAGAGTGAAATAGTTGGTGTGATGACCAGCAGCCCAAGCCACACAGTTTTCATGCATTGTGATGCATGCTGATTACACAGTGCTCCCATGGCTAAATTCTGCATAGGGGTTGCAATACAATGCTCCCCTGAACTGAATTTTCCTGTGTTGTTTCATCTGGGAATCATCTAGTTTTGGCATTCAAAGCTAGTTAAACTGAGAGAGTATAACAGAAATTCACTTTCCACCCTCAACAAAGTTTTTAAATGAGGATGGAATGAATCCTGGTCACTGTGGGTAATTAGGAATGCTTGTACACATAGTATTACAATTCATTTACTGGTCAATGTATCTGTCTTTTTAAGATCATAATGACTATATATCCTATTTTTTTTTTTCACTATGGGCAATTTTTTTTTTATGGGAATTTAACTGAGTAACTCAAGAAATAACTTTAATACTGCTGCCTCATTGCATATCAGACTTGAGAATCTTTCAGCCAACCACCTTCTATTCTCTAATCTGCTGAAGGGGATATTATTACAATGGCTAAGTAACCAGAAAAACAAACAAACAAATTTTTTTAAAACATTAAAAATTAAGGCAACTAGAGAAAAAGAGAAAACTTTTCCACAGTAAAGGTGTACTTATCCACGTTATACTTTTTTCTTAATGAGTGCCACCCAAATGAATAACAATTTATTGCCAACACTTTTCTCTTGAGCATATTAGGCCAAGTATTTTGTTATTTGCAATTCCATTTCAATACTTCAGTTGCTTATGACAGTGTAATATTATATTAAGATACACCATACAGAGAAGATTCCCTGCATATAATTGTTATGAATCAGGCTGCAAATCTCACTAGTTAAGTTGGCTTTGTAAATACTATTTATGTACTCAGGAGAAATGGGCTGAAGCTCATGTGGCACAGTAAATTTATCTACAGATAAATCCAAGCTAGTCACCCATCAATGCCAGTTGCTTTGTAAGATACTTTCAGAAAATTAATCTTTCCTATATGTTATTGATACATAGGCTAACTGCTCCTTTTTCGAATTTCTATTTCTTTGTTCACCTGTAACTTAGCTAGAGGTTTACAGAGAATATAGCCCAATAAAGATGAATATCAACTATAATTAAAAAAATCAGATCCTTATTCTATCCCAGAATCTGAAAGAAGTCTGTCTATATTAGCCATTTTATAAGATTAGAAAAAAAAATTGTTATACGTACATTTTTATGTACATCTTGATTATATAGATTAAGGACAAATAAACAATGTGCATAGGTACATATGCATCTATATGTCTGTGTGTTTTGTGTATGAGTCTGAGGACTTGAGATAAAAAAAATGAATAATATAGAGGAGTCCTTTCAGAAAATACACAACATACTTAACAAAAAGGTTTGCAATATTTGTTACATAACCACTTAAACTTGGGAAGGAAAGCCAATATTAGGAGAGAAGGGAAGTAGCTTGATCACTGTTTCTGAAAAATACAGAGTAATTTGATTTCTCTAGTATTCATCATTCATTATATTTCTAACCAGCATAAGTAGTGATCAAAAATGTTCTCCCTTTCTTAAATCCTTTCCAAGACCATACCTTAAAACAATTCGATTCTTTTGTGTGTGCACTTGTGTTTACAGAAGATTCAGTGTCATGTAAATATCAAATAATTCTACAAATGAAAGAGTTTTTTGTAAAAAGCTCACATAACTTCTCTGAATTTTCAATGTTTTTCAGTTATTTGCAGTAATTCTCCTATCTCCCCTTAGCATTGGCAGGTTCCAGGAAGAGTAGAACATATAAGCTTAGGTTTTTAAAGACATGCCATGGCTTAACCTCACCCCATCAGCCAAGCCCTACACAGCCACTTGCTCACTCCCCTGCCATGGGCTCAGAGAGCAAATTGGAAGGGTAAAAGTAAGAGAGCTTGTGTGTTGAGATAAAACCAGCCTAATAGGGAAAGCAAGAGCCACATATGTAAGCAAAGCAAAACCAAGGAATTAATTCACTGGTTCTCATGGGCATGCAGGTGTTCAGCCATCTCCAGGAGAGCAGGGCCCCATCACATGTAACAGTGACCTGGAAAGCCAAACAGCAACAGTCCAAATGTCCCCCACTTTTTCTTTCTTCTCCCAGCTTTTTATACTGGGTGTGATGTCATATGGACATATGCTAGTTGGGGTCAGCTGTTCTGGTTGTGTGTCCTCCCAGTTTCCCCAAGATCCTTGTTAGCATGGCAGTACTAAAAGCAGAGGAATCCTTGGTTCTGTGCAAGCCCTGCCCAGCAATAACAAAAACATCTCTACATGATCAACACTGTTTCCAGAACAAATCCAAAACACAGCCCCATATGAGCTACTGTGAAGAAAAGTGACTCTACCTCAGCCAAAACCACAAGGTAATGTGCTGTCCCACTCCTTAAGATGAAGCCTAGATAGGTAAAAAGTTGGGAAAATTTAAAAAGCCCCCAAAGCCTCTGTATCTATGTGTGTGAATGGATGTGTGTATATACACCCCTGTTCAATATGAATATATAGGAAAAAGTATAGACATTCTATGTGCATTCATATTTTATATAAAATCTCTATAAAATCTTTCAGCTAGGAATTCCGTGCATATATTGATATTTTTTGTCTGTTAAAAACCATAGTGGAATAACGGTATAGAAGATGAAGATGGTTAACACCAAGATAAAAACTGTCACACTATTTTTACAATCACTATTCTCCTCTTCAAAATATGACTCAGCGCTTTATCTTCTGATTTGCAATTAGGCAAACAAAGTGAACGAGTGGGCAATGAAGATATCAGGGTAAGTTCTCACAATCTGTGCTTTATGAAAGTGTATTCATTGTCATCTTGCTATTAAAGCTTCCCCAGATAATTTCCTGCAGCTTTTTTTTTTATAATTCTTTTTCAAGGTGTCACATTTCAAGGTTTTTCCCTTAAAAGAGTGTCCTAGTAAAGACATGGTATAGCTAAGTGGATATTTGAGGTTAGAACTGGAGGTGATCCAAAATGGGGCAATTAAATACAATAAAGATACCAGCTTGTAACAAATCTAGTCTACCCAATAGTTACTTCTTCAACTTCCTAAAAACAGAAAAAATCTATTTACCAATACTTAAGAAATACTATGATTGAATTTAATTTAATAGAAATTGATAAAGATATAATTTTAAAAATAATGCAACCAAATTGAAAAAAGAAAAAAAAATTCTGAAAAACCAGCTGTTTCTATTACTATGAAAATTTTTATTGCCATTTCCTAAATCCTATGAGAAAGTGAACAAGAAAAAGTGGAAAGAGATTGTGAGAAGCGGTGAAAATAATCCATATGTTACAGTGAATATAACAGCGCATGCTTTATTTTTTCTTTTTTTTTTTGTGTGTGTGTGTATGTATCTGCCTTTTTTTCCCACTTAAAAAGAAATTCTTGAACATCAAGATATTAGTGAGAATATTCAGAATTGCATTATTGGATATCATACACTCACGTGAATACACCATATCTGTTCAGGGCATTGATAATCTCCAGTAGCTTGCACTATTCCTGACAATCATAATTGCATTAAAAATGGTTTAGTAATTACAAGTGTATATGGGTTCCTCTTTCAAAACAGATGATGCAAGTATAACAAATCTTAGTTTTATATTTGAAAAATATGTATTTATGTGCAATCATATGCGAATATTCCAGGAACATAAGAATTTTTTTCTTGTCAGAGGCAAAATTTGGCTGTAAAATCTCATATGTTCTCAACATATATATAAACAGCAGCCAGATTGCAAATCTATTAATTTTATATATCGCTGATGCTCTATTAGAAATATTTGAAGGTCATTAGCATTTTTATTCTTTTGGTTTGGATACATTTGCATTTGTTAACACATTTAAAGAATTGAAATGTCAAAGATACCTCTTTTATTCAGGGTAATTTCTGTCTCAACTAAGCATGAAACTAAGTTACAGAATCTGTAATTCTTTTCTTCCTTTCCATCTGTAATTCTTTCCTTCTATCTGTAATTCTTTTTCTTCTCTTGAAAAAGTTGTATCAAACAAGGTAACTCTAAAAAGAAGATTAGCATTGTCAGCAGTAGCAATTGACTTCATATTAGTTATAACATTTTAAAGTTTTCAAGCAAGGAAACCCTGTTTTTTCCCAGAGGTCTCTCTTTCCATTTAAGCAGTGATAAACAATCTAGATGACTGTGCATAATTTCTTCAGGGACTTATGAGTAATAAGAAGACCAAATCTTCCACAAAAGAATAAGGTAAATTACAATGGAGTCAAATAAGTGCTAAACCCAAATGAAGTGCCAAAGCAAATAAATACATAAATAAATAAATAAATTGCAGAGCACAATCATATCTTAATCGGATACACATCTGAGATAGGTCCTGAAAAACAGATCTTTTGCAATTCTACTCTCCAGACACTAAATTATAGAAAAGATGAACATAGATTTATTATTGAGAATAATTTTAGCAACGGTTTCTGTAGTGTGGTTGATATAAATAATTCTAAAATTCTGAAAGATGATTAAATTAGATAACCCTTAAGGGATTGCATGACAGACTAGTGGAAGCCTTGTTCAAGGTGATAAGAATGATAATATTGGGAAAGAATTTAATGAGAGATTTTTAATTTCCTTGGAGAGGTTAGTAAATGGAGTAGCCTTTTAAATAATTTAAAGCAGTAAAACAATAAGAAAAAATTGAATTTAGTATTGTTAAGGAGATTTATTTGATATGGACTATTTTAGTAGGACATTTTTCCCTGTAGACTAAAAATATTTGCCATTTTACCTTAAGAGAAGCTTTTGAAATAAATATGACATTAAAGCGAGCAGGTTCACTTAGCTTTCTCAGATTCACTGTCAGCCAGCTCGTATTTCCCCAAAAATGCTCTTACACATTCTTTGAAAGGTAATAATGTTAAAAAGCTATTTTTTTTTTGTATAGATAGATCTTTTTACAGAAGATTTAAAAGCAGTATTGTGATTGATATAACCAAGTGATCAAATCACGTTAAGAAAGTAAATTCCATGAGAATATATTGGGTTAGAACCTCATCAGGTGTACAGCCAAGTTAATGTCAACAGACAAGTTTATGTTACTCTAAAATATTGATTCCTTGATGCTGTTGATTGATGGGTCAAATAGTTGTGGTACTCTGCTGGATCTGTTACAAAGAAAGAATATCCCACCACAGATGTGCAGGCTGAGGGCAGCCTTGGCAGCAGTATAACCATGAGATTAGGGAGATTAAAATCCTGGAAGAAGTGAGAAAAATCAATAGCATTGGCCCTGGATTTCAGGAGAGTAAAATTCAGCTTGCTTTTGGAATTTCCATTGGAAAAGTGAATTGGAGAGAAAGTTGAGCAAATTCACCAGACAATCAACATGGATAAACAGTGAATTCCCCACTGAGCTCAGCCACAAAAAGAATCCCAAACCAATCCTTTATATAAACCAGAGGCAGAAAGAGTTTGATTATGTGCAGTACATGATGATATCCCATAAAATGGAATAATGGTGAGATTTATAAATTCATTCATTTGGACCTTTCTGAATGCTTTTGCTCCTACTGGCAAAATACATTAAAGCCTACAGAAATAAATTCTTACAATCTAGAACAGGCAGATAATGATGAACTTTGTACGAGGTATAATTTGGTTTTAATCTAAAAAGAATGAGACATATAAAACACAGTTTTGTCAGAATTTCACATGGAAAGATGAATTGAGCTGAATAATACCTTTGGATGTTCCCAGGTTATTGAGTGGTTCTGAATAGCTATGTAAAAAATCTTCACCTCAAAATTCATATTGCATTAAAATTGGGCATTATGCAAATCAGTTTTTCCTTTGCTTCTAGGTACAAACTATAAGTTTTGCTTCTCCTTGACTTAAAGAGAGAAACTATTAACTGAGGATTCTGAGCAGCATGAGCAGAAATAAACTTTAGTATTTCAATGTTTAGAGTCTTTATGTGCCATGGGTTTGGCCATATAGCTTCCATTTAAAATAGAAAAACACAAATATTTATTAAAAAAAATTCCCATCATACATAGATGAAAATAATTTGTGCAAACATACACTCTGGGATACACTGAGAAAGTGGGTAGTCTGATTAAAAATTAGCATTCTGTTAGTTTTTAATGAAACAATAATAGAAATAGCAACAAAATAGTTTTTATCTTAAAAAAATTACCTAGAATTTGCTAAATTACTCTCAATTTTGTTTCTTAACTAGTTTTAAATAATAATTCTCATTCAATTTAAAGATTGAATAAATCTTAGACAACCTCAGAGAGGAAAAATGCTTTTATTTATATGAATAAAAAATACATAAATATCAATCAAGATTATTTTTTAAAGCTACCTCATACAGACAATGTATGAGCTTGTTTAAAACTTAAAATGGATTATTCCTCTTGTAATGCAAAATCAATAAAATCCAAATGTTATTAGAATATACTTAGGATGAACAGTATAAAAGTAAGTGAAGAATAATGTTTCTACTGTCATTACATTTGGAAATTATTATTCTAAGGATTTTTTCTGATACGGATTTCATTTGGACTTATTGTTCTCGAAGTCCACTAATAAATCTGTCCTCTGTGGCTTCTGGTCCTGTTTTAATTCCATTATAGTTTTGCTCTGTATACACACTGACAAATTTCGCAATTTAATTAGAAAGACCTTCACATCATTCATTTTTTGTTTTTATTTAGACACCCATTAAATAAATTTGCGTCTTTCATTAAGTGCTATTAATTAATTTGGCAGGCAATATTTTATCTGTGTGGTTGGAACATTTTCCTCCATTGCTTTTTGTATTCACTGACATGGTATTTAATTTTCACTGTGCACTGTACCAATATAGTGTGATTTTTGTTTAAAGTTCTTACTAATCATATATCTTGAATAACTCAACATTACCAGCAAACTTAGTGGTCTTATTATTAATTTTTTCTAGAATATTTACAAATATACTGAGCCACACTGTTCTCAAATAGCAACATTTGTAAATTTCCTTGAAAGTGAAAGCTTCCCTTTTGTTCAAACCTTCTATTTCCTATCAAGTATACTAAGAGATAATCTTTTTACACAACTTCCTGTTTGCCTTATTATTTTTCTTTAAAAGCCTTTGGACATGAAGACCACTGTCAGATTTTTGAAATTCGAATTTGACTAGATGACATGGACAGATACACTATTTGTTTTCTTTAAAATTTCCCATAGGTTTCTGAGGTAATTTCTGACAAAAATATTTGTAGTCCTTTCCCCTTTATATGAAACATATATGTTTTATGAATTTGATCTTTAACAAAATGCAGGTTGACCTGCTGTAGTTTCTCCTTCACTGATAAAGTCCTTTTCCAAATATGTGCTATTAAATATAATAATTTTCACTTTCTTCCAAGGCTGGTTTAAACAGATAGGATGTTGACATTTGTATTTGAGTCTCTTCAGTGCCTTACTTGGGTAAATGGCATTTGGCCAAGTTTTTAATTCTATTAACTTATTCTAAAACTGCTGCTCCCTAGATTTGATTTGGAATTATCCATCTGGTTCATCCATATAAATAATGCCTTCAGTATGAGAATATTCCACAGTTGACAATATTGTGGAAAAAAAAATACTAATCCTTCTGGTCTTGATTTACCTTCCTAGGATATTCCTATTACATCTCACCAAGCGGCTGCACCCATTCATTGGAAGATTTCCTGATTTTGAATCACTTAAAAGGTTTTTTGCATTTTCATCTTACCCTTTTGGCAGACTTTTGCTCAAATATTTCTTGAAATGTCTTACTATGATTCTATATTTAATTTCCTAGATATGTGAGCTGGCACACACAGGTTGCAGGAAAAATTTTGAAACCACAGATGAAATGCAATGAGAAAATTTATTTTTGTCAACTCACCAGCTGGGGGATCCCCAAAACAGTACCCAGGCAGAGGCACAGAAGTGAAATCAAAGGCACAGCAGAGTTCACTCCATGCTGGAGGATCACCACGTCTGCTGGTTTCAGCTGTGTTTCAGGGATTCTGGCAGGTGTAACTTACCACTGTGTTTTGATCTTTCCCACAGTAGGGCAGGAGTCCCAAGCATATTTAATAGGGTGTCTCTAAGTCTATCACAAGCCTATGTTAACGAAACATGGATATAAAAGAGGTTTAATTTACGTTAGATATAAGGTAGAAGTTTTTTCAATGAAATTGGTAAAAGACTGGTGGCCTAGAGACATGGTAGATGCTCCATCCCTGAAAATGTTCAAGGTCAGGATGGACTGGGCTCTGAGCAAACTAGATGTTGCTGCTTATTTCAGGGAGTTGGATTAGATGATCTTTAGAGGTCTTTTCCAAACCAAATTATTCTGTGATTCTATGTTGTACTTATCTATCACACAAAGCTAAGCAACAATTAGTATAATATTAGTTTTTCAATACCTCAGTAGTAGCTGGGAATTACTTGAATGTGTTTACAATCCTTCTCGATAATTTTCCCTTATTTTCCAACTCTAGAGTTTATGTCCCTGTCTAATTTTTCATTTGACTTAAAATTTCACTTCTTACTTAGAATAGCTGTGTTTTCTTTCCTATTGAAACATAACGGCTTTTGAACGGCTTTTGATAGGTACCATATATTTACTCTGAACTTCTAATATTTAATCTTCACTGTACCTTCATTTCATCTGCAAGCCAGCATTAATCTTTCAGATATTCCTTTTAATTTTCTTCCTCAGTTTAATGTACATATTTGTTTTAAAAGGAAAGTTACTAAGAATTTTTGTTGGCTTGAATATTTTTGTTGTTGTTTCTGTTTGTTTGCTTAAAGAGATCAAATTTTAGTGCATTAACCTCATATTGTGTATCAAGTATAGAATTCCAGTCACTGAAGGACTATCCTCTGTTGTTTCAGTAAATACGTTACAGTTTTTTTTCTACTAAGATTTATATTGTCTATATCTTGAAATTAATGATGTCAAAAATAAAAGTCTCATTCTAAATCAATATGAGCTTAAAAAATGCCAACAAATTAAAGGATAGTTTGACTGAACAGAGAATATAATTTTAAAAAAGGAGAATTCTGCTACAAGAAGATGAAGATGTGTTCCCCAAATCTATGAAAAATGCAGTAAAAGTTAGCAATAAATAAATAATGAATTAAGGAGAGCAAAACATGTCAATTCTTAACAATAAAGTGTTTAGATTCAAGAAAAAAACTGAAAGTAAAATCCAGTGGCTACAGAGGGATGGATTACTAGTAGGGATGTTTTTGACTGTCTAATATGGCTACAGTGACTGTGAAACAGAGCCCAAATGAGATATGAAGCATAAAAATGAAAATATAAGAATACATTAATGTACAAAACTTTCTCCCTTCATTTTTCCATAGTCATTCCATCCCTATGCATTGGCATCCTTTCCTTTCCCTCACTTTGTTCCATGCCCATACATGTCACAATATACTTGAAATATTTCCTTAAAACATCCCATGGTGAGTTTTACAGTACCAAATATTCTCTCTGCTTTATACCAGCATTGTCTTTCCCCTGCCTCCCACAATATAATCTATAGCCATTTAGACCATAAACTGTTTTAGTTTACAGGGCATCATGGAAATTTAGGATTTTTTCTGCTGAATCAATTTAGTGGGTTTTGCAGTGGGGACAAGAGCCTAATTGTACTGCTTTGCTGATGGTAGGACAATTCACGGTTGTATTGGTTTTGTTGATTTCCTAGCAGGAGGTTTCAAGCCCCCATAAGAATCTGTCATACAGAGACTTCACCAAGGTTTCTTAAGATGAATCTGCCCATAGTCCCTTGCCTTGACTGGTTTCCTATATCAAGCTGCCCTGACTGTTATCCTCACTGTTCTCTCTGATCCCTGATATGCTTAGTTTAAAGTTTGACCTCATCCTGTTAGCAAAGTTCCCTTTACCTCAGTGTGAGAAATATATATTTTCTCTCACTAGCACTCCTTACACTTCTAAGAGAGATCCATGCTCATTAATTCTGAAGTAATGCCTGCACCACCAGCTGTACCGGTAACTGTTAATTTACAGTATGGATCCAGTCCTGTCTGGAATTTTACCCTCCAACTGTCTCCTGATGCCAGAAGTCAAAAGCTTCTGTCAAGCTCCTGTTGCTACACAGCCTGCTCAACTCCTCCCATAGTTCTTCCAGCTGGTGCCTCAGACCCTGGGCCACGGGCTGGCTTGCATAGGCATTGCCAACTTTGTCCCAGCCACTGGAAAGCCCAGAGAAGAAGAACTTAGGGAGTATAACAGAGTTGTGTGAGTGGAGTCCACAATGAGACAAAAGACAGAAAGCATTTGGGTCATATATTTTGTCTACAACTTTCTTTGTTATTGTACTTCATCTATATAATTTCCCTTACACTGCCATATATATAACATGGTACAGTCAGAAGGAATCTCGCCAAATGTTCCACTTTCCATAAATGATCATATTCACTATAATTTATGAAGACTTTTATTCAAATCTACAGAGCTGCAGTGAAAACACATGTAATATGTACATAAAACTTGCATATTTATAATTAAAAATATTGCCAAATTGAATATTTTAAGAATATTTTGTTCCAACTTGGTTATAAATCAACAGATGCATTTTAATGGACTCATGTATTTAAAAAAGGATCAATTAAGTTCTTAATTTCAGAATGTTTCTGTTTAGAACTGACTGAATAGTACTGAACTCTTTTCTGTAACTGAATGTTTGATAGGTGAATTCTCCAGAATGTATCGCTGAGCAAAGAATGGAGGGGCCTTTGTCACTGGGTTACAACCTGGAACCATGAGTTATGTTTTCATTTTGTTTGTGTCCAGGGGGATGACATGTCAACATATCTCTATCATATCACTGAATCTCAGCAACATTTCTTTGGTATCCACAATAATTTACTGTTTTGAAAAGGAAGTTAAATGCCTGCCAATAGTAAAAGAAGTGAGTACTTGAAATAAAACTGCCTAGACTATCCAGAAATTGAATTGTCCAGGTACGAATTTAGCAAAGACATGCATTCTCTTGTGGAAACTGTGTCAGTAGAGCATACAATAATTCAAACATCAATTTTAGTTTTTTTTCTGCTCTGAGTAGGGGAAACTATCACAGGGTGGGGAAGCCCATTACCAAGTACATATTTTATTTAAAAAAAAAAAGTCAAATGCAAAAAACCCATACAATACTGTCTGTAGATTTATTTGCCTTTAGGGTTTTTTTTCTCAAGGTTTATTACTGAATACTTCTTGGCAAGAGAAATATGAAAATAAACTGACTTAGAAATGGTATTTTGCTCCTTTACTATCATAACTGTTATATTTATTGATAGGAAACATTATAATAACAATTAGATATGCAGAATGCAATCTAATACATTTTGTAGTCAAATGGCAGGTATCCCGGAGGCAAAATGCTTATCATGCATACACTGTAAAACATGTGTTTGCTTCAGTCTTTTGGGATTCCTCAGTATAAAACCCAGCTGAAAAATGTAATAGGAATTTCATTTCATAGCTGTCACTGGGGAGTAAAAAATATGGCTGACTGAATAATATTTACATGGAGTTTTGTTTTTGTATGCTACAAGACTTTGAACTTATCAAGCAAAAGCTTAATGAAGGACTTAAAAATGTTTGCTAAGACATGTCCGGATGCTATTGCATTTGAAAAGACAGTTGCAAAGAGAATCTCAAGTATATTACATTTAAGATTTCTTGCTGGGATTAAAAATAAGAATCTTCAAAAAAAAGTAGATGATCATAGTAAAAATTAATTTACAAGACTTCTAAGCTTTTGACTAGTCATATATCAAGACTGCTTTAGTATTTTTAATTACGTGTCAGATGTTTTGCATTTCAGAAATAAACATTCTAGTTTTTAAATGAGGTAAGGTTTTATACATACACTGCAGACAATTTTGATTTCTTTTCAAATGTGCAGGGGAATTCAGCGGGAGGGGAGACTCATACTGTTGTCAATAAACAAATCTGTATAAAAAAAAATCAAAGTTGGGAGGAAATGTTAACATGGAGAAGGACTGGAATATCACACAGGAAGCAGCAACTGATCTTGAAGATACTGAAGTAGGGCAACACGCAAGGATACACTGACAAAGATAAATATCAAATGAATTTTAGCTATAAGGTGGCAACCTATCTCTGGTGGCAAATAAAGAAAAGAATGTGTAGGCCGCATTGTTAATTGCAATAGTAATCAGATTTGAAAAGAAATGTGACTGTCAAAAAATTCAGCTGAATCATATCCAACAGAAAAAGTGAAATTGTGGTTTCTCAACCAGAGTGACACTTTGTTTCAATAAAATACAGGGATGCAATACGTGCAGTAAAAGTTATCTGAAGTTAAGCAGTTACAAAGATGGAAGATGAGAAGAATGAAGATTTATATAAATCAAAGAAAACTATATATGTTATCATTTTTATGTTAATAGATAACAGCAATTATTAGATAAGAAAGATATACAATTATAAAAAAGGAAGTGAAAACTTGAAAAACTATCATGGCACAAAATGTGTATCAAGCTATCTGCTAGAAGAAAGTGTTTTCAAAAGGTTCTGTACAGCACTTTTATTTTTATACTGTTTAGTTTTTGTAGACATACTTTCCCTTTATTTATCCAACTATATTCTTTGCTTTAATAGCAGACAAGATGAAGTCTTAATTAAATATCTAGCTGATATTTCTAATAGAAATCTAATATATAATTTGCAACAAACTTGTGTGTCAAGTGAGCTTTTAAGCTCTATTTCTTTTGTTCCAGTGACCATGGGGCTTTGACAGAGCAAAGCATACACTCTGCCTTCTGACGAATGCCTTGTATGTAGTGTATTCCAAGACAACAAAGAATATATACTTGCAAAGGGGATCACAACTTTTTCTTAAGGCTGAGACTATTGGCACCAAGTCAAATTATTCTATTTTTTAGGTTGCACCTAGAAATCATTTATCTGTATCAGATAACTTGCTCTGTCTGCTGTCATGTATATGTATCAATGGTCTCCACTGGTGACCTCCTTAAGGTAGCCTTATCTAGACAGCTGAAAAAACAACTTGCCTTTCTCGTGTTCCCTTTGTGAAATGACTGCAGTGTGAGAAAAAAAAAATCACAGTTCTGCCCTTCCCTCCTTCTTTTAGCTAGCCAGATACTGCCTTACTGTCTTATTAAAAAATCATTTTCTGTCTATTTAGAGGACCAATAAGGTACTGATTATCCCACCACCACAGTAGTACACCTACATATGCACACATTCACACACTACACATGCAGTCATGTGCGACCACATGCACGGAGGGAAACAAAACCTCCAAGCTTCACATCCTAGGCCAACCACTCATTAGAGAAAAAATAAGGAAACATTTCTCTCTGTATAGCATATCAGAAGTTTGCTTCAGAAACTTTAGAGTATGAAGTCTGTGAACTTGCTACAGTCAGGGTTAGGACAGTGGGCCCAGACGCTCCGATCCAGTATGACAATACCTGAATTCTAATGCTACCCAGCTTGAGGCAAACCATAAAATACAGTCTGAGGTAGAATCCTTTAATACAACTGTCCTTGAAGTAGGAGGACAGCAGCATGGCAAGCAATCTGTTACAAGCCTTTATAGATAAAAAATAGAGATATTTGATTGTCACTTAATGAATAAAAGAGTGTCTTTCCTTAACTTTTTTAATTAGCATATTTCACAGAAACTTCTTACAGTGAGACAAATTCAAAAGAATTCATAACATTTCCAAGTGACTTAACTTCTTCCTTTTTCTTAAACTTGTGCCTTTTTCTTAAGTTTTAGAACAGCTTGAGACTGGCAGGTTTTTAAATTATTATTTATATCCCTTTTGTTATATGTGTGAAATCATCAAAACCACAGGTTTTTTTTTTCCTCCGGTGTGTGTAGGATGATAGTCAAAGCTGAAATGCATGCTGCTACTACACTTCAGGAATTATTTGGGCTCAATGATGTATTAGTCTGAGGAGAGGTAACTTTATAAATCGCATAAGCACATTTTCTTCATCATGCTTTGGCATCCACATTCTGCTCTGCCCTGGAACAAGTATGATAAAACTGAAGATGGTGTTGGTTACTCAAATACTTACCATAGCTTAAAGACCTGAAAAGCAAGAAGATTCATTTTTTGTAATCCATAGAGACACTGTATGATACTTGAGGCACTTGATATAGTGCAAGATGGGCAAGATACTTGAAATTAAACACTTAATGGAAAATTCTAATCACTAATCCTCTGGAAAGCTCCAGTTATTCACCTTTTGTAAGCTCTGGTTATTATCCAAATATATGTAGAATAAAGAGCTATGAATTGTAAAAGCAGCTTTTCAGGCTGTACATGTACTGAATAGTACCTTCCCACAGAAGTGCTCTCATTTACTTCTGAGACACTGTATCCAAACAAACAATGAAACAGTTTTTATTTGAAACTTAGCTTTAAAGGACATATTTTGTCAAAAAAGACAATTTCCAGAATGGTTTAGTAAATGCTAAAGTTAAGAACGGTTTAAACAGTATTCTATATGTAACATCTTCAAATAAAACCAAATAAGCTATATGCAAACTATAACCTCTGCCATTTGTGTAATAACATTTTCATGAATCCATTAGATATATATGGTCTATTTTCACTCAAGTTTTCAGTACCTGAACTAAGTGAAAATTATTCTTATCCACATTTTTACTCGTGTCACATATAGGAAATAGAGGAAAAAAAATTGAGGATGTACTTTCCTGAGATGTTGTATTTGTTTCATAAAAGGTGCAGTATTTCTCTGAGATATTTTGGCTTTTCATTACTCTCAATAACAGAATAAAGTGAAAATAAGTAGGAAAACCTTCTAAATATTTACCTAAACAAACTTTACAATCTTAATTTATTTTAATGTTTCTACCAAAAGTGATGTGGGAATGGCAGATAAATTAGACAAATAATATCCATAGTGTTTTTATGCTGAACTGGAAAGTTTCATTAACTGAATAGAAGACTGTGGGGACTTTATACCATAGTATGAGTATATTCTGACCTTTTTTTTTAAATTTATTTATGTTAATAAAATTATATCCTTGTGATATAGTGGTAAATAAGTTAAATTTGTATTCATGCAGTAAATGTTGACAGACAAGGTTTCTTGGATTTGCTAGGATTCTAATAAATGTAACCATTTATTTTTCAATATTATTTCACTTGATAAGAAAGAAAATATTACAATTGTTTTGAAAGAAATTACAAGACAATGGGATTGTCTGATTATTGCTGTTTTTTCCTGTTATAAGTAAATATATGACAAAAGTTTGTTAAACATGCTCGAGAGGAATTGAATGTATTTTGCTGACATTCCCTAGGCTGTGAAGCTTAGTTAAGAAGGTTTTTAAATGGAGAATTTTATCTGGAAAAATGGCGGGTGCCAATTCTTGAGTACATAAAACTATAAAACTGATCTGAGCAGATTATTGCCATTATGCCATCCAATGTCCATCCTGTCATGCAGATGTTAAAGCCTTTGGCTTTACAGTTTATGACTTGGATCTTACTTTTAATGGACAGAAGGTAATGAGCATTTCATCTTATTCTAAAGACTATGCTCAGAACAGGGCAGGTCCATTGTTCCTTGGAAATGTCTGTTTCTGTAATCCAGAATGGTTAAGTGAGAAGAATTCACATTACAGACGCCTTAAATTAGACTTGCCTTAGTGAGCATGGCAGACACTAAGCAATGCCAATCCTACCTATTCTACCTCTCTGACTGAACAATAACCAGGCTGTAAAGGTGTCCTACAGCTAACTGAGCCTTTAAAATGTCCTCTTTTGTCAGAACCTTTCTTTATTTCCAGGGAAGATAAAGAAAAGGAAGGGAGAAAGATGAAACCGTGCTTCAATGAGAAATTATTAAATGTATAACCTAAGATATTATTGAGGGATCTCTTGGTATTATTGTTGTATTTGTATTTTTTATTGTATTTTATATTTTTGTATTTGTATTTTATTTGTACATTGCTAACTTAAACAATGATAGTGCATTATCATAGGTTCCAGGACAAGTAGAACTGAATCTAAGGCATACTAAAATATTTGCAGCATAAAATATAAAATAAAATAAATATACAATAAAAATTTAAATATAAAATAAAATATTTTGAGCAGCACTTGAATCTCCTCTGAGCCCTGTGCTCTTCTGCAAATCTGGCTTTTGTGTGTTCACAGTCTAGAGATAAGAGAGAGGGCTTTTTCTCCATCCAACAGACTGGAATTCCTTTTAGTGTGAAATTGCAGATGTATGTTGCCTGTCATTAGGAATGGTTTGGAGTGCTTCAGGGTACCTTTAAAAATTTATTTGAAGGCCTGTATGGGGTGGTATTGGCAGTGTATTTGATGCAGCCTTCTGGATAAGGATTATGGTTCCACTGTCTCTTAAACTATGCCTAAATAATGGCTTTTAAGAATAGTTTGGAACAGATAGAAATAGAGAGACAATTTGCAATGATGTAACTTAGGTAATCAGAATCCAGTTGAACTTCTCTCATATTCTTTTATTTAGTCCTGTGGATTCCCAGAAATAAAATGTATTAACCTCAAACTTTGTTTGTTTCTCCCTTTATTGTTTACATCAAATTGCATGTAATCTTCAGTGTCTGTTCTTCTCCACTGATTCCTGACACAGTGTATGGCAGCTATGTTTTTAACTCACCTGATTTCAGTTTAGATATGATGAGCCTTGGTAGTTCTTGGAGAAAACCTGGTTTAATATTACCATTTTGCTTTGGATATACTATATCCCTCTTCTGTTACCCTTTCTCACCCAATTGATTAAACAACCTCACATTTTAACTGAAGGAAGATATGAAGATATTAGCTCTTGATGATATGTGTGACCTATAATTCAACAGAATGCATATCAGATGCATCTTTCACTACAAATACTGTAGGATGCTATACAAATTGAATTCCAAGGCTCCCTTGGCATGTTCATATCAAAGATGGATCACAAAGCACCTCTGACTTAGTGCTTTACTAAATTATGTATTATTTGGAGAGAAAATATCTTGCAGGGGATGAAAGCCTGAAGGATGATGTGTATCTCCACAGGAGTAACTTAAGACACAAAATACTCTAAAGAATTCCCTTGTCTGTATCTAATTCTGCCTCTACAAACTTGTAGCTGGGGTCTTTAAAAGTTTATAATTTAAATTCTTCTTCAAGTACATTGCTTAGGAAATGTGATAACTTACAGAAAGAATCTTAATTGGTCTCTACAGTTTCTCCAGGCATCTCTCAAAGGTAAATAAAAGCAGGTGCAGCAATTTTATTTCAGCTACTTGATTTTATTTTCATTCTCTGTAACAAAAAACCCAAACAAATCAAACACAATTTTGGATGTCAGCTTAGTCTATTGTGGCTCTTTCTGTGCTTACTACCAATGAGAGATCATTAAGTTTTTCCCATGCTCCCACCTGCAGAAGAATTAAGTTTTTGGGAATAGAAGAATGTGAGATACAGTAAATATAATATGGCTATCATTCATTTGAGCCTAAAATAGTAAACAGACTCTCTAAAATGATCAGCCTTTCCAACTCTCTCTTTTAAAGACAACTCCATCTGAATGGGCTTCTACACAAGTGCCAGGTTACATAAGTAACAGGTATTTTTATCTTTATCTTTACATGACAGACACTCTCTAATGATTGTGAAACACTGAATTTTACAAAATGCCTAATAAAACCTTAGTCTTTCACTTGACTTCTAATCTATGCCTTTCATCATTACAAAGGGATTATGCATCCTATGAGTTTAAGTTTTGTGTTGTTTGGTCTTTTTCTTGTTTGTCTGTTTTTGTGGGTTTTTTTCTCTTCTGTTTTTTGTTTGTTTGTTTGTTCATATATTTTAACTGTAACAGAAACTCTGTATTTCTAGCTAAGTCTCCTTGCACAGCAAGCCTAAACAAATTTCAGTTAAATACAACTCTGTTTTTGTTAAAATACTAGAGTGCAAGCAGTGAAGCAACTAATCAAATTTTCAAATATGTATGCTGTGTTCAGCTTTAAATGAGGGTCTATACTTTGTGATATTATATTAATAATGAATTATAAATTTAATTACAGTAACTTATGGATCAAGCTAAAATGAATCATAAAATTTCACTGATATTCACAGGGAAAACATAATCAAAGAGAAAAACCTGTTAGCACTCACTCTAGGTATTGGTTACGTTGGAGTATATTTGAAACCATGAATCATGAAATCACAGTTAAGAGATAGCTGCTTTAACTGTGATTGTTTAGATAGAATTTAAGATTCTTTCCATCATTAAAATGACTGGTTGGATTTACAACATGATTAGGTGTTGGGGTGTTCTTTTCTGCAAGTCCTTCCTTCAAGATGGTACAGCTACACTAATTAAAGAAAAGTAGTCCTGCACTAAGAATTCACTGTGATATTCACTAAATGCAGATTATATCATTATTCAAGAACAGTCTTTAAAGATATTGAGAAATATAATGGCGTTAAAAAAATAGAGAAAGAGAGTGAAAGACATGAAAATTAAAAATTTTGTTTCTCACAGACTACCTAGAGGAGTGAGCACAGTGAACCAGTGGGGGAGAGGGGTCAGGGAGGAGAAATTTTTTAAAAGGGTAAAAAATGTGATTAAATAATCAATATAATGTATTATTTTGCAGATATTTTTAAATGTCCAGCTATAAATTATGTAAATTTAATACATTTTCAATCCGTTTCTTTGAAGGTAAATTACCAGGAAAAAGTAACTTTTTTTTCTAATATTGACAGAAATGACATTCAGTGACAATACAATTTCCATCATATTATAAGATTTGTAAACATATAATCTTGGTCCTTTGCTAATCATCAATTAAATTATTAATTTATAGAATATAAACATTATGTATCAAAAAGTCAAAAATGAGGAATTTCCTTGAAGTTGAGAAAATTAAGAAATGCCTTATGAAGAAAAATACTTCTTTTAACAAATTCATGATATTTTGGTTTATTGAAGGGATTGTGTTAAAATGTATGGCATGTGGTTCATGTCTGATTTGTATATGTGTTGGGACAAAGTTTTATGGAATTGGGGTCAAGCAACAGACACATCATCATTGTCTAATGCACACAGATTGAAAGTTGTTTCCTATGGGTTGATCTCCCAGGTAGCTGCTTTGTTTAAGTGATGTGATAAACTGTCAAAATAAATACTTTAAATAAAGATACGAGTTAAGTGACAACAATATAGAAATAAATATTTCTTGACTTTTGTAACTAATTTACAAAAAAACTTTGAGTTCATAGCTATTGCTAGAATTGACAAAGTTTGGCTGAATTACAAAAGTATATGGCTCTTTGCTGTTGCTGTTCTTTGGCTAGACAAGTGAAGCAAAACACCAAATGAGAACTTCTAATGAATATTTGAGGTGAAATACAGTTCTTTGTATGTGTACTAGTGTTTGCTCTATTTGAACATCTAAATGTCCACAGAGAGAAAGCAGAAAAAGTTTTTGAACCTGCCCAGCATGTCAAGTTTGATTTGGATCTATGTACAAATGAGTCTTTGAAGATTCTATTTCTATCCTCTAATGACCTGAATATAGTAAAAAAAAATAAGGAATTCACAATTTAATTTATTATTATAAAATTTCAGATACCAGAAAAGCTGAAGTTAGCAATATCTGTGAACTATGGCACATTTAAAAGCTAAGTCTGTGGAACAGAGAGAAGGCCATTTTATTCTAAGTGACAGCAGAAATTTAGATGAGACATCAAGTTATCATCCTAAAGAACAGTGGTACTTCTGTCATAACTGCTTTTAAAAATAGCTCTAGAAAGTATCCTTTATTTAATAGCACTACACGATTCATCTTCCCTGCAGTGACTGAGTGATGACCCTTGCAAATGTAGTAATTAAATTTTTGAGTTGCAAAAAGGGCCTCTGACAGTCTGAAAAGGAGAATTACAAATTAGAACTCTGACAGAGCAACTCTCTGCAAAAAAAGGAGTCTATTTCCCCTAGGCATTTTAACTCCAATTCAATCTTGACAGATAGAGTCAGGTGTGGTGAAAAAACCCTTCCAAACAATTTCACCATACTAGATCATGGATTTTAGGTGGTATACATCTGCATTTTCTATCATTAATCATCCCAGATGTTGTACATATGAAGTCACATTTATACCCATTCATCCTTCAGCTTTCTCCAAAGAGGCTCTCATCCATTACATGTCCATTCAAGACTTAAGCTTAAGCTATATTTTAAATGCCTGAATTAGAACTGCTGTCCTGGGATACAGAAAAAAATATTGTGAGGCACAGCTTGGTTCTCCATAAATCTATCTTACCTCACTTTGTTACTTACAATTTATTAGCTATTGCTGTCATAATCTTTTAAATCAAAATGCATTTAAAAAAAACATTAAATCAACTTTACTTAAATGCTTTAACTCAACTGTCTTATTAAGCTAGGTAACTAATACACAATTAAATAATAATTAGGTAATAACTTTTGATGAGATGAAAATATAATTAATGAATTTTAAATTAAAGTATTGACCTTGAGTGACAATAAACCAGACTAATAGTTAATTGAAGGTAAATTAATAGAACTAATAGTTAACTGAAGGTAAAAGTTAATGCATTATACTACAGATTTTCAAAACACTATGGGCATTAGGGTGACGACTTTCTTCCTTTACTCAATGAATTGGCTTGATTCACCATATTTACCTTTAAGAGCTGGACAAATGTATTCGCATATAGTCAGATGTAGCAGTTAAAAAGTTATTGATCATCTATCAACTAGTTTGTGTTGAAATGGTCTGCATATATTCATATGGTCTTACTTCTGAAGTATGAAAATGTACAGGTAAAAGACAACATTGAGTTAATATGTTGTTAACATACATTGTATGTTAATACAACAGCTTCAAAAGCTTTTCTTTCTAGATCCAAGTCAGAACAAAAATGATTTACATAGCTTTATCTTGATGACTTTCATGTTCTTACCAAGGTCAACACATATTGACTCTCATGAGCCACAGGAAAACATTCAAATAAGTAAAATACTAGGAATTAAAAAATCTGTCATAACCCAAAATTTCTTGCATGTATGTTAAGATGATTTTCTCCAATCTTTGTCTGTAAAGTGCGTGAAACATGGTCAGCAGGTAGAAGGAGGTGATCTTCCCCCTCTGCTCTTGTTACATCTCACCTGGACTGCTGCATCCAGCTCTAGGAACCAGAGTTTAGGACAGACTTGGACCTGCTGGAGTGTATCCAGAGAAGAGAGATGATCACAGGGCTGAGCCACCTCTCCTATGAACTGAGATTGAGAGGAGTGAGGTTGTTCTGCATGATGAAGACTCTGGGCAGACCTATCAGTCTTCCAGTGCCTGAAGGGGGCCTACAAGAAAGCTGGAGAGGGACTTTTTACAGGGCACGTAGTTATATGACAAGTAGGAATGGCTTTAAATGGAAAGCAATAGATTTAGATCATATTTTAAGAAGAAGGTGAGGTGCTGAGACAGGTTGCCCAGAGAATCTGTAGATGCTTCATCCTTGGAAATGTTCAAGGCCAGGTGGGATGGGACTTTGAGCAACCTGGTTTAGTGGAAGGTGTCCCACCCATGGCACAGGAGGGGGGGTTGGGAGTTGATGATCTTTACGGTCACTTCCAACCCAAACCATTCTATGATTCTGTGTTTAATGATTCTATTCGAGGGGTTAATATTATGCACTAGGAGTATATTTACTTTCTTATGGAAGAGTGCTATTTAGTGGGGAGTTTTAAATTTTGTTTTGTGGCCAATATTATTCATCTTTTTTGCATCCTGCCTTAGGTTAAAGTAAGTGTTAGGTTCAGTGACGGATTGGTGCTGAGAATTTCTGTGAAAATAAACACTGGAAAAAGAGCCTTTTTTTTTTTTTCCTCTCAGCAATATTTTTTTAAATTGCATCCTCAAGTGAACATCAAAGCTTCCTTTCATTTAAAATAAAAGTAATCTAGACACTACAGAAAAGCAGTCATATGGATATTGGCATTAAGAATCTGTAGAGTGTTTTTAAGAGAAGTATATTTTTATTAATTATTATGGAGCTTTTTGGTTTCATGGATCAGCTGATACCCCCCACAGTTCACCTTGTTCTGCAAGTAGTTCCATTGATTTAATATAAAGTCAATAATCAGTTGGGGTTATTTTTTGAAGAACAGAACCTTGTTCAGGTCCCCTGTTGTACAACAACATACATACACTGGATTTAGCAAAATTGCAGTGCTTTAGACCAGCTGAAGATCTGGCACATAAATCGTGCACAAATGTTATTCCAGTACACTGGGAAATCAGTAGGGCTGTTTAGAAAGTAAAGATCATCTGGTAATTCTGGTACTGTTCCAATAAAGCTTAAGCATAATAATTATTATTGATGGTATATTGCTTCTCTATTTCCAACAATGAGTAAGGATGGCAGAAGAATGTATTAGAATAGATGTTTTGGGATTAACTTCTTTATGCATACAATACCTTCCCCCAATGCTAATGAAGGGTTTTTGCTAGTGCTTTGCTAAGATTAAGAGTTGATGGAAGAAGATAAAAATAGCCATGTCTGACAAAATAAACCTTATTTATTTGTGTCCCAGCCCCACACTTGCATTATAAGCCTTTATATTCTCAGCAGGGTGAGTCCTGGATCCTGAGCACAGATTCTATTTACTCTTGCATTGATGATACAACCAGAAAGGAATCTTGGGAAACAGTCACCTTCACTCTGATGCATAAAATATCCTTTATTTTTTTAAAAAGGAGATGTTTTACACTGCAAGGATAGTCAATAGGAATGAGCTTTGAAGCAACATTTCAGCATTTTATCCTGTGCTTAAGTGCTTATGTATTTCAAATAAAGCATCTACTACTATTCAGATAACAAGAGATCATCTTTTTTATATTGTCATTGTCCTGCTCTGGTTTTGATTCTAACTTTCTCATAAAGACAGGACAGGAAAATATGTTAGTGAGTCTAGAACATTGCTTTCCAGTCTCTGTTGAAACATAAAATGTAAATGTTGATTCAGAAGGAGCTCTGGAGCTTAGCAAAAGGTTATTATTTTTTGGGGTTTTTTTCTGGATGAAATAGAATAAATCATGTCTAGAAAAAAGAGTTTAGACTTAATTCTGTTTTGAAAACAAACTAGTCCTTACATTTACTTCACAGATAAATTTCTGATCAGCACCTAGTTGTTGAAATACTTGTTATTTGGTAATTAAAATGACAGCATAATGATTTTAGTTCCATTTACTTAGAAAAAAATAGGTTAAATAAGTTATTAATACATTTCAAGGTCTAAATTAAATTTTTTTTTAGCTCTACTTTTTGATGAAAGTATATGAACACTTGTATTTTTCATGTACTAATTTTTCAAAAAAAGTGTTTTAGCACTTTTCTAAGCATCAACTTCACAAAACTTTGCAAACATACATATATACACATATGTACATATATTCATGTGTTTGGCTGTTCTTAGGAAAAGAATCTTGCTTCTCCTTAGGGTGCTATGACTAGGTGCATTTGAAGCAGTGCAATTTTATTGTCAATACTGTGGGGCATATTTGCTTTTGGCTCAGTTCTGCAGAGATCTGCATGAAGTGCTGAGCATTTGCCACATTGACTGCCTTCCCTGGCTTTCACTCAGAGCTAGGATTCACTCCCGTGCTCAAGGACACCTAGAGGACTACTTAACATCCAAATGGATGCCTGAGTTATGTTATATTCATTAGCATCAGTTGTAAAGCAAAGCTTTCAGGTAATCGTCAAAAAAACCAACTCCCTATCATCAGTTGCACATGCAAGACAAGAGAGAATTTTTATTATCACCCGTTTCCCATGGATTGCTATTACTTGTAATTACAAGCTCTGCATTAATCTTTATTATTATATTCACAATGGGTTACTGTGAAGTGTTTATATATATGTATATAAATATATATATATTTAACACAAATATGGAAACATCCCTTGTGCAAAAATAGACAGTGAGATGAAAAGTGTAGAAGCTGCAGTTCTGCACAAAGGATTCTGATCACTTAATGACTCATAATGGCTCACTGAAAATCTAAGGCGTGAAGTGATGAAATGCAGCTCGTTGACAGCTACCCACGTGTGACAGCCTGTACAATAATCCAATGATACAGCAATGATATTATGTTACAAGATTTTAAAAACTTTTGACTGAATCAGGCTGAAGTTTGGATATATGACAGAAAATCCATCTTGCAGAGGTCTCTTTCACTATGAGCTCTATCTTAATTAACAGCTGAAAATGAACATGCAATTTCTTCAGGAAACGGGTTTGTGGTTTGATGCCTACTGGGCAATTGCCCAAATGGGAGAACTTGCATGTTATCTGTTAAAGCTCAGTACACAAGTCCATCTCAGTTTTAGGCTAAATGCTTATAGCAAATTGCTGTACAGTGAGTGAACCCTGAGTGAAGGGAAACTGTTCTATAAAATGATGGTCCGATGTCTTCTTCATGTTGTCTGGTTTTGCCTATAAACAAGTTGATGAATCTGCAGTCCTGTCTAACTTTGGGCAAGTGATAAAACAAAAAGAATGAACTCTCATGACACACACTTAGGTAAAATGTTTTCCTTTCTTAGCTCAGTAGTAGTACTACTGAAACAAATGACAGAAATCTTTGAAATTTAGGGGACTATTTCTGAATATTCTTGTAAATAAAATGCAAGAAGTATAATTTTGAGGAAGTAATTGCTGTTCTACTGCCCTTCTACACAAAGCTGTTTATCTAGAAAACATCAAGTCAGCATTTAGTCCACCCTCCTTCAGTTTCCTCAGTATTTAATTAGCACTCATAGGCAACTCTCAGTACTCAAAAATGTATAGACAAAAATGGAAAGGGAAACAAAAAGAAACATACCTTCAAAAGCATTATTTCTTGGAATTCCATTGGTTCCCAATATTCTTCTAGCATCCCAGGTTGTTAGCCTCATGTTGATATCAAGGACATCTTATAGCTCTTCTTATGCATGTATCTTTTTTTATTGTATCAGGACATTCATATACAGCAATGAAATACGTGCTTTTTGAAGTTATTTCGAAATGGAGTTCACTTCTAAAATGTTCCTAACATTTTTCAGACATTTGTCTTATAGAAAAATAAGAATTGAAGACTGTATGTAGAATAACTACATGTACTTAAATGACATCCACATAAAGATTAAGACGTAATAAAAGCTGATGATTCTGTAAGAAATATATTCTTCTTGCAAGAACTGTGGAAGTTTAGTTTTAAAATATAAGTATACCACTACTAAGAGCGAGGGATATAATTTGTTAGCAGGATGTTCTGTCCTTTTGTCCTGTACCTGACTGAATAATAATGCAGATGGTATAAGTCTGAATGCATTAGATTATTAAAATCTCCTTTTCACTGAACAAAAATTTGATTGGCTGTCTAGTGAATTGGCCTGAGAAGTACATAATGATAGTTAGAGACTAAAAATCACCTGTGCAGGCTCTGTTCAAGTGTTCTCATAATCATATAAATATGAAGTATGAAGTAGAATGAAACACATGGCAGTTCTCACTGATGCAGATTTTAATAAGAACTTTGTGGAGGCAGCTGAAATTTTATCCATAACCAACAATGAAATTTCATAGGCACCAAATCAAGTCAGAATAAACTATACATAGACCCCAAAATTATATATTCCAGTTCTGTAATAAGAAAACCAAAGAAACATAACATATTTATTAACATACAATATATTTATGAATGATACTTTTGCAATAGGCACTACTATGACTGCACAAATGGTTTTCCTTCTGTATATATCCCTATATGCTTCTGATTTGCTCAGGACAATGTACAGATGGATTTCCAGTCCTGCCTGACACAAACCTGCTTCTTTCACTGCAGAAAGTTCTTACACTTTCCATACCACTTTCACAGCATGAGAAGTTACCTTCTGATTGCCATATCAAATGATTGCTGTATTAATGCACTCACTACTTAATAAATAACCTGCTAACTCTGGGATAACAGTGCTCATTTGAAACATTTCATCGTGTCTCTCTCCTGTCTGGAAAGCAACCGATACATTCCTCTATCTTAACATGGTTTTCTTTTCCTGCTCCAGTCTGATAGTGGCAGGAAAATCACTAACTGAAAACTTCCACTAAGCGTATTCATACAGTGGCATAGGGGAGATAAAATGTTGGTGGGTCCTTACATTTGTCATCTTTCAGTTGCCCATGAAAATACAGCTGTCATATGCTTCAAACTCTCTTGGCCAAATGCAAGCAGGTTTTCACAGGTCAATGAATGTCCCTGCCAAATTTCAGATTTCTAACATTTACCACACAGGTCTTCCACATATGGTACAATGCATAAAAAGTATGACGCAAACATTACATTTAACTGCCAGTAATGCTTTTATTTACCTTCTACAGATTAAAATATTCATGAACATTTTTATTCAATAATGTAAAGGACATCTTATATGACAAATTCAACATGAGTGGCTCTGAAAAAGACTTCCATCTTCTCAGATCTTATAATAGCCATTTAAACACAAAGCTATTTGCACTGTTAAATGTGGGTAGAATTCTGGACTGTATATATTGTATATTAATATTTCTGCCTTGTTCAAATAGGAGCTGTCTGTTTATGTAGCACAGAGCAGCCAGGCATCAGTGAATGCACCTTATATTAGCTGTAAGAAGCAGCTAATTACCTGTATCAGCAGCACAGCTGTATCTCCCTGCTAAGGAAAAGAAATTATGTACTCCCTTTATGCAGGAGTTCATTCAGTACTATGTCATGCACAATTACATTCCTCTATGATTACCGAAATTCTGGGGAGAGGGAGAAAATAACAAAACCACTCCATGAAAAAAAAATAAAAACTCAAACAAAAAACTCCCAAAACAACAAAAACCAATAAACACACAAAGCAATTATTTCCTTGAAATTATCTAAGTAAGTATGGATCATTGAGGTCTGTATGGGAAAAAAAAAAGAAAATCTAAGAGCAAGCCATGCAAGTATTGGTGACTCTAGAAATTACAATAACTCCTAAGTAATGCATATTTTTTTCAGGAAGGCATCTTAAAAAATACGTCTTGTATATATTGAAGACCATCCCCCTTTGCCAAAACTGACCTAGATTTTAAAAAAAAATTCACTCCTTAGTGCATTATTAGGTTTCCACTACCTTTACTCTTCCTATCTTTTATTGTAACCATTAAAAAAAGGATTAAGGTCATAAATACCCAGTGCCCAGAAGTTCCTCACCTTTCATAACAATCAATCAATCTTTAAAGCTTTATTCTAATTTAAAGTTCCTCTCATATGATCAAGCAGAATTTCATTTTAGCAGTTCTTTTGATGTTTTCCAGTTCCTCACTCACATGAGGGCTTCCTGAAATACATGTGCACTAATAATGATGAAGGATTTGATGCAGCAAGAGCAGGAAAATACTGAGACATTGCCTGGTCTGTGATATAGAGCAGTAAAGAATAAGAATTTACACTGACCTTGCTGGCACTATGTGAGAATTATGCAAAAGCACAATAAATGTTAAAATGTTATGCAAAGCAACCAGTCTAGATAATTAAGAAACGATAAATGGTGATGGCAGCCTAACTACCCTTGGAAGAGACACCCATAGACATTTTGCTGTATTACATTTTCAAAGTTAAATAAGATTTATATTGGATGTGTTGCACAGATCCAAGGTTGAACATATTTCACTTCTGTCTGGTTTCTTTCCTAAATAGTAAGCGCAACAAGAGAGTTATTTGTTTGCAAAAACTTTTCAGTTATGCTGAAGTTATTTGATCTGAATATTGGCAGCAAAAGAAAAATGTCAAATTCATGTAGAAAGAGTACATGTTATTTTGTTCTGTGATCACTGAGGTACCTCTCATCTCCTCTTGAAACCAATATTGTGCTTCATATTTTATTTAATTTGCAACTACAACCAAATGGAGGCTGGAGAGTTGTTCAGTTAATTCTGAAATAAATACATGGATTTGGTCTACTGGGTAGTTCTGTCTCTTTGAATGACTACATCCACCCACTGACTAGTTCTCTATTATCTCCAATGGAGATTTAGGTATCTGGCTCATCAAGATCAAGACACCTCAGATCACAGACATCTCAGTGTGTGTTTGGAGCTTCCTCACAGTTCTGAATCACATTTCCCAAAATCTTCATGTGCAGCTGACTGACCATCTTTGACCAAGAAGTAGTGATATTTTCTGTGACTTACCTTTAGGTTCATAAATTCTTAATTTCTTGATCAAGATGAATAATACTAAAGTTTCTGTTTCCATTGATATTGAAGCTGATGGATAACAAACAAAACAAAGATTATTGGTGTGTATATGACTTTCAGCATCAGGCTTGAACTGCAAATTTCAATAAATATGAGCTGCGGCAGAAAATTTCTCATTATACTAAATATATCCTTTCCCATATCTTACCTTGCCTTCAGATCTTTTATCCTGTAATACAATAGATTGTGATATTTAATTTATTCTAACATTTTCCATATAAATCTAAAGAGATCACAGTACTGGAAACTGATAAAAACAGAATAAGAACATGCAAGTTAGTGTAAGGATAAAAATAAAATAAGTTTTCCCATTGTAATACTTAGAATGCTGATGTACTATTAAGTGTAATATTTACAAAAAGGCACAACACCTGGTTGAAATAGACGGTCTTCAGTTTCATTATGCTAAACATTAGAAACAGTACAAACAGATTTTGCAACTACTGTAACTAAATCTCTTTTGGCACATCTTTTTATCTAGGGGAAACTACCATCAATGGCATCTTAAGGATGTTTCCAAAGAGATACTATCACCTTCTGTAATGCCCTGGACACTTCATGGATGGGGCTAAACTGCTGTTCTTTTGCTGTGAGTAGACACACAGATATTCTCAAGATGTAAAAATCACACAAAAGTTTACTGGCAAACTATAAAAAATCAAGGAATTTTGGCAAAAGGTTTTGCACAACATAAGTACTTATCACAGCATAGACTTAGCCCATTCAACTTAGCAACCTTTAAACCCATTTAATGTTATGTCCCATAAAAATAGAGTTAAAAGGGGAAGAAGAAAGGGAGAAAAAAAAGAAAGGAAATATATAGAAAACCACACATATAGCTACCCACTCCTGGATTCTAGCAATGTAACACATATAAAACTCCAAGATGAAGGTAGGGTTAAACACTAATTTGCTTCATGGTCAGCCTTCTTAAAGCCCTGTCCCATCATGGGACATCCAGGTGGGACTTCTTGTCTCTTGGCCACTCAGGGGCTGGGTTAGGCAACACTGGGGTGCTGCCTCCAGCATGCCAGGATAGACAGACAATGTAGGGGTGAGGGGGATAGAGCACTACCTCACCAAAACCAAGGCCTGACCTGTCCCCTACCAGACATTCCAAGCATCCCAAGATGTCTCAAGACATTAATCATTCCAGTCTCTGACACCTTACTCCAGTCTTCTAACACACTAACACCTTAATTTTATCGCTTATACATTATTATTTAAATGTTATTTAAATATCACGAGAAAATCTTTATAATATGAACAGTTTTGTCTGATGTGAACTGTTGATTTAGTGTTTGTGTTCTAGATCTTTCAAATAGTGTTGTGGAACAAACATATTAAATGTTGCAAGTTTCATTATACATGGTACTCCTCATTGAACAGCAACTTTCCTCCTCCTCTCCGAAATCTGTGGAGTTGTATTAAAGTGGGGAGATATATTGATTTGCTGTATGACTATTGTTAGCTTATTTTTGTCCTGAAACTTAGTAAAATTCATAATTTTTTCACTTTTCTCATTGTGAAGTTAATGTAATGTTGAGAGGTTATTAGCTGGGTAACTATTTCTTCTTCACTTTATCATGAAGCAGAAGCCAAGACTGGCCTGTGGAAAGCCCAATGAACACTCCAGAAATTTTGAAGATGCATACGTGAAGGTTAGAAGCAAAAGTTACGAATCTTTTGTCAATTGTTCTATGATAAACTCAGACTCTATCTATTAGGAAAAAAAATAACCCTACAATAAAAAACCCAAAAGCCCCACTACTATTGCTATATATATATATTTATGTTGTGTAAATTATTGTCATTATTATATGAAAACTATTACTATCATCTATGAATTCTACAGAGTAGTTGAAATACATGCAATATAAGTGCAGACATCCTAGATCTATGAAATTTGTCCATGTTATTGAAGAGATCTCCAGGGGGCAGCTCTTGCTTTGAAGTTTAGTGCTGCCGGATGGCTTATGCCTGTATTTTTCTGGAGAGACTGACCTTGAACATCAGAGTGACAGTATTTGAACTGCCTAGAACTTGGCTGGGTCCACTTTTGCCTCCATGTAGTGTCTTTTAGCCCTAGGGCCTAATTACTGTTTTTCTTACACGTGCATAATGGGACTTTGACCCAGTAAAAAGTTTCTCAAACAATGTGAGGAATTTAATTTAGTTAAATGAAATAGTGCCTGTACAGCATTAAATTCAAAGTCTATATAGTGCGTTCAATGGCATGACATGAGAGTGTTACTGGGGATGTTACAGGGTGCACAATTTACTAAATTCGGCATTACCTACAAAAGGCAAAAGTCAGTATCGTGTAGCCTTTGAATTTTCTTTTTGGAAGTAGCCTCTGGTGTGAACTATAGAGCAGAATTACATCCAAGTTTGTCTTAGAGGGAACTAGAAGTTTCTATGAGAAGAGAGCTTGTGAGTAAATTAAAAATTAAGCAGTATGGATAATCAGGAGACAAAGACTCAGGGGACCTAATTTTCTTCAGTCTACACTTCAGTGATGCCTCTCTCTTTAAGCTTTAAGTTGAAATGTTTGTAACACAGCTCTTATCAGGACTTACAGTTGGATAAAGTTGCTCTAATAGAGTTTAAGGAATATGTGAACAAAGTGAAAAAAAATAGTTAACGGTTTTAATATACATTCTAATTTTTCAACCTTTGAAGATGATAATAAGCTAGCTGTCACAATACTGGGTTTAAATTTAAAAATAAAAAAAAAAACCTTGATAGAATAATGAGTATTAAATTACAGTGGTTACACGTTACTGTTCTAATAACATGTTTCAGGGAGAAATCCCTGTTTCCCTTCTAGAAGCCACACAGACACTCAGGTATTTGTATCTCTGTATTTGGTATTGTCCATGACACACTTAGTATATAATCTCAGTACCACTAAGTTGTTTGTACCAATTTGTTCAGAGATGGATCCATCAGGTGCATGGTGTGCATCACCCTTGTTTGTTCCTGCTCATGGCACAAGTATGGAAGATTACACCAAGAGGGAAGGGAGAGTTTAATTCTGTGTAATGATTAAAGAGGCAAGGAAATCCCCCAGTGGAAAGCTATCCTTCCATGTCCTTTTAGATGGATAGAAATAATCACATAGTTTTTACTTCATCCCTTCTCCTTAGACTCAGTTTGGAGTAGCTCAAAACACTTTGCAACAGCTATTCTGCTCTCTTTGCCCTCTGGGCCTTCTTTTAGCTGAAACATTTTGCAATACTGAAAGTATTGTTCTTTTAAGGCTACATTCTTCATAATGTGGCCAACACAATTATATAATTTTGGTTGTCTCACATATACAACATTTTTTTCTAAGTCAAGATACTGAACTGCCAGCAAACAATGATGACTTAGAAGATGATGACTTGGCATGGTCAGTGTACACAAAAGAGGTTTCTGTAGGGAAATTACATGAGAACCATAGTAATACATGCTTCATAGGGAGAGGGCTGGTTTTCTCTCCTCCTAAAAGAATTGCATTCCAGAAGAGATCTCAGAAACTCAGAGCAGATCAACTGAGAATCATAAGCCCAAATACACTGGCGCTATTTCCAGTACATTGGCAGAAATTGGAATTATTTCCAAATTATACATTGCCTACACAGCTGATGAATTTACATAACCTGAGGTTTTTAAATGCATCTTCAGAAAATACCTGTCAAGAATGGTTTTCTTAGAGTTGATCTTGACAGAAAATTGCTGACCTCTGTAATCCTATCCTGCCCTGTTTTTATGATCCTATGATTAAACGTATAAATAACCTCAGGAGCAAGAAGCTTAAATTTGGATCGCAGTAGGTTTTTTTAATGCCCAAATAACTTCAAAATTAAGGTAGCAGACCACTTTCAGAGGTCACCCAACATTTCAGTATATGTAGCCTTGTACAAAATCAAACTCCAGGTGCATGACTTAATGTTTCTGTGAAAAACTTAGATTTGTCAAGTACTTCAACATTTGCAGGAGGCAGAACATTGACACTACTTTGGACATTGACTCTGAAATTCTGCTTAATTTACACTTCAAACATAAAAATCTGTTAACAACCTTGCCCCAGCTGTAAAGCAATTGAAGGTTTATGGGATATATCCAGAGGCAGAACTTTAGGTACTCTAGACTAATTCATTTTAAGGATTATGAGATGTGTTAATCAAGCTGAAAATATACCCTAACTGCATTAAATATCTCTCTTTTACCAGAGGAAATCTTGCACAATTTTTTAGAGGTAATATGGTAGACTAGCAATTAAATAGAGTTAAGCTACTAAATAAAATAGATTCTTGAATGTTCAGACTGTTACAAATTTGTTTCAACTTGAAATATGAGACTATAATATGAAACTTTAAAGTCAAAAGCACTTTTAGGTTTAAGTTTGACCATCTTTAAGGGCTAATTTATCTATTTTCCATAACATGTAGTGCTATTAGTTAGCAATATCTAACATCTATAAATCTGGAAAACAACATAAGGTGCAGATATTGTACTTGAACTTAAAAATAATTTGTTATGTGTGAAAAAAATTCTTATGGGATAAAAATTATGAGAAAGATATTCATGCTAGGAAGGGCTTAAAAGTTCTATGAAAATTATGAGAAAGACCATTAGTGGACTTTCTTCTTCTAAACTGAAGGAGTATGAAATATAATCTGGAACTTTGACTATATTGTGGCACAGAGATACTGGCAGAAAAAACTCAATTTAAATCTTGAAATGGCTTCAACACCTCTGCTTCTCTGATTTATTTGAGACAACATGACTATTGGAGGAATTTAAAATGCTAGATTTTTAGAGGACTTCTGCAATTTTAGAGTTTATATTTTTACAAATTGGTTTTTTTTGTTTTTTGTTTTTTTTTCCCACAACACCTTTGTGGAGTCTTCAGCTATGTTTGAGACATTTTTTTATTTCAGCTACCAAATAATTTGCTCAGCAATCATGGTTGGGTAAAGGGCATATTTTCAAAGACAGAGTGAATTCATTTGCAAACGTTCCCGCAAGGAGGATGATTTTCCAGAAGGGCTGGAAAGACAGGGCTAGCATTCATGCATACTGGGATATGAATTTTCCCCCAGTCTAGAAGCCCATCTCCAGTGCCACATATTGCTTAGCTTCTCTTAATTTGAGAGACCTTGCAACATTAGTCACCAATTTCTTTCAGCTATTTCATGTTTCAATTATTATTTTTTTAGCAGTGTTTATTTCAACAAAACTATTGCAGAATCCACTGGGCTAAACAGATTTAAAATGAAAACTGCAATGACTAGCATATAGTCAGAATAAATAGTATATTCTTAATTTTTATATAATTTCTTATGTATCTTCACTATCAAGGCTGAACTACTAATTAAGAAACAATTGCACAGCACTGTCAGGTGTTCAAGGGAGTAAGAACTTCCTTAGCTCAAATTCATTTAGGTAGATATGTTTATTCCTGAATTTTGCGATTTCTCTGTTCAGGTTGCACAAATCCATTACAGATTTTAATAGAGAATAGAATTAATTATACATGATGGGTTATTTTAGGGCCTTTCCTAAAGATGTTATTAACACTTTATTCCAATTTTCCTTATATTTGTAGGGAATTCAGACACTGTGGGATAAACATGAAAATGAGAAGATTTTGAAAGGATCATTTAGTTCTATCAAGTCAGGAAAGATTTCTTATTGTCTGGTGGTTTGTATTTATTTGCTTTGATGATTCAGTTCTAAAAGAGATGAGATCCTTCAGTATTTTCTTATCTAGTCTCTGTGTCCAAGTTCTTCAGGGAAAATACAAAATCACACAGACCAAGACCCTAAAGAATGTTCTAAATGGAGGTAAAAGCCGGTAGGGACTTTACTTTTGTCCATAAAATGCATATACAGTACAGTGAGAGCCAGAATGCACTGTAGGATTCTGTGGTTTTGGCACAAAATTGATCATTTAAACATAATGGATTTCAGTCAGTATAAAATCAGGAAGTTCAAAAAATTACCCACGCATGTTTGAGCTATGGAATTTTTAACATTTCTGAAAAAAAGTAAAATGAGACAATACACCAAGTAAAAATACTGAGTGAAAATACTGACAGCTTCCTGTCCAACTTATTTATTTTATTTCCATAAGTCTGTTTACATCTTCACTGAAATTTGATGTGCTAAAGAGAGGCTTTATGAGACACATATGAAACACTGTTAAATATGAAAGTAGATTGTATGTGAATATAGAAAGCAGAATGAATTCAAGACTTCTAAGGAACATAGACAAAACAGAGTTGTACTGTTTCATTTTGTTATTGTGTTTGGAACATCAAACAAATTTATCATCAAAATAGTATTTAGACTCTAGGGGTTGGAGAAGGACTGAGACACTGAAAGGGTTTTGGGGAATATAACTGGGGAGATGAGTTTTCTGTCTACAAGAGTATTTTCCCTCAAAGAGTCTACCCTGTCCTATAGTTTGCCATCTCCCTTCAGGTCTCTGTCTATTGTGTTCTATATATTGTCTTTTCTTTCCAAATATTTTCATCTTATTTCATTTCAATACTACAAATATATGAGTATGAGGGAGGATATATTATTTCTAGAAAGCACAATTACTGGGATTGTTGTCCCAGCAAGGCTGAAAGAAGGCAAATAATTGAATTTTTATTTGCGTATTGAACTATTGTATGAAAAATTCAGATTTTTTTCTAAATTCAAAAAAGAAGAGTTTAGCCATTTTCATAGGGTTCTTTTCTGGCAAAAGTGGAAAAAAATTTCTTGCATTTCGAGCATAATCACTAAGACTTTTTTCATTCAGGTTCTGGGATCAAAAAATTTACTTAATCAGATATTCAGAATAAAAACATGCATTTATGGCAAATGCATTAGTCATAGATGATACACAAGAAACAGAATTAGTTGTAACTGCCATTTGAAGTGAGGGTCATTTTGAGATCTGCAGTTTATTTAAAAATTTTGCTCTTTTTGGAGTAAGAAGAATAAATAAGGTTTAATATATTCTAAGTAAAGTCATACTTTTCCTTATGACATATAAAGAAACTAATTATATTATCATGTATTTAATGGTTACAATGGCATATTACTCGTACTCTCTTTTTAATTACATTTTTATTATCATAACAAAATAGCATACAAAAATAATTACATACTACTCTCTTCATATACATATTAATGAATATTACATGGTTACAGCAGAGAAGCTACCATATCCCTCTTTATTTCTTTGCTCTAAAGAATGCAATATTGGGCATTGGGCTAACACCTCAGACTCCAATGCCATTATTGTGATCCTCAAAACTCCTTTCAGTTTCCATCTAAAGCTGAGTCAGCTTGCAACAGAAAAGTTACACATCTGGGAATCCCAGATAGTTATGAGTGCTGGCAGGGTCAGTCTCAGCGTTTTTCTAGCAGGTGAGTCAAATAAAGGTCTTTGAAATTTCCTTTTTTCTTTTTTTTTCCAACTTCTTTTACTTTTTTAAATTTTCTTTCTTTCTTTCTTTCTTTCTTTCTTTCTTTCTTTCTTTCTTTCTTTCTTTCTTTCTTTCTTTCTTTCTTTCTTTCTTTCTTTCTTTCTTTCTTTCTTTCTTTCTTTTCTTTTTTTTCTTCCTTCCTTCCTTCTTTCCTTCCTTTGTTTCTGTCTTTCCTTCCTTCCTTCATTCCTTCCTTCATTCTTTCCTTCCTCAATTCCTTCCTTCCTTTCTTCTTTCTTTCTTTCTTCCTTCCTCTTTCTTTCTTTCTTTCTTTCTTTCTTTCTTTCTTTCTTTCTTTCTTTTCTTCCTTCCTTCCTTCCTTCCTTCCTTCCTTCCTTCCTTCCTTCCTTCCTTCCTTCCTTCCTTCCTTCCTTCCTTCCTTCCTTCCTGACTAAACTACTGATCTGTTTGTAGAGAAGGTATCCTCAATCTTGTATGAAACCAGACCTTCATTTTATCACAAACTTTATCAAAATTATTTTTATATCTGAAGTTAGTTCTCAAGAGTCTAGGTTCACAGAAAATGTGTCATTTTTAGTTCAACATTTATAGACATAGAAAACTCTGAGAAAATTCAGTTAAAATTAACATGTTTTACCTGCTATTATAGGGAAGTCAATAATCCCTATCCTGAAATTAGTTTGCAAGGAATAGAAAGCTACTGCATACTGAACCTTAATATTATTGTGCACATCAAGATGTTTTTCAGTGAGACTTGTTTTAGATTTTACTTTTAATTAATTTAGTTTAGACTGTAGATTTAATTTTAGATTTTTTTAATTAAAAAGTACACCAGCTGGAGTTTTATTGAAATTCTACTAGTGATAAGTACAAACTTTGGGATTCAGCTGTGATGCAGTTCTATGTATTTTGCATAAAACTAATCATTATATAAAAGTGTCTTTGAACCTGAAGTTTTACAGTCAACTGAAAATCTGTATTCTCTGGGTCAAAACAGTGTGAGAAGAAAAAATTAGAGGGGATGTTTTACCGATGTGCATGAGGCTTGCATGAGATGTGGTAGAAGACAGCTATTGTATAGTCTGGCACTGCTGACATTAAGAAAGCAGGAGATATATCTTTCAGCAGTATACAATATGACTGATTGGAATGAAAAAAAAGAATATAATGTGTTTACTTAGCAGAGGTTGGTAGGTTTACTCAGAAAAACAAAATGAAGAAATAGTGACTGTATATTTTTAGCAAATCTTTTTCTCATCAAGGTAAAACAAATACTGGGGGCAGTATTCAATCTGACCCATAATCCATGGTTCCTAACAATTAAAATGCTGGGCTAAATTTGCTGATAAAGAATGGTCACAAAGCTAATATACTTGTCTTTATTGTTTCTAATGGGAATTTGATGTTACATTTTCACATCTTACAGCAGTCTGTAGCTAGGAACAGATATGTTAATATTTATGATGGTAGATAATACAAATAAATTTAGATGTTGGAGATTCTTTAGCCATTTTGGACTGCTGAAAAGAGATGCCAATGGGGAAAAAATACAAATCAAAATAAAAATCACCAAAACACAGCAAACAGGCTTGAGCCTGTTCCTATAGTAGTGGAAACATTTAATAGTATTGATGTTTCTGGGATCTCATTTTTATTATGCTGCATGAGCCATATGGGTAGTGTGGTTGAGAGAAGAGTCCGCTAGCTAGGTGGAAAACCTTAATTAACTGTTTAATGTTTAGACATTTTTTTAGAAATTATTGAAAATAAAACACCCCATATTGAGAGATATGTACATTGTCAGTTCCACACTGTTTGCTTGCTGATCCCAAGAAAATAAATCACCCCCAAAAGACAGGATGTCAACAGGCAAAATTCCTCACTTAAAATACCCTATCTCTGTTCTTCTCTGACATGCATTCTAAAACTGTAGTAAAAGCTTTGAATTCAGTACATTTATTTAACAGATGTTCCCTAATGAGTCTCAGGGACTATTAATTCCATCACAGACAGTTTAACTCAGTTTTCTTTTGATACTGGAAGGCCAGGAATCTATTGTAGTACTATCCAGAGCTTAGCAGCTGAAAGGTGTGAAACATAAATCCTCTTTAGTCTCTAGAATGGAATCCTTAAATTTACTATCAGTTCAAATAATTTAGATATATATGAATCTTCTAGCAACTTTAAGAATTCCAATACACTTTATTTTGGTCCTATTTACACTATGAACAAATGCTATATTTCCATTGTTTAGAAATGTGGAATTGCATAAAAGGCTCAGTTGTCCGAGCTTTAACCTGTGTTATTAATTTTTTATCTGTCTTGTTCCTTTTGATATCTTTGTTTTTTATTGCTCAGTATTAGAGGAGAATACTGCTGCAATACAAAAACATCAAATTCAATTGTATTTAAAGCTCACAGTCAAATGTTGTGGAAGAAACAGCACAAGTGTGGAAATATAGGCATATATGAGGGTTTCTTTGTCTTTTGGCCATGTCTTCTATTTACTGCTACACAGCAGCTCAATTTCACTAGAACAGAACACCTGCAACACTTTTACCGTCTGACCAGGTCAGAAGGCTGGGTCAAATGCTTAAGCACTGAAAACATGTCTGAATCATGCTGGGCTGAGGTGTGCCTAAATCTACCCAATCTGTTTGGTAGGATATTATATAAAAAGAGAGCATCTCTACCTCTGGTTTCTTAAATGAGACTTTTCTTAAAAGAGGCTTAAACTCTTGTCTTTTTCTTGGTTTGCTTTTGGCATCTCAGTGAAGTTTGCAAAAGTAGAGTGGTTTTAGAGCATTGCTTGTCAGCCATGTCCCTCAGGACATTAGGATCTTGTCAGCCTATTTTCTAATTCCAGTGGGTCTTGTTTCAAGAGTAAATAATCTGACTACTCTGATAGGGGAAGTTATATCTACTGATATAAAAGCTCTGTAGAAAAATTTCAGATCAAAAAGGGAAGAACCTACTAAATTTAGGTGGACAGTTACCAGGTGTCTTCACAATCACAAAAGCTGGATTGAAGGAGTTAAATATAACCAAGTTTTTTCTTACAGTCTGACCTAAATACTTTTAGTTAAAGACACTTTGGGGCTTCATTTTGGTCCCTTCTGCAGCAAATAGAAATTAACAGTGTAAAACATCATCAATAATCCATTAAAACTGGATTACATAATATCTGAGCATTATACTTATTTTATTTAATGAATCTTGCACTTTCGGCCCTACTGGGACCTTTTGGAAGCTACAGTCAGGGCTTTTATTTGTAACAACATATTAAGAGTTTAGCTCATGACACCTTCATGATATTTTTAATGATAAATTTAACAGAAACCTGAGTGACATCTCAAAATCAAACACAGTTACAGCAACTAAAGAATTAAAACTTAATGCATAATTATCAAAAACAGTTGTCACTTAACTGCATGGAACTGTCTTGATCTGTGTCACCTGAAGCTCTACACTTTGAATGCTGTTTTCAGCTGCTGTTTTGAAGTTGCATAACTGGAAATACTTGTAGTCACTTGAATTATCGTTCATTTCTTTAAAGGTGCCCTATAATTAAATAATTGCCACCCTAAAGGTTTTTAAATGTCTATTTTTGAAATTATTTATTTTTAGCTTTGGCAGCAGAGTTCATTAGCATAATATGAGCACTTCTCAAATTTTAATTAATTCATCATTATGACATGACTATAAGGTAATGTCCTTGCTTGACATACCGTGAAGATGAGGCCAAATTTTCAGTGCTTGCTTATTGTGACAAATATGAAACAAGCAGAAAAACAAGTAGAAATTATACAAGCAATAATTTTGAACAACTGGAAATTAAAATCTTACAAATACCTCAGTTTAATGACATTAATAGTTTCTATACTTAAAATATCTTAAGTAATTTGTTGTTGTGGGGTTTTGTCTTTTGTTTGCTTTTTTTTGTTTTTTAATTCTGCAAGCCTGATGCTGACCAGTGTTTTGTTTTTGCACATACAGGGTTATGTTTTATTGTTTTTATGAGACTTCTTTTACTATTTTATTAAAACTATAACACACATTATTTTAAATTAAAGGTATAAAAATGGTTTAAGGCAAATCATATTATTTCTTATTGCATCCTGTATATTACGAGTTTGACTTTGGTAAGAACAAGCAATTTTGAAAACTGTTATAAGTCACTGATATGCAATTTTACAATCTTTCTTATCACATAATGGAGTTATGTTTCTACTGTGGAACATTTTTCCATAGTTAACCCCTCAAAAAAAAAAAAAAAAAGAAATAGCCAGATGGTTGTTTTTCTGTCTGGTAATTTCAATTTATAGCAAATAGTACAGGTAATTTTCATTAATTCCAATTACAATTAAAAAGTTAGCACCTTCAGCAAATTTTATATAGTGTTAATCATTAATTCAAAGCACACGCTAAGTGCTGACTAATCAAATCCCATCATGCCAAAGGCAAAACTGAACTTATAATGAAAATAATATTAATCTTTAAAGACATAAGAGTTTATGTCTTTTAAAGTCTAAGGAATCCTGGTTTGGCTATATCTGATCAAAGCAACAGAAGTGTGACTGTCAGTACTACAATATCTGATAAATAAAAGCAGAATAATATCTCTTAGCTACCACTCACCAACAGCAAAACCCACAAGTAAGTTACTACATGGTTTTTCTCTTGTCTCCTAGAGAATCTTACTGAACTTGCACTAGAAGACCAGTCCTAAAGCTTAAGTGTATTAGTTATAATGAAAAACTCTGAAATGGTCTAAGGCTTTTGTTGGACACTCATTAGATCATATACTGTTAAAATACTGGAATTTTAGAGGCTTAGAACAATACTTTTTTCTGTGTTCTAAGCTATGCATAAAAATGAATGAATGAATAAATAAATAAATAAATAAATAAACGTTCATAGTGATAAAATGTATGTTTTTCCAGAAAGCAGAATATATCTAGAGCCATTTTCCTCAAAATGCTACTGTTAGTAGAAATTGAATAATCCTTCTTTTTCCTGGTGAGATATAGGTCTTCCTAACCTAGGAGCCTGCCAAGCTAGAATCACAGAATGATCATGACTCACTAAGGTCAGAAAAGATTTCCAAGTTCATCTAGTCCAACCTTTGAAGGATCATCATATTTGTCAACTACATCACAGCACTAAATGCGACATCCTGTCATCTCTTGAACACCTCCAGGGACGGTGACTCTACCACCTCTCTGTGATGTTTGTTCCATTGTCTGAAAATAATTTCAGTGAAGAAATCCCTTTTGATATTCCACTTGGACCTTCCCTGGTGCAGCTTGAGGCTATGTTCTCTTATCCTGTTACTGGCTGCCTGGGAAAAGAGGCCAAACCCCACCTGACTACGGCCTCTTTTCAGGTAGTTGTCTTTAAACTTAGGATTTCAAAGGCACTTTTGTTCTTGGGGGGTGTTATTTAGTCCAAAGGGGGCAAAACACCTAAAAACCCAGTTTGTAGATCCTTGTAGATCCTTGATAGGGTATTAATCAGCACCAAATGTTTAAAGATATGAAATTGACATTTTGTTTTTTTATGTCTGTAATGTCTTTAAAGTTTTTGGGGTTTGACATCGGACAGGAATAACTGATGCATAGGTAAATAGTGCTCCTATGCAATAGGCATTTAATACCCATTGCTTCTCTGCTTCTTTACTTGTAGCATGAGTCTTCCTTTAATAAACAGGCAGATATAAAGCAGTTTGGGTAACAGGTAAAAAAACAAACAAGAATAATGACCTAAAGATGTCTATTTTTCATTGTATGCTCCAGAAGGATATTGTTGTCTAAAACCTTTGCTTTGCACACTGATATCCAGCGTAAATAACGTATAAATATGAGCAGTCATTATTAGATAAGGCATTAGACTTCATCTCAGCACATAGTTAGTTTTGAGTCTATATTGTTCACACTGCCTGTATAGCTGGGTTTAAACCTGCATGAGTCCAGTCCTGTTTGTTTATATTTTTCTGTGTGGTTTTTTCTCTTTTAAAGCAATCAATAGATCAATCAATCAAGCCAATCTCAAACTTTCAGTCGGCACTTTAGTATGCAATTAGCAGCTAGCAGACTTAGACTTGAAGTTCCAAAGCCCTTCCGAAAGACACCATGCAATTTGCCTTTTATGTGGCTGTCATAACTTTGAATAAAAAAACATTTTTCAATAGTCAAACCCCCCCCCAAAAAACAAAAAAAAAAAACCCCAAAAAAACCAAAACCAAAACCAAAACCAAAAAAACCCAAAACAAAACAAAAAAACAACCCAAGAAGTGGGTCAGAGAAGATCTTAAAACTCAATTTGCAAATTACAACACCTTTAATGGGAGAGTCATTCCATGTTTATTTGTTGCAGCTACATTTGCTCTTTGCTCGGCAAAAATATGTCTAATAACTATTTGAGCTAGCATCCAAAACAGGTAAAAAATAGTAAACAAAAAAAGCTGCAGAAGATCACATTTTTAGAATTTATACTCTTTTATAGTGAGACATGAGGCACTTCATACTGAGATAAGGAAGTTTTAGGTATATTCTCAGATTTTTTCCAATCAGGAAAATCAGGAGGCTTTTCTCAGAAAGTGTATTGAAAAACCAATCATATATATTTTTAAATTGATTACAGGGACCTGGAATAAGTCAATAAAATTCTTGAAAATAAGCATGTCAAATACAAATATGAAACCTAATCTGTGGGCTTTTTTTTCTTAATCATTTAAAATATTAACTTTACTGCTTTGATACCATTTTTCTTGATTTGGAGTAACAAGTACAAAGAGAATCCGGTCTTACCCTTTTATACTGCTTTAATGTCAAAGACATTTTCTTTCTGTCCCTCATGTTATATTTTTACCCTTTCTCATGCTGCTGTCTTCTTCAGGATCCTGTTCCACAAACTGCCTCTCACAGCATGTTGCTGAGCTCGACAAAGATATTTTCATCACCACGTCTACACCTAATGTCCTAAAGTCAGAGGAGATTGAAAGGAAAGTTGTGAGATAATTGCTGTGACCTATTTACTGCAGCCTCTTACTCAGTGCTATACTCCTGTAGCAGTGTTGTCTATAAAGAGAAATAACAAAAAAAATTACTCATTACAGTGAGAAGAGTAATAACTACAAAAACATTCATTCACTGAAGTATGGGAATTAGTAGTAATATAACATGTGAAGTAGTGAATCCTCTATATTAATACAGAAACAGAAATTTATGTTTTAACTACAGCTTGTTAACTTTCTGCTATCTCATTAGATAAATTCCCCTTTTCTTTAAATTGCTCCCTTCTTTAACATGTATGCCCCAATGGGGATATAGTGAAGCTCATAATCCTGTACAGTGATTCTCTTGTTGGTTAAGCAATACCACTCACAAAGGGTCTAATGTAATAAATGTGTAATGAGAGAGTGCCAATGGGCACATATTTTCAAAATGAACTGTTTTAAATATTATTATATTTTACAAAATTTTGTGTGTAACAAATAGCAGTGCTTTCATGGTCACTCTCTTTTAACTTGAGCTGGCTATTGTTGTCACTTAAAAATATGGTGCCTCTACTTACTTAGTGTCATATAAAGAAAAAGTAAATGAGTGAATGTCCTTAGTATAAGAGCTTATAATAAAGAAAGAAAGAAGCACAATACCTCTTATTTTCCAGGATACAGTGTAATCCCGTTATTCTCTATTCCATAGGAATGCAAGCCTTCAGTTGCCCTTGTCTGGAAAGTTAAGAAAGGAACATAGGCTTTATAGAGAACTTAGAAATGAGCAGGGATGCTGTGAATGGAAATCAATATAAATATAGTATGGAACAAGGCACACAATGGTACTTTGGCAGAGGTCATCTGTAGACTGGCAAATCAGACAAGCAACAGGATAGGCAGTTTCCCTACCATTTATTTCTAACAAGAGTGATGAAATTGTTTTCTGAGCAGTGAAAAAGGTGTAGCTTGATTTACTATAGCTTGCTGAACTGTGCTTTAATGATAGAACAAATACAGACCCCCTGACAGACGTCCTGTATCTGTATTTTCCCTTGAAGTATCTCCGACACTTCCCTACATTTTTTCTCTTTGACCTTGCACATGCTTCCCAGGATCACTCAACCTCACTCATTAATTTCCTGTTACATAAGAAGGGGTACATGTTGATCCATTTGTTATTTTATGGCTGCTAATGGGCCAAACAGAACAGAAAATTGATGAGCTTAAGCCTTTCTCAAATGACAAATATACAGGCCAAGCTTTCCTTTCCAGCCACCTGGCTGATGAAACTCAAAATAAATAGTCTTTCAGAGTTTCACTCTTCTCAAATGTTACAGAAATTGATCAATCTTTAAAAAAAATAGATAAACAGATGATAAACAGATGGACAGATAGGTAAGTAATCAAAGCTTCATTTAATTAAGGATTTTTTTAGAAAAGCATTTATTTTACTCAATTTTAAGGAAGCCAGTAAATACAAGAACTCTCATTTCTGTACCTTGTGTAATGTCATTAAAAGTGATACATAATTATTAACATTTTAAGTAAACCAGGTACCTGAACAAATTTTATTTAAGATCAGCTGAAATCTAGTAATTGCCTAGTTATGTATATATATCCTTTGGTCACTCTTGTTGTCTGAAGGAAGCATGGTTTTAAACATGGATGTCTCTATATTTATTTAAAAGAAAGTCCTCCAGAATCTATAGAAATATGAAAAAATAATATTAGAGACATCTAGATGTGAAGTATTAAGAGCTGGGAAGTTTTAGCAAACTTAGGAAAAGTGCAATTCTGAAATCTGCTCTTTGATTAGTGGTATAGAAAGGGGAAAACAATAAGAATTAGCAAACTGTAAAAAATTCAAATCAGAGACTTGAAACTACAGACAGATTAAGGTTTCCTTCTAAAGAAGCACTAGTTAAGAAACAACTCTGTCAGAGGGCAGATCTCCACTTCTTCATGGTGCAGAGAGAGACTGGAGCCAAATTTCCCTTTCAGTCTTGGATTCCTTGTAGTAAGATAAAACTGTATTCTGAACATGTTTATAGATGTTAGTCAACTAGAAACATCACTGTGACTTCACTTGCACCACCTTTTCATAAAAGAAAGCTCTTCCAAGTAGAGCTATTGTGATACTGTAATTAAAACAGCAAAGAAGATTCATGAATTAAAAACTTAAGACTGAGAAGATCTCTTATCTACATATATTCCTATGGAAATAACTAGTGTATTACTGATAACATTTCTGGAGCATCTGTGTTTATTTAACAACTCACTACTTTTTTTTTTTTTTAAGGTATCAAATATTCCAATCCAAATTTCCACATAGAATCAACTAAACAAAAAAACCCAAACAAATAAAAAGAAAAAAAAAACAAAAAAACCACTAAACAAAAACAAACAAACAAAAATAAACTTTTATTATGTATGTTTAAAAGGTCAATAATCACAAAAGACACAAGTGAGTCTGATTATGGAGAAACAATAATACTGTCCACAGAGAGTAAAATAGCAATCATCACATTCAACGAAATTTGACAATCACTTCTTTGCAAGCAGATAATTTGTTTGCACACATTGTTTTTTAATGTAAGACAAGAATATACTCAAGCAAGTATTAATGTGAGAGGAGATTACAGTCAAAGATGATTATAGTCATGCAATCACCTGTGGGCATTTATGTGATTATGCAAAGATTTTTTGGTTAGTGTCAGAGGACTCTTAAAGAAAAGCTACATGTAAGTATGCACTTATAGATCCTTTCCTAGAAGGTTGCCCCAAAAATGGGTAGTGAGGGAGCACTGAATAAAATTTTTCATTAAATGAAAAATACAGCTGAGCCCGAATAGTTCTCTGTTTTATGATCTTTCTGTCTTAAATCCAATATTAGAAAGAAAATTTCCTTAAAGCAGCTCTCTTGATATGTGCTGTAAAGTAGTTTTTCCCTTCTGTGAATGAGGCAGAATGGCAGAAGAGAATAGAAGCAGAAGCACAGAAATGTCAGAAAAGCCTGATTACATGACATATACAATCCTATGTGAAGTTTTTGCATGGAGAATATTAGTGCTAAAATGTGTTTAAAAAAAAATTATTTATTTTAATGATCAACATAGATGTTCTGTCTGGGTATGCTAATGGTTCTTCAATTTAAAAGAGGCAAACAAGCAAACAAAACCTTCAAAAGTTACAGCTGAAACTATCTCTTTACAGCTCAGATATTACCTACACAGTTCACTGCTTTATTGTTCTCATCAACTATGGTATGTCTGTAATATTTTCAGTTAATTTCTTTGCTGGATATTGAAATAGAAAAGTGCAACAGTAAACGTTGCATATTATAAAATAAGTGTAGGCTATAAAGGCACCAGCTATAAAACATGACATTAAGCGTTTTTTACATCACTGTGGGCTCAGCAAAAGTCAGCCTGTAGCAAATGTTTCTAGAGTTATTAGCTTATAGCATGAAAAATTTGGCTCATTGAGTTTAAGACCAAAAAAACAGAACACTTCTCTGAATGACAACTGGATGGAAGCTGCTAGATACATTGGTTGTAAAGAGATCAAAAACAATGTTCCAAAGCAAGAGCAGTACACTGACTTCAAAAACTGAAATGCTACTATCATTTAAAAGGGCAATATTCTGAACAAGGTTTCATTAGATAAGAGGCAGCTTGATTACTATCTGTGCTTATTTGGATTAAAAGTAATTTTAGTGGCTGTGAAGGTTTATTGGACTCTGCTGACAGTAAACAAAAATTTGCTGAATGTAGCTGAGATACAGACTTACAATGCAGTGATGCTCAAGATTCTGAAGAAAATGAAAGGTAAGCAGCTGAGAGAAGCTGAATAATCTACACAGCTTCATGGGGTTGGTAGTACTACAGTAAAGCTGAAAATTTATGAACAAATTCCCTAAAGTGATAAAATATTATCTAACTGTGTTATAACCTCATTTACTACTGTGTTACACCACCACTGCTAGGCACAAACCCATTCTGTAGCTGCGTGTCAGGCAAGAGGCAAAAGTAATGTGAGATGTGGTATCAGTTTGGTGCTATTAAGGTACTTCTCATCACTGTTTCTGAACATATTTGCTTAAATGAAAACCAGAGGTTCTACCCTTGTTGCAAGTTCCTATGTGCACATTTGTAATGACACAAGGATGACTACACAGTGCAAAATGGGCTATGCTGGCCAATGTACAGTTATCAGATATCAAATTGCAAGTCCATGGTATGCAAAAGCACTGTCATCTTAAAGGGTTGTGTGCACAACCCTGAACTTAACTCCAGTATTGTTGCCTGTGGAATGATGGTCTTGTAAGGTAAAGGTTTTGTGTGAATACCTAGACTAATAGCAGGATAGAAGGAGCGGGCTTGATTGTACCACAAGATGACACAAGTTAAATGGTGCTGTTGATAATGTGATATCTTCCAGAGGGACCTGGACAATCTCAAGAATTGGGCCCATGGCAACCTTATGAAATTCAATGGGAGCCAAGTGCATCTGGGGTGGGTTAACTTCCATTCTCAATATGGGATGGGAGATGAACAGATCAAGAGAAACGCTGAGCAGAAGTACTCGGGAGATTTGGTCAATGAAAAACTATATGGCTCAATGATGTGCACTTGCAGCCTGGAAAAACAATTGTATCCTGGGCTGAGTCAAAAGCAGCATGGCCAGATGGTTGAGAGAGATGATTCTGCCCCTACTCTGCTCCTCCTGGACCCCTCTTGGAGTACTCCATCCAGATCTGGAGCTTCCAGCACAAGAAGAATGTGGACCTACTCAAATGCATCCAGAAGAGGACTGTGAGGATGGTCAGAGGGCTGGAACACCTCTCTTAAGAAGACAGGCTGGGAGACTTGGGATAGTTCAGACTGAAGAAGAGAAGACTACAGAGACCTTCAAATAGCATTCCAGTATCTAAAAGGAATCTAAAAGAAAGCCACAGAGGGACCATGTACAGAAGTAATGGATTTAAACTAGAAAACTTAAATCTGTGTTTAGTTGGTTTGTTTCCTTTTAAGGAAAGCCCTTTTTCTTGTTCTCTACTGCCTATATCTCCCTTCTAATGTTAAAATAAAAACATCTGATTTTTCATTGTAGACAGACATCTATATTTATCTAAAAGAATACTTAGGCTTTCCAGCAAGTTTTCATGAAATCTATGTATCTTTAATTTGGTTGCTTTACAGCATTACTCATGCAGTGATCTGAGTCATGGCTGACGTGTGGTGCTTGCAGGTCCTTGAGGAGCAGCACACCCATGGCGAGAGTGGACTCCCTCAGACAGGTCCTTGCATGGGGTCCTGGGAATGCATCTCTCCCCCCATCCCCTCCTTTGTCTCCTCCTGGGGGCCCCATGTGGGAGGGCAGTGTGCAGAGGGCAGAGCCCCCACAATGCCAGGGGCTCTACTGTGGCAAAAAAGCAGATTTACGGGGATGAAATTTCTGCTACACACTTTGTATTTCACGAAGCAAACAGATATGACAGAAACAGAGGAGAAGGCTGCACAGTGTTGCAAAAAGCAGGCTTCAGAAATATGCAGGAGAGGTATACTGAGAGTTTTAAATTATTCATCAGTGTCAGCACACTTGGCTGCCCCACTAAAATGCATGGGCATGTATGATGAAAAGAAACATCAAACCTGAATAAGAACGAGCAAATAACAAATTTAAGAAGCAAGTTTTCATACAATTTTACAGATAATTCAGACACAAATTCCTGAAGCAGAAAAAATACTGCTGAATGAAATAAAATAAAAAAAAAGAGCAAGGGACATGCAATTGTTAAAAAATAACACCTTCATGTGCACTAACAGTGAAATTACATTGGATGTTATCTCAGAAGTGTTCACTAGGTACCTGACTGACTTCAAGATTCAGAGTAGATATGCATTTTCCCTTTATTTACTGAGCGTTATGTTTTCTCAGTGATTTCCTCAATTTTCTAAAAAATTGATGCCTATATAACAGTGAGTTGATGGGAACTGGAAAATGATGAGAATGTTTTATCAAAATTTTAAATTAACTAGAAACAATTTGTCACACTGTTGAGCCTCTTGCTTCTGTAGATTTCAGCTGAATATGTAAAGGAAAAACAATTCTCCAAAGACTACGGTAACCTGAAACAGATACTCTACTTAATTGAACTAGAAGATAACAAAACCCACAAAACTTCCATCCTTTCCCATCTAAAACTTCTTTTTGCACCTTTATGGGCATACCTTTACATTTTCCCCATCTTTCCCGCCAAATCACATGATATGATTCTTGGAGGCAAGCTTTGAGCAACTCATTTAACTAGCAAAACATACCTTCTTCAGAAGTTCCATTTAAACTGAATGGCCCTGACATACTGATTAATGAGCTACACTAGGTAGACAGAAAGGCATTAATTTTTCGTTTGAGATCTTCCAGTAAGACGTCTAAATGAAAAGAAGGTATTTTATCTTGTACAAAGCCATGGCGATCAGGTACAGCACTTAGGCCATGGAGGACTCTCCCCTAACACAGGGTGTCCTGGTACCATAATAGAATGAGCTGGAAGTGCTCTTTAAAAGTCGTCTAGCTCTCCCCGCACCCTGCAATGAGCAGAACCTTTTGCAACTAAAATAGGTTGCTCAGAGCCCTGTCCAACCTGTCCTTGCACGTTTCCAGGGATGGGGCATCTACCATCTCTGTGGGAAACCTGATCCAGTGTTTCATCATCATCATCATAAAAAAAAAGTATTCCACATATCTAGTTAGAAGACAGTGCTGATGCAGGTAGGGATTCCAAGAAGTTTTAAGAACATGTGGTAAATAGCAGATGAACTGTTGCCAGTGAGAAATGTTATCATACAGATCACAAAAGTGGCATCAGGATTGACCTAGTAAAAAAAAAAAAAAACAACAAGGAACACTGAATGTATTTTAATATGGTCAGCTATAATTTTGTAAGCCGCAGCATGCTCTGGGGAGTGTGATGTGATGGCTGACGGTGCTGGGTATGCTCAAAATGTGTAGAACAATTCAGTGTTGTACAACATGAAGGATTCTATAGAAAGTGACTGATGATTTAGGAGTGTGAAGAAAAGAACACAAAACAGGAAAACTTAAAATAATTTAATGGACTGATATCACCAAAGAACAGCATTAGAGGGTTGAGAACTGGAGTAAAGCCTGGACTTCCCAAAGCATTTGCATAACATCTGATTAAACCTCACTTAACCATGGATCTACTTATTCGTAGTAGATCTGGGACTGATCTGCTCTATCCCATACAGCTTGTAAGTCCCACCTTTGGTACTACAGTGCACTTCATTTGTACCTTGAAGTTATATGGCAAGCTGCAACACCTTCTTGTCCTGCCTTTTCCCACCACCTTTAAGGATCTACTTGTGAGTGAGCTCAAAGTGTTCCCTCAGCCAGCCAGCCAGCCATGTATGTCACTGGCCATGCTTTTCATTTGGTGTGCAGTCATGCTGTTCCTGCACAGAAGGTATGCTCAGCTGGTGGCGGCTGGAAGCGCTCAAAGCAGTCAAAAGAGACTGTGAGAAAAAAGTAGACAAAAAGCGGAAGCAGATGGAAGTTTCTGCTACAAAGCTATAGTAATATATCGGGGTGAGGAAAACCAATACATTGGACTTTGATGGCTGTCAGTATTCTGCTGCCTGCACAGCAGAAAGATGAATAGCTCTAAGTGAGAATTAGGGTCTCCATCCTGAAGTGGTTGCAGGGATGGATACTTCTCATATATACTTTGCCATAACTCAAATTTCACATAATACTTCTCATCCATCCAGCCTATTGTAAATTCGCTTTTGCTTACACAGCTGAGAAATTTCAGTTGAGTCTTCTTTAGGTGCTCATTCATATGTAGAAACAAGCTTTGTACTAGTGACATGATCTGATCTAGCTTTTAAATTTCCTGTTACTTTATTTATATCTCTTATAAAGTAACAGTGAGCTCAGAACTAACCACTGTAACTGAAAAGAAAGACCCTGAATTTACTGTGGATATTTTTGTGAAAACATTAGCTCATTGCATAATGAAAATCAAAAAAGAAACTGGACATTGGAAATTGCTAGTAAGAACATCATTATGCCATTTTATGCATAAAAATACATAATCCATTTGTTCTTCTCTTTTTTTGGGTCACATTATTTCAAAAGATACAGAAACGAAGAAGGATGAAAAGAAGAGATGAAAATGCCAGCATTTTTCCTGTGAATTTATGGATACACAACCTGTCAGCAACAATGGGAAAGCAGTAGTCATGGGTGCACTGTGTACCTGCACAGCATCTCTGCAGGAAGTAATTGGATTGCATCCAATGATAGCTTGCTAAAATACAGAAGGTGGTTAAATGTACTTCTGGTGAGTGCATTTGTAAATGATAATGATTTTTTTTTTAGTTCCTGTATATACTGTTTAGGATCATAGCTAATTTCGTATTTAAATTCTTGACATATCATCACAAAACTAGTTATTTGGGTTTATGGTACAGGATGTATAGACTGGCCGTACAGACCACCCTGTTTTGCCTTCAAGTATGTATTCATCTTTATTCACACTCTAGATTCCCCATTTTATGCATAAAGTCATATCCATCTAAAATGTGGATGGATAATCTTGGCAGGACCCAACTCCTTCCATTAAAAACAACCAGAGGTCTGCATCTTTAAACCATAAGTGAAATTATTTTAATTTTTATTTTTATTCTATCCAGCTTATTTAATCTTTTCTCAAAATGGACATTTCAAAGAATGAATTACCTTGTACACTTCTTGCCTTATATTTTCCCAGGAAAAAACTACAATCAGTATGAACTTTTAATATTTTTTTTTTCCTAATGAACAAACAGCAAAAGGTTGCTAATTCACCTAAAGTGCTATTATAATTAGGGGCAATTCAGTCAATACAGTTGCTGATTCTGAGGACTATTTCTCCAATCCTGATGTAAATGTGTCTTGCCTGAAGAGCTGGATTGCTCTGTAGTCTTTACTGTCAGAACTGAGAGGAAGCTTGGTACCCTTGCCTAAGTGTAGACTTCCAGTGCTACTTGAGGTGTTTCAGGCTGTCTGGGATATCTATAGAAGGCAAACAAGTATGATCCAGGGAGATCCTCATCCAACAAACTGGCAGTCAGAGACGAGACAGGTTCCCTGAGGCAACCTTCATGGCGTTGTTTATGTTTAGGTAACTGATTCTATGCTTAGCTCTCCACTGAATTGTAACAAGTATTTAGACACACTTATTTGTGCACAAGTATCTTAAACCTTAATCAAAGATTTTTTAGTGCAACTTGGGAGGCTGTAACATATTTTATATGACCTCCACCTGGTACTCCAGATGGCTGTGGGTCTGCTGGAGTTTCTGTGTCAAGCCTGCAAACCACATGGAGGTACTATGGATTTCTTACACACTAGATGCCTAGTTTGAACTACTGAATGAATTAGTTTTGGAAACTAATATTCCATATAAAAAAATATTTAGTGCTGCACCTGCTTTTCACTGGGATATCACAGATGCTTCGAATGGAAGATTAGAAAAATCTTATCTAAAAAATGCACAGGCACAAAGCAATCTTTTTGCTTCTACTCCAGTCTCAATTTTTTCTCTTGTAGTGATTATTTCATAAGCTGATGACTGAGATTAACATATCTGCTAAACTATAAAGTAAATTGAGACAAGAATTTTTTTTCTTCTTTTCTTCCAATAATTAAGTCTTTCCTGTATGCATTGTATCCTGCTTACGCTGACTTTCTTTTAAAGCTGATACTGGTCTGCTTAAAAAAGCTTTATTCAAATCCAACTGTTCTTGGATTTTTTTCTTGCTTTTTTGCAGAAGAATAAATTTATGTACATGTAAAATCTGCTGAAACACCTGCAACCCCCACTACCACCCACACATGACAGAAGCATATTTCAGAAAGCTATAGTTTAGATGTTAAGTAAGCTGTATAAATATTTTTATATTCCTTGCTGACCATTTGAAGCAGCAAAGGATTTCCTTTTCAGCCTTCTATCTTTTCTTCTGGGTGCATAATTCTTGCTTCTCTTAACAAAACTTCCTGGATAAGCAATACAGAGTGATTAGCAACTTAGAAGTTCATATTTATTCTCACATTTTTAGAGCACCCAGAAGCAGAGAGTGTGGGGGCTTCTCTGCTTTCCTGTTCTTTCATAGTCCATTTATTCCACTGAGGAGGATGTCACATCATAGCACCACTACCAGGGGCAACGGGATAATGAAGCAGCTACACTGCATGAATATGTTTTTGGATTTCTCAATGAACCATTTAAATAGAAGGCAAATATTCCAGAATGTGCTGTTCACCTACTTATTTTAAGGTAAATCATTTATTTAGGCTACTAAAATAGGGATTGTATTTATTAAGCTTGACCAGCAGGGCTCTCTCTTGCATTACATTTGAATTCAATCAGGCCATTTTAATTTTGTGTGCATAGTGTCCTTTTCTAGGCAATTTTAACCCTGAAATGATAAAGTACTAGTCTTATTTATGGAAGCTATTAGCAAGGAATTAGAATGCCTTTGGATTCCAAGTTACAATAGAAAGATATTTCCAAGACATTTTCCTTTTAAATTGATTTGATTCTTTTTTAGTAATGATGTGTATATGCAGTTAATGTCCAACACTTTTAACTGCAATGTCTCTTAGGTAATTTAAATAGCCAAATTCGTAAAATTTGAGTACTTGCCACTGAAATATTAAAACCTTAATGTATACTTTCAAGAACTCAGAGGAATCCTGATGGTTGTCCAGATCCCACATGTAGATAGACAGGTACTATGTCTCTAGCTTGAATCTGTGTTGGGACAAGGCTTAGGTACAGAAGATTGCTTCGTATCTTATAGTTCTTAAGGAAAGAAAACTAAATTTTGAACAGTCAGGGTTCAGGACTATACTCATTAAAAAATCAGACCTATTTTTCCTTTATACCAAACCAACTGGATCCATGCACTGATCAATGGCCTTCCTCTCTCATGATTCCCACAGAACAGTATTCACTGCACATATATGCTGCCTAAATAAGTAAGATTTAATTTTTTTATTTTTTTTAAACAGCACATTAACCACCATTGCCAAAGATATTCCTGTGTATTTCTATGTGGTAATTTTATAAAGATATTTGACAATAAGTATCTTAATAAAACATTGTACTTTTAAATGCACGTAAAGAAAAATTCCAATGAGAACAGGAAGATCAAGCATAAGTCACTAGATGGTCAATAGCAAGATAGTTACCCCATTTATCTCAAATGCCTATCCAGGGCTTTTAAAAGTGCCTATCTCTCCTCATTAGATACAGTTATACTTGGCTTAGACTAATGATCTATCTGTTTACACAATAAAATTATGTTCCAACTGCTTCCAACTTCTTCTTTCTACAGAAATTTCCTTTTTTATGTCCAGAAACTATGTACAGCCTTTAGAACCCAAATACTTGTCATCTTTGGATACATCTCTGTGATGCAACAGTAAAAACCCAAGTGAGATAAAGGAGACAGTAGAGAAGACCAAGGGTACCTAACCTGCTTCAGGACAAGTATGTTGCTTGGCAGCAACTAAGACTGACAAACTTTTTTGCAGCACTGGTGTTATTTTAATAGTTGCTGTGATAGAAGTGGGGTTTTTTTGCAGGTCAACTTGCCCTATTTGTTATTCCTAAGTTGTTTGAGAATTATTTCTTTCAAGTCTGATGATACAAACATTCAGCATTTCTAATGACTGTCCTTAAGGTTTTTTTAAATTATTTATTTTAAGAGGTATCTCTTGTCTTTTTATGGGGTATGTGCATCTCAATGAGCACACGATCTTTAACTGTTGTGTTTACACAAACATCATAGAAACAGATTTCAAGTCAGATTTTTAGAGGAGAGATTTTCAGATATAGTTACCTATTTCTGTTCTAGAGTACAATTTTATTCAAAACCCTACAAATTCTTAGGATTGATTCCAGAATCCGGAACACCCAAGACATGTTTTTGAATGTAGATGCATAAGAAAGAATTTAAGCAATTAGATTTCAAAGTCTGAGATTGCAGACTTACATACAGTTAAATATGTTAACGGTATATAACAGAAACCAATGATACAAGATTCAGCTCATCTATATTAGATCAATTATAAGTTAGACTAGAGAGTGACCCAGAACACAGAATAAGTTCAATATCTTCTTTGTTTCTAGCTTTTTCCATTGACTGAAGAGAGAACCAAGATGACTGCGCTGAGTCAGCTCAAGATAAAAGAAATTAATCCCGAGTGACTCTACTGTAATATTTAAATATTGAAAGGATGCAACAAAGTTTCTTTTAAATACTGGATATAATAGAAAGAGACAGGGTAAATTAAGATTGCATCAAGGTTTAAGTTAATTCTGTTTCATGGGGCAGTCTGGAGATTCTTAATTATTTGCTTTTAATTTTCTGTTAAGGATTATATCTGCAACCAAGATCCAGAAATGATAAAATACTGATAGAAAGATTGTTATTGCACAATTTCTAGCCATGAATAGGACAAGACCAGAAGTCCTAGTCTTTTGTTATTATTATTAATAAAGTGAAAGGAATAACAATATTTTATTCTCAGGGATTTTCTAACGGGAAGAAAATTAAGTTCCAATAAACCATGGACCTTTATTCAACCAAGCCAAAATTGAGTACTTCCTACCTCATGGCCTTCTGCTATGGACTACTGAACATAAGCTTAATGACTAATCAAAATGAGATTCCATGTAAATCACAAAACTTTATAGCATATCAGGCATCTCTAGAAGAAATAAAAGTTGAGAGAAGACATTCTATTCAATTTTTTCCACTTTCCACATCAGTGATGCTCAATGCCAGGATTCATTTATGATTCTTTTGTTCATATCCTTGTTCCTTCACTTCTACCAAGGTCAACATGCTGTACTATAGACAGTAACAACAAAACCCAACAGAAATCTCAGAGTAAATTTAATTTAAAAATCAATCTGTATTATAAAATAACAAGACCATTTATAAAGGCTATCTTTAGGCTATCTAAAGTCTATTTAAAGGAACACATGGATAGTTAAAGGTGTACATAATAAAATTTAGAAGAAGCATAAAAATATGTAAACTGTCCTTCTATTTTTATTTATTAACATCAGTTATTCCTAGCATTTCATGACTGCAATTTTTCATAGTAGAACTATATATAAAATTGGTATAGGTTTATTTGATTCATTCAGCAACAGTTTACACTTGCAAGACTGTGTTTAGAGTATTGCAGGGCTGCTGGAAACAACAGGAGAGGAATTAGGATAAGAGTAAGGAGAAGAAAATCACTGTCAGTTTACCACCCTTCTGCTCTTTCTGTGCTAGAAAAAAATTTAAAGTGGAGGGGAGTCTGGCATAGGTTCATAAGTTTAATATGGAAATTCAGGACGACCTGAACTTCTGCCAGAAATGTGCACAGAGTCATGAGTGATATTCATGTTACATATATTTTTGTAGAAATTAGGTAAATGAGCAATTAGCCTGATTAACCATTCCACTTTAGCTTGACATCTGCTCATACCTTTAATAATATGCTTTCTACCACCAGGGATCCATATATTGATAGATGGAGGGTTTTTTAAGTGCTTGTTCTTTTTAAGTACTTTAGGTAAGAGGTATGCAATTACAGTGAAAACATTAAAAATAAAGAAGCAAAAATCAAACAAACAAAATAGAAAAAAACCAGCACCACTAAACTGTGTAGTTGTTCAGTAATAAATGATATATAGATGGTATTGGAAATGTAAAAATTGTGACCAAATTTGTAATTTTTCCTGCAGAACAGTAAAGTCACTACTATATATCAATGACTCCTCAGGTCATAACTTCTCAGGTTGTTTTAACTTCACACATATGTTCTTCCAGGCCTATTTCTGTGGTAAATAGTTTCAGTTCTACCAAGATTTTACAAAGTATGTTTTAGAGATAAAATTGATTTTAACTCTGACCATGGTCTGGCTCTGCCTTGTGACTAGAACTTCGAAGTTCAAACCTGATAGCAACTTAAGACAGATCATCCTTCTCTCACAGTGAAAATTATCTACAGTTATCAGCTAATTGTCTTTTATTTTATCACCGTGGGCAGGCAGATGTTTCTCTATCTCCAGAAAAACAGGGATGCATAACATCTAATGGTTGCTTGGGAAGACAAACGTGATCACTCCTAAGATCTTCCCTTTTCTTCTTTTTACCTGGCTTTATATGCTGAGCACGATGCCATATAGTGTGAAATATCCCCTTGGTCAGCTGGGGGTCAGGCTGTGTTGCCTCCCAGTTTCTTGCGCACCCCCAGCCTCCTGACTGGTGAGGCAGTATGAGACACAGAAAATGCCTTGTAAGTGCTGCTCAACGCTAACAAAAACACCTTTGTATTATTAACACTGTTTTAGCACAAATCCATAACATAGCCTCATACTAGTTCCTGTGAAAAAAATTTAAAGCTACCTATCCCTGCCAAAACCAGCACAAATAGTAAAAAGGAAAACTAAATTAAAGCATCTCTAGTAATTAGATATTATAGAAAAATTGGTTTGATGAGGAATTAATAAAATTTTCAGGAAGATAACTTTGACTACAGGGTTATAGAAATCTACATGTGAATAAGAGAGGTACCAGGAGAAAACAAACAAATAAGCAAAACACACCAAGGCCTAAACAAATTAAACAATAAAAGAAACACCTCTTTCCCCCAGAAAACGTAGCAATAGTCTATATAAAAGATATAAAAACTAAAGAACTGAGATATGAGATTATGAATGAAAAGGTAAATTAGGAGAAAATTGGTTTATTGCACCATCAACTCTTCAAAGGAATTTGAATGACATTTGTTTATTTTTCTTCAACTAAAACATACAACTTTTACTTAAAACCATCTCTCTGTAAGATAACATTTAGAGCTTCTTTAATGCAAAGCTGTGATCAACGAATTCTTTGAATCACAGTGGTGGGTTGACCTTCACTGGCCTCCATACTGGCACCCAGCTGCTTTCTCACCCTCTTTCCACACAGGACAAAGGGAGAAAATAAATGGAAAATCCTAAGAGTCAAGATGCAGACAGTGAGATCACTTACCAATTACTGTAATAGGCTAAACAGTTGACTTCAGGAAAATAAATTCAATTTACTGCCAAATAAAATGGAGTTGGATAGTGAGAAATGAAGAAAAGAACTTAAACACTTTTCCCAAACCCATCCCTTTTTCCTCTGGCTCAGTTTTAATCCTTCACTCCCGACTTCTCTATCTACCCTTAGTCTGAGCAGCACAGGGGTGATGAGAAACACAGTGTTGAGGTCAGTTCACATTTCAGCTCTGCCTCTCCTTCCTCCTAATGCTTTTTCCCTGCCCAAGCAGGTGTCTTCTCCCTGGTCTGCATTTCCTTTAGGAAGTATCCACTCTGGTGTGGGAATCTCCATGGTCTGTGGTGTGGACATCCATGCTGATGCAGTCCTCTCCATGGCCTACAGTAGTAACTCCTTCCCTGACTTCACCTCTCACCTTGATGTCTGAAGAGCTGTTTCTTTCAGGTTGTTTGTTGGTTTCTGTTTGTTTGTGTTTAAATTTTCCACTCACTTTTCCCTCTGGGTCAGCATTTTGCCTTTTCTCAAATACATTTTCCCAGAGGTGCCACCATCTCAGCCAAGGGGTTCAGCTGTGTCCTAGGATAGGTCCATTGGAACCCACTGGAACTGTCTGTCCAGAATGGGACTTGGAGACTTGATGTTGAGTGAGATAAATCCTATTCTTCACTAGTTTTCTCTAGACAGCATTTCTACTCTATGTTCTTTTGGCTTTCTCTAGGTAAAAGATGAAACATGGCCACTCCTATGCAGCCAAACTGATGAAAGGAAAGAAGAAAATAACCACAAACTTTCAAAAAATTAATCAGCTGTATGTAATTAGTGGTATTATAAAATATGGGTCTGTTATTGGGATGCAAAAATCAGCCATGAAGTGTACAAATTTACTGGTGGTGTTTTCCCTGCTCCCTTGAGAGCAGGCTTGAGAGTGGTACTCATAAAGAATAAGAAAACTGTAATGACCTAATTTTCTAAGTCCATTATATAATACAAAATATTTTCTGTCTTATACAGGAACTTGTTTCCTTTCAAAGACTGATTATTAAACTCATCTAAAGTGTCTTTTTCACTGAATCTGAAATGAACAGAAGCTTTCAGTTTAACCAAAGGGAAGTAAGGTGCTTTTGGTTTTGGTTTTGTTTTTTGGTTTGTTTGTTTGTTGTTTCATTTTTTTTAATGTTAATTAAGCATCAGCATAACCTCCATTAAAAATAACATGAGATTCTATGAGCAAGGTATAACTAAGGGCAAATATGGAAAATAGTGTTTCTTTTCTGTTTCTGTGAATTATGCAGTGCTTTGAATTAAATTCTTCACATTTGTGAGCAGAAAAGTAGTGAAAGAATTATCTGTATGATGAATGCACTTCATTTCTCTCATCTGTCTGCAAGTGGAACTTGTGGGAGACAGAATGACAAAATGATTGAAAATAAGGTCTGGGCCAATTTTCCATTGAATCTTGATCAAATGTAACTTTTCCTTATATCTAAATTCTCTGTGCATTTTGTGTTAATTCTTCTGCCAAGCCTAATCCATGAGTCAACATCTTCAAAATGCAAAATATTTCAGTGATACTGAAAATGTTAACATATCCATGAACAAAATTTCAATGAGAAATTTTACAGACTTTCCTAAAAGCCAGAGGATTTACTGGAGCTGGTCACAGTTCTGAAAAAATTACTCTAGAAAAAATTTCTAATTTAACAGAGCACTGTATTTTTTCATAGACTCTGTCATTGTAGGAAAATACCATTCTCTATTATATACGTAAGATGCTAAAATATGTATAGAAATTTCTCTTTTAAATTTTAGACTTCTCCTTAAATTATTGTTGAAAAGTAAGAGCTGCCTCAGTTCTGAATGAATGTTGACTCTGTATCAATTTCCTCGATTTTGTTCTTGGCAGTTTGGGGTGGTTTGTTGTTTGCTTGTTTGTTTGTTTTGTTGGTTTGGTTTGGTTTTGAGTTTTTTTGGGAGGGGCATCTTTTCTCTCCGTATCTGCATATTTCCATGGATACTTCATTCCTTGAATGTTGTATCTATTGATTTTCTGTTGAATTTTTGTTGGTTTTTGTTGTTGTTGTTGTTGTTTTGTTTTGTTTGTTTGTTTGTTTTTTAGAAAGATTTTTTTACCACCTAATGCTTTAGCATTTATCTTTGCAATGGACTTTTCTCAAAACACATCTCATTGATTCATTCAGGAATAGCATGGTTTGCTGCTATCCTATCCTTTTCGGATGGAGGGAACTAGTTCTGCTGCAGTGTGCCGCAATAATTCCTCCACAATCTGTGAGGCTACAGAAAATATTTATGTATTTGCCATTTCTTTTAAAAAATATTCTAACCCCATTCTTACATGCACAATAAAGTTAATAAAAAAGAAAAAAAAAGAAAGAAAAAAAAAGATGTGGACATATTTCCAGTTCTGGTTCTTATGGCAAGCTCAAGAAACATTTCTTTGCTATGTTTTATTATTTAAAAGCTTTTCTTTCTTAGGAGTATGTTAAAAGCCTTAATATCATCATGGTGTAATGCAACTATAATTTGATGTGATTGAGCAATACTAATAGAACACAATAGTTAATAATGTGATGTGATGGACAGTCATAGTTGTTCACATGTTATGTTGATGGGCCGGTCTAAATAGCTAGTGTTTCAAAAGACATCATATCAGAAAACACACACCATAGCTTCTCCTGAAACCCTAAGACATGATTATAATAATCAGCTTACTATTTTGCACTTGCTGCAAGCTGTTTGCTATTTCTATGGGTTCAAACCAGTGCTGTTATATCATCTCAAAGAATTTCAGATGAGATTACATCAGAAAGAGAACTTTTATTTGTAGAGGATTTATACATTTATGCATCAACATAACGTGCAAAAAGGTATCTTCCGAAAACACATATTGCTTCAGAAATATAATGAAAGAATTTTCATGAGAAGAAAATATTTTTGAACTTCTCAGTGCATAGCCAATCATACAAATCCTTTTTTCCCCCCTATAACACGTCAATGCCTTTTATGTCAATGTTTGGATACTCTTTTATTTACTAAGCTTGAAGAATTATTTCATCGTTCCAAGGAGAGATTCCCCAAAATCAGTTAATAGAAGAGTTTGGTAGGAGTTCATATTAATATTATTAAAGAAAAAGTATAAGTGACTTTTTGAAAAAACATAAAATTGGAGGAAATAAATACAGCTTCATATCTTCTTTATATAAATAATCTCCTTCTTTATATCTTCTGTTACAGTGATAAAGGGAATATCAAATCACTATGCTACAGATCTACAACTACTGTGTCTGAGTCTTTCTCCAATGCCTGAATATCCTAGGCTATGATTATGTTTATAAATTTCCAACCTCTACTGCAATCTACTGCCATTATTACTTTTCTAAGACCTTCCAATTTAGTATCAGTTCATATTACAGTATGCTGGAGAGCAGTGCCTTGGAAAGGCACCTGGGGGTCCTGGTCAATGAAAAGCTGAATGTGTGTCAGCAGTGCCCTGTCCTGGGGTGCATCAAGCACAACATCAAAACCAGGTAAGGGAAGGGATTGTCCTGCTCTGCCCTGAGCTGAGGCAGCCTCACCTTGAGTGCTGGGAGCAGTTTTGGGTGTCAAAAATAGATATATAATCATCAGAGAGTGTACAAACGAGGAAAAGATGGTGAAGTGCCTTGAAAGGAAGCTGAATGAGGAGTGGCTGAGGTAATGTGGTCTGTTCAGCTTGGAAAAAAGGAGACTGAGGGGAGACCCCATTGCAGTCACAACTTCCTTCCGAGGGGAAATGGAGAAGCAGACTCTGATCTCTTCTCTGTGGTGACAGTGACAGGACCTCTGGGAGTGGCCTGAAGCTGTGTCCGGGGAGGTTTAGATTGGATATTAGGAAAAGGTTCTTCCCCCAGAGGGTGTTTGGGCACTGGAACAGGCTCCCCAGGGAAGTGGTCACAGCACCAGACCAGCAGAGTCCAAGAAACGTTTGGACAATGCTCTCAGGCACAATGGTGTGATTCTTGGGGCTGTCCTGCAGAGGGACAAGAGCTGGACTTCGATGATGTTTATGGGTCCCTTCTAATTCAAAATCTTCTCTGATTTTCTGAAATTCAATTATAAAAAGAAACATAAAAACCAAAACTAACATGTTGAAGCTAATAGTTGCAGATATAAACTCCATATAAATTAATCTACTTTTTTTTTTAAAGAAAACTTAGAAATATAACTACCAGTTTTCTAGAATGAGTGTAATATCCATGATGAAAGAGAGATATGTCCTATTCTTTTTTGGCCTTATCGTCTTAGAATGAAGGAAATCATGCTGCTGGAGCATATTTTTTTACCTTTTATTCACATTTTAACACATATTAATGCATGCTGACTTGTGAGAAAAGCCTGTAATCTCTACAGAAACTTTCTTTAGCACTATAACTGAAGCTGGATTTATGGGACAGTGTGCCAATTTTGCAGCTTTTAATCTCCTGAAAAGTTATAGATTACACTTCAAATTTTACAGTATTAGTGAAAATAGATAAACCTTCTCTATGCAGGCCTAATAAGAAATTGAGGTGTTCTAGTTTTGCCGGATTCTTACTGTAGGCAAGGAACTCACTATGAAAATGATGTTTTAATTTTCAGGCCCTAAATAGTGAAAAGTCATAGAAGTTGCTTTTAGAAATTTGGAAATACTCCTAATTTGTCTTTAATATTTATAAAATTGTTATCAAAAGATTTAATGTCACCTTAATGGTGACATATTATACTTTACAAGTAAATTTTCTATCTCTTTAAAAGCTTCCCCTTCCCTTCCCTTCCCTCCCCTTCCCTTCCCTTCCCTTCCCTTCCCGGATACCTTTTACTTTCCAGAAGTTCTTCTTTATAATATTTCTTATCAGTTTACTTAAGCCTTAATATATTCAAAAGTGGGGTTTAAAACACTGTTCTTATGCATCTGACTTTCTTTAATTTATATAAAATGAGTTCACTACTATGGTCTGAGGAAATTCATGCAGTTCAAAACTCATACCATAAAAGAATGCTTAGATATTGTTCATAATATCTAAAGTACTGTACTCTGGATGTGTCTGTGGTGAAGTAAAGGCCTACAATTTACTTCTTTTCATGTTAGTAAAGAAAACAAAAGAAGTAGGGAAAGGAGAAGAAATAAAATGCATGGTGTTTGAGGTGTTTTGCAAAGTGTTTTTATTTTTAATTTGGTGAATGTCAGATTAGTTCTTCTGTATATATCTAAATCTTTAGACTGATTTTTCACCTTTAGACTCTCATATCTACGTTTTATGTCCTGTCTCTGAAACACTTTCAAGAAAGAAACAAGAAAAACAGAAAGAGAAATGGGAACTCTGTTCAATGTGGAAAATCATAGGAACTGATCTCATAAACTTAAAGTTCTGAGAGATGTAGTTAAAAAATGCCAGTCATCATACCTATATGATGGAATCTCTTCCATAAAACTGAAAGAAGTTGATGTTTAAAGATTTGCCAAGAGTATGATCACTAGATCAAGCTAGGCTACCTGGCCAGCTGATGAAGTGGCCTAGGAGATAGAGAGATGTTTCTAAGAGCAAGAGCACAGGAGGAGCTGGCCATCTGTGGGACCAAGGCCAGCTGCTGGAGCAACTATGGAGTCTGTGCATGTTTGTGTCAGGGGGCAGGCAGATGGGGAGAATAAGGATCTAGGACCACCTGCTGCATGGACCATGAGTTCAAGGACAACTCCTGAGAAATCTGTGGTGTATCAGGGTGGGTGTGCACTTATGTAGGTTCCCAGTGCACATGTGTGTTATCATAGGGGATCTGGAGGGGGACTGCGGTCTCAGGTACTCTCAAAAGTCCAGGTGATAGCTAGAGATACTGTGTCTGTGTCCAACTTGTGGAGGCAATCCATATTATACATACAGATAAATCTTGTACTAATGGATATCTGATAGAAGACAGGCACAGGATGAGGCCATTGATACTGTATTCATGTGAGTGCTTTGTGTGATCTCTGTGGCTGGATGTGTTTATATATGCACATATACTGTAGATGTGAGTTTGTGTGCCTACTGGGAATACAAGGTCAGGTTCATTATTGTTGGTCCAGGGAACATGGAGCTGTCAGCCTTGACTCAGGTAGCTGGATTTGACTTTTCTCCAAGAGACGCTCCAAGGTAAAATATGTCTTTTCCCTTATGTCACTTGATAGCTCAGCATAGTTTTCTGAACAACATGGTGTCCTGAGATACTTTGTAAGTTACTTTTCCCTCCGGTCCATCCAGAGTATGGTTTCAGCTCAGCTGGTTTGATAAGTAGACTAGGAAAAACTTTTGGATGTTGTACTGCCTTGCTCAAGAAACTTGGTCCTAAAGTTGAAATATTGAAACACAGGCAATGACACAGCCATGTGCACGCAGAGATAGCTTAACAGAATGAAGCAGAAACAGGGAAGAAAACCAGAAACATATGTCTATTTTAGAATTGTGTCCCAAAAAAAATTTTGTGTAATGAAAAAAACACAAAGAAAATTAACAAAAAGTATGACAACCAAAAGGAAAACTTTATTATATAAAGGAAGTGAGAAGTGTTCATAGCAGGTAGGTTGGAAAGGAGTCTGAAAACTAACAAAGAAGATGGGAAAGGAAGAATATTTACTAAGATGTGACAAAGCCAGTATCTCAAATATCTGTATGAGAAAATCCAAAATGAATCAATAACAGGCTTTTTTTTTTTTTTTTTTTTTAATNTAAAATACAAAATTTCTTTTTTTTTTTTTTTTTTTTAAACTGGAAACATTTAAATAAATTGAATCAGAGTTTTGTGCATAGATAGAGATAAGTAGGTGATGGAAGCTGGATTGGAGGGAATGTTAAGAAAAAAGAAACCAAACAAAAAAAAAATCTTATAGAGATCCAGACAGGGAGCATTTGGTAAAAGCTTGCAGAACTGTTCCACTTAAAAAAGAAGAATAATGATTTTGTCGGAAAGTACTTTGAAATAGAATAAAGTATCGACTTGTCACTGAATTTTGTCCATTGCAACCACATACACCCAAGAACTCAAAATTTTATCTGAAGTGCTTGTGAAGTATCCACTGTAAAACTGTGGCTCACAAAATACTTTGCAGCTTCTGAAACTGAGGAAATCTATATATACTTGAAGAAAGACTAACGCTCACAGCTGTGAAGTTCTAGGAAAAGACAGCAAGACAAATCAAGTGTGTTGCAAGTGTGTTGCATACTTTCAGCAGTATGAAATTTGATGATCTCCATGCCAAAGGGGAAAGAATAATAATCCCTAGCAGTTTCTCAAAAATTAATGAGCTGAGAATTTCTTCCTGTGCCAAAATCACATAAACACTAAGAACTTGAGCAAGACATCAATAAGAAAAATTCCAGATTTGAACCGCAGTGAAAAAACATACATTCTGTTATGCCCACTATCTTTTTCTGTGATCACTACCTAATGTTTGATATGAAAGCCTTAAATATTGTATATGAAGGCCAGAGAAAAAAATCTTCCCCATCTGCTGTAAGTGATAAGCAGAGCCATGAAATATGCACTTAGTATAATAAAATATTTGAAAAATAGATGTATAGCTGAATCTAGTGTGAGGGCTATTTTAAATGGGAGTGCAAATGGGACTAGAGCTTTAAAAAAAGCTTTAATGGATAGATATTACATTTTTTGGATTTAAATCCCTGCAAAAGCAGGATGCTTGACAATATTATTTTTATTTTGTTATTTAAAGTATGGAAGGCACTGAAATTTTCTCTAGTTCCCTTGCCAAGCCATTTTATATCTCACTATGAAAAAATCTTGTATATAACAACTTCCCTTAAAATTTATCAATTTATTCATTTTTAATTTCTTTTCACATGGTTACTTTCTCTGTCTTTAGTATCAATACAATAACTTCTTTTAAAATCCTCAAGACAAGCATTATATACTTAATTTATTTAAGAATTATGCCCATGTGTCACTTTTTCACACACTTTCTGAAGTCTTTCCAAGTATTGATTATCTTTCTGGTAAAGAGGTACCTATAATAGAAAGAAACATACCAGGTACAAGGGTCTGGTCTCCAGGCAGGTGTATATAATGGATTTATATGTCCTTGGTCTATGGCATTGGTTTCCTTTCAGATTATAAGAGGATTTTTATCTCCAAGGCAAAAAGATATTCTGCTTAATATCCACTTTAGCTGTGTTTTATTGTCACAGCTTAGTGGTTCCCCAGAGTCGTTGCATTTTGCTGAATGAGGGATAGCACGAGGGTTTCTAAAGAAAGTGTGACTGAGGAGAAAGTGCTACTTCTTGCTATTAACAGAGGTGATATGATGGCATCTAAATATTTCAGATATACTGAGACTGCTAAGTATGAAGAATAAAAGTAAACACCACAAATTTGTTCTTTAAAGAGCAGCTAAGCAGCTTATTACAGAATAAACATATCCCTTGAAATAAACACCGATCAACAGTGGGTACATTTCTATATTCACCTTTAAAAATTTATTTTCTTTTTTATTGTCCTTTTTCTATTGGCTTCTCCTAAGTGTAGTTCTGGGTCATTCAGTATTTATCTTTCTTCCAAAAAAAAGGCTTGATCATGTAGGTTTGACATTTTACTTTCTGCTGCTTTTAGCCAAGATAGACCAATCTGATGAATGGTAATATTCGGTAATATTGAAATACACAATCTTACATACAATACAAGTTTACACAGTTTAGAAATATAATATAGTTTTGTGAGGGCTTATCAGCATATCTAAAACACATTACAAGATGTTTTGCATATTTCTAACTATTAGTTTAAGGTCTTAAAAATATATTAGTTTTTCTCTATGGGATGCTGAGAAGAATAAATCTTTCATCTGATCTTTAAAGGATACATGCTGTCATCTTAAGCAGGAAGCTCAACATTTGGAGAAGACGTGTTGTCACAAAAGGCATAATTATTATCTGGAAATATAGATTGGCAAATTACAATTTGCCCACACATAGCTTCCCAAACTCACAATTTTTTACTTAAACCTAAAAATCAGAAAAAACTAAGTTTCAGCCTCCATTTTAAGGCTTCTTTATTTTTTGTTTACACTACAGAATGATTTATGTTTTCTGGAAGCCATTTAATATGTCTACTTTCTGTGTGTGGATGCCTTGACTAACTTGGAAGTTCTCATATTAAGGTTGAACTTGTTGATCCTGGAGATCTTTTTAAACCTCAATGATTCTATATCACACTAGAAACCTATGGTCATCATAAAATCTTTGCTTTAAACAGACCTCAGGTGATCTAGATGATCAATTAGTCCAACTTCCCTCTCAGAGCAGGTCTAGTTACAGAAAGATAACTGTGCCTTGTCCAGTTGTGTTCATAAATATCTCTAAGGATCAAGAAATCTCAACCTCAACCATACATTTCCTCTTTCAGGATAAATGAATTTGTGATACTGCTGAACTTCCATATATAGACTAGCTATAGTTATAAAAGATTGTGATTTCTTTGTTTGTGTTGGGTTTTGTTTATTTGCTTTTTTGTGTTTGCTGGTTTAGTTTTTTTTTTTTAATATAAAGCTTGGGGAATTTTCAGAAAGCATTAGACCATCAATGAGACAAGTAATACAAGGAAGATAATGTACATTTTTCTACTAAAACACTATCACAGCAAAAAATTTCCAATGAAGGTCATCAAAGAACTATTTGCATTGTGCATTTATCCAGCGCAGTTACATAGCTATAGAAAATATTTGTCAAAGCAGATACCCAGAAAATAAAACCTCTTGCAAATGCCATTGCATTCATTGCTATAACAGCTTTATACTGTGTAAAAGTAAAGCCATCTGCACCAGAATGATTAAAAATACTTCTTGATAACCTGAAATGTCATGGAATTTGCTGAATAATTTAAAATCACATTAAGTTCTGAGTCTCTGACAAATTTCATAAACCTTGCAAACATAACTCTAATTCTTATCCTCACTCCATCTCTCCTTCCCCATCCCAGCTATCTGAATACAATTTTATTGAGAGTTTTCACTAAATGGAATAGGGCAAGTCATTGCAGTATTGTCTGGGATAAACCACGAATTTTCTGTAGTAGTTACACTTTAACAGCTAAGTGTCCATTTGCTGGATTTTTTTTTCAATTTCTTTGAAGATTTTTACAAAAGAAAAATGTGAAATAAATGCAATTCTATAATTTCAATAATTTTCATTAACTAGAAGTACAGTTTCTAAGAGGACCGATCCTGGAGAAAAAAAAGTTTTAATCTTCAAATGGAAATGTGGCACCAGCGTAGATCATAATGCTGCAGACCTATAATTAGAGCACTTCCATTTCCAGTAACAGACCTCAGGCTTTTCATTAAGTCTGCATGTACTTGGGACTAGGATTTGTGAGGCTTGCTTTGTACGGATGTGCCTTGATCTGCCAGGAACTTTTGTTTGAGATTAGTTAACAGCAACAGTACCACAAACAGATGACTATTAAATTACTGGTTTCAGTTGTTTAACTTTGTTCAGTTTTGTTGCTAAATCATTATCACCATAACTTTCACTAATAGTATTAACCAGTAGCCATTCAGTGCAGAACCGTCTATGACCATAGAATATAATACATGAGAGCAATCTTTAAAATGGAAGCACAGGATGAAGCTAGAAAGCCCAGGGCTTCATGTAGGTCATGGATCACCAGTTATTTGCCATCAAAGGAAAGAAACTTAAAGTGATGGGCGAAGAGGTTATGGGGATGAAAAAGAGAAAAAAAGATCATGTATGAAGAAAGAGCAAGGCATACTGTATATTAGAAAATGTCTTAAAGTAGTCCTCAGTGAATTCTAGGGGAAGCAGGTAGAATTCCCAACCATTAGTACTCTATGTCCTTTGGCAAAGAATTTGTCATACTGAGAATTTTCTGCAACCCTTCCAACACCCAGCTTCTTAAGAAGCTCAGAGCGGCACAAGGATAAAATAGCAGAAATAGGGATATAAACTGGAAAGCTTGTGCATATGTTTAAATTATTATTGTTGGGAAGTAGCACTGATAGAATACTGGAGAGGGTGTGTGTTAGTATTGTGACAACTGTATTCCTAAGGACATGGTCAGAATCTTCATGTTTTATTTGCACAGTCTATAACTATGACAGCTATGTTTCCTTATCCTGGGTTACCTACTTGAGGTCTGGTTTGGTATCTGACCTTTGGGACTTAGTTGTGTATTGAATTCAATTAGGGAAGATCCAAATGGCATTGTCCTGATCCACAGAATTGCCCCATGTATTTTAGTACACTTATTCAGATTCTCTGAAAGTGGTAAATTGTTAAGCATGTGCAAATAGGAAATACTAGCATTAAGGTCAGATGAAATGTTAGTTCAGTGCTCTTGTGTATACGCTTTGTAATAAATTAATTGTATGATCATACTCCCTATTTAAGGATTGCCATAAAAAAGGGAGAAGGAAAGAAAAAAGTAACATTTCATTCACCTTGTCTAGGTAAATTGCTGCATAGATTCATTAGTTAGAATTTTCATTCAGCCTTCTAAGTATCCAATAAGTAACAGAGTGGTGGTGCTGTCACACTTTATGGATGGAAGCTAGATTCAAAGAACAGATCAAAATTTTGTACATAAATAGCTGCATATGAGTTAAGGAGTGGGATCCAATTGCCTAAACATTGGCCATCAATGCAACTAAAATTACAAGTCTTGTCTTTTCGTATGTTTTAAACTGACATTCCAGCTCACTTAAATAGACACTTGTTTGAAAGATGTCCATGCAAATTCCATTTTTTGAGAGAACATACAGGAAATGTAAGTATATGCATTTTCCTCCTGATTTACGTAGAGAATACTAGAGACATCATCCTGTGCTGAAATTCTATTATTCTTTTCATGCACTTTCTGTTAATGTGAATTCCTTTATATGAATCTCTGCAAGAACCAAATCTATAAATATGTTTATGTTTTTTTCAGAGGATTGCCTTTTGTGCTTTTTTTTTTGGTTAGTGGTTTGGATGAGGTTTATGGTGGTTATAGTTTTTGGGGTTTGGGGGGGTTTGACAGAGATAAAAAAGGGCCAAAAAATTAATTGTCATGGCAAGTGTATTTAAAAAATCAATAGAGAAAACTAAATAATATAAACAATTACAAATATTTCAGGCTAGATGGACATGAAAGAGAAGATCTAATCCTGTATGTCCCACAGGAAATCAGTATGTATATTTCTAGTAAAAGAAGAAATATTTTCCAAATTATGGGAAAGTGAGATGTTTTGAACACCATATTATGACAGACTTCACACTGAGTGCTTACACCAAACTGAAGCAGAGTATATGAGAAAAATTCTGAACACTTCAATTAGACACCTAGTTATCTTGCATGAATAACTCCCAGCATCTTTATTGACTGCAATTTAAAAAATTAAGATAAATATGTGCTTCCATGTCCCATATGTGTTGAAGCTTGTCAGTGTCTCTTGAAGAGAGAAATGTCTCATAGACTCTCAGTTTAGACACATTCATATTGTCTGAGAAATTAGGACGGTATTTTCTTTCCTGGGGTCCAGCCTGGATTAGTTTTTCATGGCAATAAGCTGAGCCAAGGGTATAGCACCACAAAGCATCTAGGAAAAGTAGAATCACGCAACCCTTAAGTTATTACAACAGCGGGCTATGTTAAAAACCTGTTAGACAGAAAAAAAATGAAATTTTTTTTGTCATGGAAATTAAGGACATATAGTCCCAGCTGCTTATTCTCAATCTTTATGTGAATTTCCAGCAGGTATCAGCTGGCATTCCATTCAGTGTCTAAAAGAAAAATTTAGTCCTAATCTTTTATTAGAGCCTTCTGTCTAAATTTTCCTCTTTCATGTGAACAGAACAGATTCATAGGGGCACTCTGATCTTCCTGCATGTGTAGAAACACCAATGCCAGCAATAAGAGTTCTCTGCAAGGAGGAAGAACTGAATGGATAATGTGTTCTATTGTGCAGACAGGAGAGGAGAATTTAGTTTTAATGATCCCATTACTTTCTGCTAGACTGCTAAAAATTGCTGCACTGAATAAACCAGTAGATGCTGCTTTTTGTAGAGTAAGTGGAATGTCTTTCATGAAACTTAATTTTTTTTACAGACACTTTGTGGGGCAATTAGGGCAGCTTAGCAAATTCCTTATTTCCCACTGGACATTGTAATTCACAACAAACTAATTAATATTTTATCTGAAAATGCTACATACTTTCATTGTTGTTTATTTTTAATTAAAATTAAGATCCTGAAACAGTCAATGACAATTACAAATACATGCAAGGCATTAAATATGACAATTTGAATTTTTAATTATTAATTATCACATTGACATGCTAATTATTTCTGACAAAAACACAGGATACTTCACTTAAATACTAATATAACTGCACTACCCGTTTTAACTACTGAGAAACATTATGTAGCGCCTTTACAGAATTTTAAACCTTAGAGATAACAATAGTACAGGGGATTTGCCTTTTGAAAGATCAAAATGTTCATCATGAGTAAATCTTATATTCGAGTGGTGGAAGACAATAATGCACTTACACTGTAACATTGAAAATAACAGAAGACAAGTTTTAAAAGCTTTTCAGGAACCAATCCAACTATGAGTTTAAATATTAAAAAAATGCACCATTGCATAAAATAGAACAAACAAGATGGGTGTCTGAATGTATCCCTAGTGGAAACTAATTTTTACAACAAGATGTGTGCTAGAATTCTCTTAATACCTGTTGCAACATGTAGCTGTCTCAAAACCATAATAAATTTAATGGAAAGCCCAAGGGATTTTTTTATTAAGACACCAAATTGAACATCACTGCCTTTTTCCCTCTTGCCTTAGCAAGAGAAGATAAAGTCTAGTTAACATTTTGGGCTTCAGGGTCATGAAAGAAGCAAATTAAAATGTGAAACATTTTATAATCTGATTGTTCCTGAGTTCAGCTTCTTTCCTCGTAGAATATAAAGAAATAGAAGCTTGGGAAAAAAAATAGAAGCCTTGTTCTGACACAAATAAAAAGAATGCAAGAAAATACAGTTCTTTTCTGTTTCTCATGAGCATTAGAGTCATTGCATCCTATGAGAGATATATCCTAAATAACAAAGACAACAGGAAAAATCTCCAGTTACTTAGTTGTGACTTCACAATTCTGCATGTATAGTTTAATACATGTTGCTTTCTGGGACATAGGTTTGGCTGTTTTAAATGGACGGCAGCATATAGTAAATCTAATTTATAACCATTTATCAGAACCCTTTACACCTTTCCAAGCTGAACTATTCATGATACATGACTTGGGACTGCTAGTAATGATGTTTTAAAACATATTTTTCACAAATAAATTTTGTGATCAGTTCTATCAAAATTTATTAGATTTTTTTGTAAATGTTCTCTCGGATCAGCTTTACGTCCTGGCAAAGCTGCCAAAAATTTTTCAAAGTTGTACCTATTTTCTTTTATATGTTCATGATAATTTATTATTTCTTCCCATGTTGTTGAAAACAGAGACAGAAATTCTCACATGTTCACATGTACATGAATAAACACTCAGATTTTATAATGATGGCTTTTAAACTATGAAATTATAAAAATAATTATTTTGGTGATTAAATTATTACATTGGCAGTTTCTGTATTTTTTACAGGAAACATTTTCTCTGTGAACTCCATTGTTTTGTCAGGTTGCAAAACCTTGGACATATAATCTTCCAGAGAATGTCAATAATGTAAAATTTATGCTCTGTGCTTTGTGCAAATTCTGCTGTTGGAGCAGTCAATGGGGAGAAAATTGTATGGTGTATAAGCTTGCTGATAGTGGATTAAATACTGAAATACATTGCAAAAGAATCTAGCTTGATTTATTGGGCTGTACTATTTTCAGAGCAAATCCTATTCCTTGGCTGAGCTCAAACAGAAAAGGATGTAAAAATGCATCAACTGCAGATTGTCTTGATAAATGTCCTTAGCACTTGAAACATTCTGCTTTGGCTGAACTGAAAAAGGAGAGGGACCATGATGTCAAGAATTTCTATAAACCACTTTTTTTACACAGACTTACAGTTATTCCTACCTATATCATCTGTTTTGTTCTTTAGAAAGGAAATAAGGATGGGATGGAGGGATGTACAGACAAAGGGAGGAAAGGTGGGTGGGAGGAATGCAGGGAGGGAAATAGGAACAGAAGGAGGAATGGATAAAAATTAAATTCAGACTGTCTGCTAGATAAAATTTAGTATTTATTCAAATGACATATAATAGTAAGGTCCAATTCAAATATAATTCAGATTGTGGATAAGTATTTCTGTTGAACTGTATTTTGCAGAAAACAAATAATTTATTTCTTTCATTCTTTGAGAATTGAAATTTGTCTCAGGAATTTCAGAGAGGAAAAGCACTTCCCATAAGATTTTCTGTAAGACATAGAATCAAATCCAATGCTCCCAGTATAGAAAGAGAAATGGAACAATAATGTATAATAACAAGAATTTTCAAACCATAAAGATGGGTAATTAATTCCAATCTTAAAAGCATTTCTGCATGTAAAAGGCATTTTTCAGTAATGAAAAATACACTTTTGATTACAAGTTTTCAGAAAATGCAGAATCAATCCTTGTAGATTTAAAAACCAAAATAATGAAACTAGAAGATACAAGCATGAAAACTAGAACTAGATTTAGGCAACATGGCACTTTTGTCTGAAGTACATGGAGAATAATTTTGATAGTATATATGTCAATGATTTTTCTAGAGAGCTTTCATTCAATGTGCCAATCTTCAGTCAGAAATAGGACATTTTCAAATTAAATCCTTAGTATAATAATACTTAATCTAGTTTTACCCTATATGAAGGAAGTAGATTTTAAGCCATTTCTGTTTAGAGGAATCTCCTGAAACTATTTTGATGTAAAACCTAAAATTTCATAGCTCTTGCTTTCATCACTGCATGCAGACCCCTAGTCCATTCAGCAAGTATTCCCCTCTAACATTCTGCAGAAGTCTTCAGATCATAATAGTGCCTGGGATATTTCCAGTTCTTAGCCTGTACATTTTTTCTTGAACATAAAAACTTAAAGTCAAAAGTACTGGGTTAGATCAACATGTTACCTCGGACAGCAGCCAAAAGTCAATCTATCATAAAGGGCATAAGGAAAGGGAAAGCACATCTTTCCCTCAAATATTCATCCTTCAAAAAATTGTAGTTTGTCTAATTAAGTGCCTAGGTAACCCAAATCCATTTTTTGTTTTGATAAGCTAACACAGCATTCCTTTGAATTATATAAACTTTTGTGGAAAAGTTTTCCAGTCTAACTACATACTGTGCGTGTGCAGGGAAAAAAAATAGTGTTCTTTGTCCAATCTTATGACTTCTTCTGAAGTTTCCTGACTATTGTGTCCAAACACAGAGAACTATTCCTGTGAACAAAAAATTCTTGTCCACCTTGTTACACATATTCTACTGGCCATAAATTGTTTTTTGTGCTAAGCAATCTTCAAAAGAGCTAGAGCATTCATCTCTTGTGGTTTGGTAATATTCAGAATATGTTAAGGTTACGACCTTAAAAATATGTTCAGTGTTGAAGTTCTGTCTGAACTGATAAGCCTTACATATGTAAACACAGTTTAGAGCATTAAATGTTGCCTATGGATTCATCACAGGATATATTATGGGGGTAAAAATCTTTGTGGCTCACAGACCCTCTGGCAGACAAATCCAAGGAAATCCCACCAATACTGGGAATAAAATTCCGTAACTCTTTAGGTGATAGCACTTTTTAAGCTGTACTGGTTATTTTGTTTTACAGATTCTATGCCTGCATTGTGTGATATGCATTTCCAATGGAGAATGAGAAAGGAAAGACATTCAATAATTCATTGCCAGCATGGCAATTTTGGGGAGACCATATGCTCAACTGATAAGCCAAACAGTATAGGAACTTGAGGATTGTTTTGCAATTTCATTTGTCCCTATGTAATAGAAGCACTGTAGCCCAGATATCAAGGGAGAAGTCTATATTGCAGTGAAGTCAGGGATTTGATGTTTTTCCAAATTTCTGTATAAAATCCTAATTTCTTTACCACTTTTGCATACTTTAAGTGAGTAATTCTTATACATATTATTTATGTGGACATAAATGGAGTAATACTTTTCTGCCCAATGAAGCCTTTGGAGATAAAATTAATCTCAGCTATCTTGTTACCTGTGTAAGGCTAAATTACAGATGTTCTCCTTTAAACTGTAGAATCAAAATGGATACTTGAACTATACATTCTGAAGTTTCATTATTTGCATGAATTAGGTTCAGATGAAATTGACCAGATTAAATGCAATAAAATAGACTGTAGATATTAAGTTTGTATGAGAAGAATTCTCATCCTAGGAGCTGCTAAATTACTATGAATGGGTATTAGGTGAGGTATCCTATATTTAACCTTACATAAGCTCAATATTACTGATCTAAATTCCTGCCTCAGGGTGAGCATAACACAGCCTCAACCAACACCCCAAAACCACCACGTCACTTTATGTCAGACATAAGACTGTTATATATGTCTGACCCTTCCCTTTCTTTTCCTTCCCCTGTCTACACCTGTATCTCATACAATTGCAGTACATGGCACTGTGTCCCCCTGGTTTATGGTGGGCTGTGTTAGATGTAGTAGTTTGGGATGATCTATTTTCTGCAAATAAATTGTGCCTTGAGATACTGGAGGCTAAAAATGCCATGCTACTGGTTTCTGGCATCTCTCTCAATAAGAGATCTTACAAAGACCCTGTTCTTTCCTGAGATCTTATTTACTAATGAGAAGAGCACTCACTATCTCACCAGTCAAAACCTAGAACCCCAGAAAAAAAAGTAAGTTCTAAAATCTACATTATGATTCTAATTCACTGTTTTAAATGGGTATTCAAAGTATACATATGCTAAGCAGACCAAATGTTTTCTTTACAGAATACTGTTGAGGTCTTTACATTCTCTGAATATTTATTGATTCTGTGCCAGTCTTTCCTTCCTCAGTGAATGAGATTTTTGAAAACCAAAATAATCAAATGCAGTACATTTCCTTGAAAATTCACCATAAAATGTTACATTTTATTTTTGTCAGTATTGCAGGGAGCTTCTCACATGCCTTACTTTTTCTAGCATTCAAATATTCTTGAACATAATGTGGAATTCTTCAGAAAAGTATCCAGCTATAATGTTCCAAAAATGTTATGCATAATATTGTGCTGGATTAAGAGTTCCTATTCAAATGGATAAGTCTTGTGCTTTATAATTAATTATGATAGAAATACAAGTACCAGTTCTAGGCATTTGAAGATTTAGAAATCAATAAACCATTATATTTGGTTGTAGGAGTATATGTTTCTGACATATTGTGACTGCCTGCTGGACTGCTGCTCTGATGCAGCACTGAAGGTTCATACCATTGCCTTAAGTAAGGATTAGTGGATTAGTTAATCACTGCATTAAAATTTAAAATTAAATAATTGACAGTTATAATGTAATCTGTGAAATCAAGTTTCACATAAACATCCAAAATGAGATAAAACCACTTTTGCATTTTTTATATTAAAAATTTTTTCTTAAGTTGCAAAAATTACAAGAAAAAACCTCCCCCCTCCCTTCTCCAAGTTCTGTGGGAAAAGCAGAAGATAATAAAAAAATGTGTCCAATGTAAGTTTATAATAATATATAAAACTTTAATGAAATATACACGAATATGGAAGTACATATCTGGGAAACATTGCTCTGTTTCAGCTTAAGAAAGATTGTGTGTGGATGGCAGAAAGAAGAGAAGTAGAGATTTCCAAGTAAGTCTTTAAGCAAATAAATATTGTGAAGCTCTCATTTGTCATGCACTATCAGAAGCAAAAGCAAAGCAAAGCTTGTCTCTTGCATAAATGTTAAGCAAGAATGATTGCTGAACAGTAGGCATCTACTAGGATAAGGATGAGGTCTCAGCAGAGAGTTTAAACACTGAATAAGAAAATATAAATGAAAATAAGGGTAGTCTTTTTTGGTTTTTCTATAAAAATGGTTTGCCAAATAAGAAATCCAAGAAGGCCTATAACGCATCTGACATCATGACCATTAAATTAAAAAAAGGGGGGGGTTTATGTGTTTTTCAGTTTCTTCCCCCTAAAATAAAATGCTCTAATATGAACAAATTAAATAGTGAAATATAGGAAGTTGTGCTGCACTGGGGACCTGAATTGGTGAATGGCACAGTGTGCTCTTGCTTCATTGCTTGCAAATTGAAATAACCTTTGTTTTGTGATTTTGTGTAAATGGCAGTAAGAATTTTTTTGAAAGATGATGCAAAAATAGTACTGATACTAATGAATTAATTTTTAAATCACAAAAATGTGCCTAGGGTAGCTGGGGGCTGTGAACTAATGAATAACCACTCAGAATCAAATTTAGTAGATATAAAGTCCTATTGGTTCATTTAATAACTATTCTGTCAAACCAAACTAGAAGTCTAGCAGCTCCTTTAAAGAGCTCCAATTCATTTTGTAATATAAAAAGAACATTTAGCACCATGCTGACATTTAAATGTCCAGACATGAAGTAACGGCTGAAATCTTATTGTTAAGAAAAAGGCAGATTTAATTTGGAACATTAATCCCTGAAGACTTGACAGTCTGAGTGATTTTCTATAGACAAAAGATTCTTAAACTTTTTTGGAGAGACATCACAGTTATGGTCTAGCTGTAATTCTTCCCATTTCCCAGTTTCTCTGATTATACTTCTCAAATGTCAATCTTACTGCCTTTATCTCTTCTCAGGCTGAATCACAATTCTCCCACTGTTAGACTGAACTCTTACCAACAGTGCCCAGTATATCAGCTGTACTAACATGCCAAATCCTGAGGGCTTTACTACCTGAGGGATTTGACTTCTCAGAACTATGATGAATATGCCCAAGTACTTTTCTCAATACAGAACATCTTTTATTTTTAAAAAGGTAAAAAAAAGTAACTCCTATGAAAATATTTTAAAGTTTTTAAGGCCTATACATTTCTCACCCGGGCCATTCCGTCCTTCATAATGAGTTAATATTTTGATGACAAACGTCATAAAAAACCCCCAAACACTGTCACTAAATCAAATAATTTTCCCCCATTTATTAGTTAAAAACTACAGACTTTGCACTACAGAATCCCAGGAAATATCTGGGCTTTTACCATTTAGCTGGGAACCTCAGAGAGCTGAGCAGACTGTGACCACTGACTGCATAAATACAAGCTCACATGTACCTAAGATGAAGGAACCAGGGACTTCACTGGCCCTACATTCTCCCCATTGAGCAAACCAAGGTGCTGAGGACTCAGTGACAATCACCAGCTTGCTCTTACAAGTGACTGTCTCCATTAAATTTAGCACTCAAAATGACCTAGGAAGGAGAAGCATAACACGAAGAATTTGAGCTGATACTTAAAATACTTTCTATATAACAATTTTGGCTCTGATACTAATGAGCCTTTTGTCCATTAATCTGTACCATGACAGTACTGCTGCAGCAGGTAAAATGGCAAATATAGAATTCTGACAAGACTGATTTGTTTAGATTTTACTTTATCCATTTGTGCCATTTTGTACAATTTCATGACCTATTCTCATTGCACAGCTGACTTCCTAACTCCTTGCTGGACTAAGCCTCACACCTTATCACTTCAATCCAACTTGCCTTTGTAATATATTCTAATTCTGACTATCATCTACAGGCATGACCTCTCCATTTTCACCCTGGGCATATGAGCTACTAGAGAATCCAGAGTCACACAAGCCAACAGGTAGAACAAGAAGAGCAGAGTAGCCAGGGAGTTTGAAGGTTTAAATGCCAGTGTGCAGAGGAGACTAAGGTCTAGATCTAGCTACTGGAAAGAATGAGTGACTGGAGGCAACTACAGGGGAGTATGACTGTATTTCACACCTGCATGTAACCATTAGTGAACTACAACCTAAGTTAGTTGATGAGAAGTTCAGCACCTGGAAACTAACCAGGTTCCAGGCATAGATATTGGTTGAAGTAAAAGTCCACACTAATATTTTTTTTTTTCCTTAAAGAAGAAAACATCTCTTTGGCAAAGTTAAACCAAGACGTCTAGAATCATTATTATAATGGGTTGTAGCTTTAGGAAAAAATGCCTTCTGGGGTTCTTATAAGACTGTCTCTGGATACAGAAAACAATATACTAGAAATGTACTTTGATCAGATAAAAGCTGCTTAAGGGTTCAAAGGCTTATTACCTCAGGTAATAGTTCAAGTTAATAAGCTCCTTTCTCCCTTTTATACACTGTACACAATAAACAGATTCATTTTAATTAGCAACATTTACTGAATTCGAAACCATGTGCATTACAAAGAATATCTTGTATTGTAGGTAACACTAATTTTATTCTTAGAATCAAGAACAAGATAAACCTGCAACTACCTATATGCTCATCACTAATTTTCAAGCTGTATCTACTCTGTAGTTCTAACAACTCAGACTCATTTTAATAAAATCTGGAACACCAGATTTAGGATATAGAATTAGGTACATCATGATAGCTTAGTGACTTTAAACCATTTCATTGTTGATGTACATAGTTTGAACTGCCTGGGTAACAATAATAATGTCTCTCTTTCTCTAGAGAAAAGTAATGGAATTTTAAAACTCTTTTACATATTGTATAAATCAGTGGTGATTACCTTGATGACAGATGATATGGGAAATCCTAAAATAAGCATTATGTTTGCTATACTTATAACAGTTTCATAATTAACTCCCGTGGACATAAAATAACCACAAAAAAAAGATATTTTATTATTCATGTGCCAAAATAAGGAAGAATCTGTCTATCATGTTGTAAAAGGACTAGTTAAGAAGCCTTAAATTTCTGCCATTAAAAGATGATAGATTAGGTAAAAAAATATTGACTCATTCAATTCTTAATGATATAATTAAATAGTTAATAATGTACTCACTCATCAATAACAGTGAAAATAGGAGCAAGTACAATGGAAAAAGTATAGATGGAGGAAACTAGAAAGGAGCAGTAATACACATATAGTAAATATTAATATATTATTTTTTATGCAAATACTGCTTAACCTATTAAAACATTACCTTAAATTTATGGGTTTGGAGGTAATACAAAGTATACAGTACAAAAATTATTTGAAACAAAGAGATGAGGACAATTTGTTAGAGTCTAACAGGTTAAGGATGCAATTCATCTTTATCTCTTTCAGGCATACAAATGCAGCCATTTAATTCCAACTCTCCAGTTAGTAGAGAGTTGAACCTGCAGAAGGTATTTTAACTCTTTTTAAGGTAACTGAATAACAACCTTATGGTGAAGCAGCCTTTTAAAGACCTAATTCTTCACTGACTGTGGAAGAAGTCTAGATTCTTTTCTTTAGCCTATATGCCTAAATATTTAGACAGCTTAATTAATAAAGATGAAGTGTGACTGAAACTTGAATAGTGGACAATATACCTAAGTAGCTGAAGAGGTAGAATGATATATTGTGGTTCACCACAAATAAATGCTAGGGATCATTAAAATATGTGAGCACAACAGAGTACTTATTCACGCTCATTAACTGAAGAAATTCAATGTCTTATTGGGATGATTTTTCTTTTGTTAGAAACTGTTGTATTAGAAACATTGTACAGTTCATATCTTTTAAATCATATTAACACTCTTGTGATTTCATGAGGCTAAGAGCATAACTTCCTAAAAATATCTGCAACAAAAGTAATGAAAAAAATTTCTGGACTTCCTCTTTTTCTTCTCTTTCATTTTATTAAATTACTTTCTTGTCCTCGGGGGACTTTGTCATGTTGAATTGTGTCCACATTTGTCTGTTGAGCCCAGAAATAAGTTCTGTACCTTTAAGGCTGTATTTGAGAGTGAAGAAGCGGGGAGGAGAAGCGGTGCAATGTCTGAGGCGGTTGTTTTCAAAACACAGAGTTAGGAGTTCATCGTCTCGTCCTCCTGGACTGTGTCACCACGGTGGACAGCAGAGAGACCTCTCCTTTGCTTTTAGTTAGTTTCTGACTAACCGAAGCAGAGAAGTTCCCCAGGAAGCTTTTTTCCTTTTTCCTGGAATTATTTGAACCTGCTCTGGACTGGGGACCCGGGGGAAGCACCAGGAGCTTGCACCTGCAGCCACCAGGGCCTGGCCTGGGCAGCGGCATTTTCCAGTACTGGAGAGACTGATACCAGACTGAGCCGAGCCACCACCCACAGGAGAGAGACTTCCTGAATTTGTCACCTCTTAAGAGCAGCCAGAAGTTTTGTTGTTCGGTATTGGGGGTTTTGTGCTGGGCAGTGCTGTGCCTGTTGAATAAACAGGTTTTTTCCACTTCTCTCTGAGGAAATTTCTTCCCGAACCAGCTGGAGGAGGGGCCACTCAGGTTTGCCTCCTGGGAGGGGGGAGCCCTTTGGAAGTTTTCTCCCAAATTTGCCCTAAAGCAGGACATTTCTAAAGGCTGATTAAATTAAGAAAATATTAGAATTATAGACAGAAGTAACTATCATATCTAATAGCGTCTCTTCCCTACATTGAAATTCTAGTGAAGAAAATCTATAGCTGAAGATTCTGGTGTTTTATTCCACTGACACTTCACATAAGTACTTATTCCAAAACAACGAATTAAAGCTATTCATCTATTTTTAAAAATATTTTGTTCAGTAATTTCAAATGGGCAAGTAGTCATTTAAGCAATAAACACAGCTTTAAGGAGTTTCACATTTTTATGAGCCTTTCCCACAACTCTGTTCCTGTCTCCTTTATTTTGACATTTTTGTGCTTGAGGAATGAGAGTAATATTTTTGTGATATGTGACAGCATGGAAGAGAAAAAAATTAGGATGTTATATATGTTGAAAGCTATTTTACATATATTTCTTATATTTACTCCTTCAGTGCTTGAGTATTATATATATATTTTATTGAGTATTNTATATTTACTGTGGAAGTAATTTACTGTTTCCAACCAAAACATACTTCTATAACATTTATAATTTCCTGCTTTACTTGAGCCATATTAGTGTATCAGTTGTAAATGTATGCTTATGAATATATATTTATATCTGTATACACAAAGACGTATTTAAAGACATTTTCTTATGCTTTTATTGCATCCCAAAATATTTCAGTTTTTTGTAGATGTTTCTTGAGAAATTCCTTAATATTTGAGTTTATTTATATTTCACTGAATGCCAAATTTTTCATTTGGTCCTTATGTCTTTTAGTCCTCCAAGTTCTTTGGCAAATATTAGTTTCATAGGAAAATAAATTTTAGAGGATAAATTATGCAACATCTATAACAAATAAATAAAGTCACAGTGTAACAAGACTTGACCAGAGCTTACTTTTCACCACAAAGTCTGCATGTGTTGTACTGTGACATTTAAACCCTTTCCATCAGCCACTCTCTAGATTCTCAGGTGATATGCAGAACTAATTTCTTCTATTCATCTTCCATGCTTGACATGCCCAGTCAGCACTCAATATTTTTTTCTGCTTCCTTCCAACTTAACACTGCCTGAATAATTTGGAATAACACACAGATTAAAACCAACTAACATATTCTTTATTAAAAACCTACTTTTCTGCTAGTTCCCTGTATGGCAATAATCTAACCAGGGGGTTAGAATCATAGAATGGCTAAGTAGCCATTATGATTGTAGTTTATTGAGTATTTATATAGTATTGTCTCCTCCTGATTCTGCAAAGTACATTGCAAATTATGTTCAACTGCAAAGAAGTTTAGGAATCTCTGACTATAAAAGAAATGATGTCACTCCCTTTACATGAATCTTACTGTTAGAACAGCCGCCTGGGAAATCAGAGGCTTGTAATCAGTATCTGCTTCTGTCTCAGAGACAAAGGTGTAAAGGCATTTAATGTGCCTAACTTTTAGTACCTTTTCTATCAATCATGAAGACACACAGAAGATAGAAGTCATAGCTGGGAGGCCTATGTTGTCTCATTCTGTTATGTCTAGAGCTCATGTTCTATGGTGAGCTAAAGACAGCAGAGTAGTACACCAAATGCATCCATAGTACTTCGCAGAGTGATCTAAAGAATTTATTACATGACTCAAGCTGCCCATGGAAAGTGTGCATGAATCGGTAAAGGTTAAACTGTATATGACTTTTCTGTCCAGCTCTCAGAAGGAGTTTTAAGATAACAGTAAATCTGAATATCCCAGAAGGAGCCACAATGCAATATATTTCACTGGAAACATGCTCTCTCTTATAAACTTGATCTTTGCTTTTACATTTCCCAGATCATGGTTTTAGTAAAGCAGCCATTACATCTGTTTTTCACACTAAGATAGGGAATCTTATATTGACACTTTTTAAAAGGTAACAGAGGACTCATGAAAGACTGCCGAGGAAAGCTAAATGCAATTTGATCATAGGAGCTACTACAACTTGTATTAACAGACTACCAAAATACTTAAGATTGATTATTGGGGCTTATCATTGGATGCCCTTCTCAATTTGTTGTGGTAGCTTGTCTTTGAGTTAGCATCATACATTATACTATTTTTTTCTTTTTAATCCCTCATAGAACATATAGTGTCTTTATTATAAAATATTTAATTAAGGGAATAATTTCAACATAATTATTTTCATTTATCTCAATTAATCTGAACTAGCATTTTTTGAGAACAGTGTAAAAGGAAAGATCTGTTGAATGTGGGTAACAAACTAGTTATGACAGCTAAAGCATGGCTGCACTCAGTGCAAATTTAAATAGATGCCACTTCAATGCAGGAACAATTCATCAAAATTTGCAACATTTTTATTATTATCATCAGTATTAATTATCAGTATTAGGGTTTTCTAGACTTCATGATTTCATGGAACTTAAAATATTTGGCTTTTAGTATCCACAATTTGATCATGAAACAACATGCAAAATAAATTTCTGCTACTATTTAAAAGTTATTAATAATTGCCTGACTATAAAAAATCTGTGCTGAATATTGTACACAGAAACAAACAAGAGAATATGTTCCAAGTAATGGGATTGTCTTTGTCTTCAATACTGTATTTACACTCTATTTACAGTCTATTTTTCATTTGTAGTACCATTCACTCCTGAATTTCTGAAAAGGTATTTCAAGTAACTATTCAGAAGTTTATTACAAATATGCTCTAATACAGCAAACTGTTGATAAACACAATACATAGGAACACTCTAGAGAAATATGAGTTTTCCTACTTATAAGAAGTGAGCATTTGAGGAGCAAAGTTCCACAACGACTGACTAAGGAAATTATTTTATACAATATTTTAATGATCTTGGAACTAAACCATGACCATGTCTGTGAAATATGCTGATGATAAGACAGGGAAACTTTGAATGGGAGTCTCAGAGATATAAAATCCATAGCTGTGAGCACAGAAACAATAGATATTTAATTCGATGATACTGAAGTGAAAGATTCATAAAATCATATAATATCTCGGATTGAAAGGGATCAGAGATCATCAAACTCAACTCCCTGCTCCTTGCAGGAGTATCTAAAATGAACCCAAACTCCCAGATCTGCTTCCAGAGAGATTCTTTCCAAGCTCTCCTCCCCTCATTTATATGTACAAGATTACACAGTTTCAGGTGTAGCATCTAGTACTTGCTCTTATTCAATTTCATAGAGTTGGTGATTGAAAGTATGTAATCTATCCAGATCTCTCTGAAAGGCTTCTACTCTTGAGAGAGTCAATGGCACCTCCTAATTTTATATTGCTGACAAAACTAATGTGCAATTCCTCCATATTCTAGAATATTTACAAAAATATTAAAAAAGACTGGGCTTATAAATTAAACATTGAGGCACCCCATTGATGACTGCCACCATCCCAATGTCAGAGCCAAATGCATTAGCCAATTGCTCATAGAATGTATTATGGATTTGTCTGGCTGTATGTTGGACATTAGTCCTGAAGAGAGTCTGAGAGAGAGTATCAAAAGCTTTGCTAAAAAGACCAATCAACCAACCAACCAAACCAAACCAAACAAAACCTTCCACATCTTCTGGCTTGTCTTGGTCAACTCGTAGAAGGGTCTCATTGTAAAAGGGAACTAAGTTTGGTAAGCCAACTTAATGGTTAGCCCTCGTGAATCCATGCTGGCTATGACCCAGCATAATGACGGCAGTGTCTCAAGTGGTTTTCAATAACTCCTGAAATAACCTTATACAGAATTTTATCCGAGACTGAAGTGAGTCTGACAGGACTGTTAGTAATCAGGGTCCTCGTTCTTACTCATCCTGAACACTGGGACAAGCCGTACCATGAAGGAGTAATAACAGGAATCTCTGGGTTAAGTTAGAGTGCACAGAAATAATTAAAAGAGTTTAAAAAATCCAGGTTCTGGTGTAAGGCTTTAAGGATGATGTAAAACAAATTATAAATACTTTTTTGGACAGGTCAAGATACATATGATCAACAAAGTCAAAAACCTTTACTTCCACTGTACAAGCACAATGCCTTATTTCAAAGAGTATTAGTATTAAGTCATGTATAACAGGAAGGCATATTCAAATTAATAATCATAGAAGCAGTAGATATTCTTGAGGGTAGCACTGTCATAATGAGAGTAATAGAAAAGTTGGGGGAATGAGCTGACAAGGAAATTGTGAGATTCAAGATTCCAAGGACAAAAGCAAAGCCCTGCCCTTGGGAAGCAAAATCCCCTGAGCAGTGATACAAGTTGAGAAATGACAGCTGGATGTAGCTGTAGAAGAAGGGATAACAGGCAACCTCACCCCTGATAACAGTTGTACTAATTACCAAAGAAGAGCAATAGCCTTGCCCTAATGGGTCATAGCAGCGACTAATAAAGATAAGTGAGAAAAAAGGGGTGGGTTGACTGGTTAGGGTATTTTGGAGGAAGAGGGCCTGGAGAAAGAGGACCTTGAGGATGTAGAGGAGCCCTGAAGAAGGAGGAGCGATCTGGACAGACACAAAGAAGAATGAAACAAGGGAGAGCGCTGCTGCAGTAAAAGATCTGCTGTGAGGCCATTCTGGGTCTGATGGAATCGGAGCCTGCAGTCACAGCTGAGCTGGGTGAAAGCTGTGTTCAGAGTCTGCAAACCAATACTTGCAGTCACAGTCCAGCAGGAAATAGCCACAGCCAGAGTCTGCAGTTGGACCCTACAGCAGGAGCTTGCTGTAGTCAGTCAGAATGGCAAAGCTGTAATGAAAAATAAACTGGAACTCTTTTCATGTTGTTAAATGAGAGTCTATGTCTTGGCTCATTTCTACCCCTAAAGAGAGGTCTGCTACAATACTGGACAGTGGACAAAAGCTGAACATCAGCCAGCAGTATGCCTAGACAGCAAAGACGGCCAGCAGAATCCTGGGCTGTATTTATGGGGGCACAATCAGTAGATCAAGGGAAGTGATTATCCATCCCCCTTCACTCAGCACCCCTCGTCTGGCTCCTACATCCACTTTGGACTTCATTATTAAAAAAAAAAAATATATATATCAAAAAATAGGAGAATTCAGCAAATGGTTGGCAAGATAGTATGGAAATTGGATAATGAGTCTGAGACTAAAACCAGAGAAGTTGAGACTGGCTATAAGGAGAAAACTGTTATCCCTTTTTGGACATGGGACCAGGTTGCCCTGAGAAGCTGTGCAGTCTCTATCTAGAGATCTTTAGAGGTTTTTGAAGACCAGGGTGAACAAAGCCTTGAGCATTTTGGCCTGACCTCAGAAATGGCCATGCTTGGAAGAGGTTCAGGTTCAGCCACCTGAACTCTGAATTATCCTTTTGTCCTAAGGTGAACAAAAAAGAAAGTAATTATTATCCACACATGCAATCCAATGTTTACAATAGTGAGTTGTCAAAGAGCTTATTCATTAGACAAGAACTATCAAAAAGATAGGGTTTTTGAGAGGAAGTGTTAGATTTTCAGTGTTTTTTTTAATTTTAATCAGCTAATGAATGAGTTTGCATAACTTTTTTTGACTGAAATACTAAGACACAGTATTATTTCTATATTTGTTTGTCTTTTTCATCAGTCTGACTAAGTTTTATGCAAGTGATTGAAAGTATTTTCTATCAGAACAGCCACTAATATATGCAGGTATGAAACCCACCCAAAAGAACCATTCAGATATGCAAGAGCTTGACCACATCTGCTCAACTCTGTCTCAATAGATGAAAATCATATGCTCTGGGAAAACAATCCAAGCACACATAATTCTTACGTGGGAAACATACCAAAAACTCAGACAAAGCAAAGCCAGGATTTCTTTCTGGCAAAGAAACAAGAGGCAGAGACGTGAGCTCTTAAGGGCTTTATGTCCCTATAAAGCATTTAAGGCAGGAGGCCAGAAGGTGATAACAAACCAGGCAGTGATCACTGATTGACCTTGGATGTAGAGAAGGTCAGATGGTTTGGCTTTGGCTCAACTCATCAGAGAGGCCTGTGGCAGCTTATGTAGAGCATCTTGCTTTGAAAGCAATAAGTGGGAAATTGAGAGCAATACAAAGAAAAGTTATTTGAAAGCAATTTTGTTTGTTGCAATAGTTGCTTGAAAGCAATAAATGGAAAATTGAAACAGAAAACAATAATCCTACAGAGGTTAAAAGAAACATATATCTGTAACACTGTACCAAAATCTGAGGACTGAGCCCAAGTACAATCGTTACACATTAAGTCAGTCTGGCAGTTAGGACTCGGACACCTAGACCAGTTGGACAAGTGAGGGCCCTAGTCCCCTGAGTCATGCTGATAGTCACAGCTGGATTGGATGGCGTGGGGATTTTTTTAATCCAGAGCATGAGCACTGGAGTGTGTTTGTGTTGAACAGAACTTGCTATCCAACCCCAACAGCGATCCTGATCACTAAAAATATGTTTAATTTTATGTCACTGAGTGATTTGGTTGTGATGTTGTTGGATGCTTGAAGACATGGGAATGATTACTAACAGTTCCATTTGGTTGTACCTGCTGCTCTGAAAGCAAGCAAAAAAATCAACCCCCTCTAGTGTTGTATAGAACCATGAAAGTATTAAGGAATAATCCAAAATTTGTTTATCATAGGTGAAAAGTAACAAGAAAATCCCCTGAAAATCCATAATTGTCAGTCATTTTTTGAAAGCTTCATTCATATCAGGAGACAACATGTACCACAATTTTCAGCTTTCAGAAAAGTATTTAATATAGTAAATAGTGCGGACGTTTCATCAAGTGCTTAACATAAAGATTATGCTATTGCCAAATATATAAAATTTGCAAGGCATATACTTGTACCAGACATAATAGAAGTTAATGTAAATGGTAAATAATATACCAATTTTTATTGAAACTGATGGATAATTGTGAACAGATACATTTAGAGAGCTGAAAATTACAGCTTAAGAATTCTTTCTCGGGCCTGGGTTTCTCCTGCTTCTCCAGATTCATTCCCAGACTGATAAACTGGTTGTAGCTTCAGACAGGGAGAAGCTTTCCCAGGATGATAATATGGTCAAAACAGGTTGGATTCTGGTGAAAAACAGAGGGCAATTCATAATAAAGATTAACACCTGGTGTTTTTCCCGTGGGACACATCCGAAGGTGTGGTCTCATGGATGTTTTTCTGAATTGTCCAATGAGCTACTGTCCTGTCCTAGCTCCGCGTAACATGCTTTAAATACAAGCTGTCCATTCAATAAAGTTGGCCTTTTCTCCCCTAAGAGGTCCATGTGTGTTGCTGTTCTTGCTGTCTCTCTCTAGGGCAGTAACCGCAGATAATTTTTTTTAATTGAATGCCACATGGTTTTGACTATAGAAAACACTTCTGGCTTTTTATAATTAAAAAAGGAAACATTTCTATAACTAAAATATAATAACTTTTTATAATTAAAAGAGGAAATATCTCTTATTTACAGATAAAGTATTGTCTACCTTGTTGACTGTTGTTGGTCTTTGAATGTAAGAAATTTTCTTTGCCAGAGTGAATTTTATTTACCTTTTCTTTAGCAGTAAGAAGTACAAAACAGATTTAATCTCCTAAAATCTCATATATAATATTTTCTGAGCTTACATTGATGGGATCATCTCATTTTTATCTAATAACTGCAGAAAATCATCAAACATCACAATAACTCAGAGGTAGAATTTCTCAAAAAGTCTTTCTATTCTTTACTAAGCTGATTCTAGCTCTAGAGTGGAAGCTCTGTCATTGACTTGTATAGATGTGAAGTCAAGCACATGGAGGTAAATGTAGGTAGCTGAAATTCTCTACTAATGGATAATACAATTAGAAATAGTAATAAAAAAATAGTACTTAATCCCTACTCTTCAGAACTTCAGTAGGTTATCCACAGGTGAGTTTTTGTTTATTTTCTAAGATATACATTCAAAGTTCTTTTTTTGCTTTAAATCTTGATTCACAGCTACCAAAAATTGTCATTTTGTGTCTTGACAAGCTATCATAATACCATGAACACAGAAACCAATTCCATTCTCAGCAGTTTAAATTTTTTCCTTCTTTCTTCTCTTTTATATGTAAACTAACCATTTGTATGCATAGAATCAAACAAATTAAACTTATGTGGGAAAAAAAGGCACCATAATTTCTGAATAGGTATTATTATCACTCTATCATGTATTCCTCTAATTTCTTATTTTAAATCTGACAGCACTTGGTACAGTTCTCAAATTGAAGCTATGAAAGTCAGGTAAAAAGTAGGCATGTTAATTCCCTCATGGTCACTCCAGCACATTATTGAAGTAGCTTTAAAATGAAATTCCACTTTTTGTGCTTAGTGGGTCCTGAATTAAGCATTTACCTCAAACCATGGTTTGGTTGACATCAATTGCATTCACATTAGCATGTTAGTTTGTTTCAGAAATACAGGTTTAAAATTAATCTCCTATTTGTGCCCTCCAACTATGCTATGATTCACAAAGCAAAGTTCACAAAATGTCTCTCATATAAAACTGAGGTGGAAGATGTGTTACAGGAGTATAAATTAGAATAACTTCAAGCAGCACAGCCGACTGTCGTACTACAGGTACTCCGAAGGAGTTCTTTGCCTCTTCCCCAGAAGGCAGATGATGTGGGTGTTGGATACCCAGCTCTGATCTACTTGTACTGAGTAATACTGTTTGATTATGTAAAAATAGCTTTTCCTTTGACAGTCAGAGACAGTAAAAACACCAGTGTGGAATGCGTCTAATTTATACTTTCTATACATGAACATTGGGAGGGTTAATTCCTGAAAATAAGATAGTCTAGTACTGAAGGCTGATCATGACAGTTGATCCAGAGAAAAAAATTGGCTCTTTACAATACAGCCCAGAAGCCACCTTTGTATTTGAGGGATGGACTTCCTCATAACTTTGTATAAGAGATCTGAAGAGCAGACACACTTTCATTTCAGTAGAGCAGAAGGCAAAGTATTTCTGAAACTATACAAACACCTGAGCTGCACTGACAGCAAGCAAGACCATTCTTATAGAAGTTCATTCAGATTTTTCCCGCCTTTTGGTAATGTCTTGCGCCATACCTTGAAGTTTGTAGCTACTGGCCTTGTCACCTGTTCTGAAAGGCAAGTTCATGAGCTTTTCAATGATGGCAACATCAGCAGTAGAAAGATTGAGATGAAAACACTTGCCTGCTTTTCCAGTTCTTTCTTTTTCTAGAGAATTTCTAATAGATGTCTATCAGGGTTGAGGGTGGTCCCCGATAATCCTTTTGAGGGTTTCCAGATACTCAGGGTGAAAGTGGCAGATATAAAAGAAGAGTGGCACAACGACCACGACTTAGCAACATAAAACAAGTTAATAAATAGTTAAAGTGGGACGCGGCCTAAAAATCCGAATATAACAACCAAGAGGATAAGGTCTCTTTAGGGGCCGGTGGTTGAAGACAGGGATTAAGGGAGGTCTAGGGTTAAAATATGGGGTAGGAGAGGAGGTGGAGTTGGGGTAGGGTCCAATGGGTATAGGAGAAAGTAGTGCAGAGGTGGGACAAAGAGAAGTAGGGTCTGGAACAATGCACCAACTGGGGGCCAATAGAAATACAAGAAAGGGAGAACATTCTGGGTGTGGTAGTGGTGATATTTGAATATCAAATTAGATATTAACATGGGCAATCCCATAACTTTTTTCTGGGGTCACCACAATTTAGACAAAAGCTTCCCATGGTCTGGGGTTAGGATACAACTCTTCTTTGCTAATGGTTGCCTGACCTGGAATACCAGTCAGGCTGACTCCCATAAATGTCCTTTAATACTGCGTGTGAGAGTTTGACATATACAACAACTGAACTAGTGTAAAGAAACATTACACATTTTAAGGAAAACAAAGTAAAATAACAAATTAGGAGGACCTTGGGAGTTTCAGTCGTATAAAGGAAAAGAGAAATAACAGTTTCTTTCAATATTTAGCAATCAATGTCTTCAATACTTAAAGTTACAAACATAGTTTGTTTTGATTTTTTATCCATATGTAGCTGCAGCTGGACAATCTACTTTCTGTTAACAGATTTTCTGCCAATTATATAAAACGGAAAATATCATGTCAAAAATATAATGTAATTTTTTCTCTTCTCAAGGGAAACCATGCAGGTCTATTTTCTGCCTTTGTCCACTTAAATAAATACACTGGTAGAGTCTCCTTTTGATTTTCAGCAGTTCAGATTCATATTGCAAGTTGCTGAGTTCTGCTGGTTTGAAAGTAAACTAATGGGAGGAATTAACCCCACGCAAATACTTTGTGAGAGATTTCAAGTTGGAATTACAATTTAATAGGAAAATTACAATGAAGGTAATAGTGCAGAAACAGTGGCTTAAACTGATGGAGTCAAGGTACAACCATCAGGTTATAACCCGGTGGTTGCAGTCCTGTTGAAGTGATAGTTGTGATCTTGCTGAGAGTGGTGGTCCTGTGGAAAGGCCTGATTCTTCTCTGGATGTCCAGTGGTAGTGGTCAGATTCAAGTAGCACCTCCACCAGGGCAGGGAGTTTCACAATGGAATGACATAATCCTATGATATTTTTGGAGTCTCTGATGGTCATACCTGCCGTTTTATGACGGGCCATTTGTCCCTCAGGATGGGTATAACTGTGTTGGTGCTCCCCTAGAGGGAGTTATCATGGCTGGGTCTTCGTGCAAGTGAGGAAACATTGCCTTGCAGGATCTGAGTGTGGAGTGAGTGACTGTTTCGAATGACTCACCATTAACAGTTTGTCAGGAATAATGTAAATGGGTGTAGAATATATAGTTTGATTACACATATATTGACACTTTTTCTCATGTAACCATGGCAAGAGAATGGAATTTGATTTCTGGAAATAAACAGTTCTTCTTAAAACATTCTCTTATATATGTTTTTGCTTTTGAAACAACATTGAAATTATTAGAGTGCAGAAAATAATATTTGTAAAATGTATCATGAAGATAGGTTTTCTAATGTTTGTACCGTCAATTTACTGAAAATTTCACTAAAGAAAGTAAACCATACCCTAGTTCATTGAATGTTGTAGAAGAAATGTATTTAGATTCCTGTAAAAAGAAAAACAAGCCAGACCTCATGAATACTTTTTTTGTCTGTGTGTTTCTTTTACTGCAGTTCTTAAAAACTGAGAATTTTCTTTTTCTCTGGTATTTAAAGTGCAGAGATTTTGGCATCAGCATTGTTTTGAAGAAAGGCACTGTGAGAATAGGAAAAATATTTAAATGTCTTTTATAAGTCACTTTTATTATTTGCATGTAAGAAAATAAAATTAAGAAGGAAAATTATGTCGGTGTTTCATTAAAACCCTGGATAGCATATAATCATAGGTTGGAAATTATTTGAGTTAGATTGGAAAAGACCCTTAAGATCATTGAGTCCAACCATAAACATCCCACTGACACAAATAAACCATGTTTCTTAGTGGCACATCTACACTTCTTTTAAATACTTCCTGGCAACCACTTCCCTGGGAAGCCTGTACCAGTGCTTTGCAACCTTTGCAGTGAAGAATTTTTTCCTGATATCAAATCTAAACCTCCCCTGGTATAACATGAGGCCATTTCCTCTTGTTCTATTGTTTGTTACTCAGCAGAAGAGACCAACTCACTCCTTGCTCCAGCCCCTTTTCAGGTGGTTGTAGAGAGGGATAAGGTTCCAACCCCGAGCCTCTTTTTCTTTGTGTCAAACAACCCCAGCTACCTCAGTATCTCCTCATAAGGTTTGTTCTCTAGTATCTTCACCAATTTCATTGCCTTTCTCTGGACACACTCCAGCACCTCGATGTCTTTGCTGTAGTGAAGGGCCCAGAACTGTACTTGGCCCTCACCAGTGCTGAGTACAGTGGGACAATCACTGCCCTGGTCCTATCGGGCACTCTGTCCCTGCTACACGAGAAGCTCCATTTTGTATATGCTAAACAAATGACCTCTTTTAAGTGTTAAATATCATATTAGATTTTTTATAATTCACCAATAAAACTACTTGATATCTCAGTGAAGAGATATCAGCAGAAAAACTCTTTGATCTGCAGATAATTACTCCCATTTATTATTGCAACTTTCTGCAGGAAGTCATAGGATGGGGACAGAAAGACATGTAATTGTCCTTAGGGAAACTGGTAAGGAAAAGAAGGAACAAACAAACAAAATTCCCAGTACAATTCCTTTGTTAGGGCATTCTTCTGCATGTTATTTTTACCAGGAGAGAAAGGGAAGGGAATCTCTGCATATAGAAATCTATATCCAGATAACAGCCCGATATTGGATTTTGGACTTTTTCCAATTAAGTATTGTTGTGCGTTTGTTTGGCTTTTCCCCAAGTATGTGTGAAACCTAATAACACCCTTGTGATTTAAAGATGGAAATAAAAAGAAAGACTATCGGCTTAATAGGAAAAACATAAAAGTGCCAAACAGCAGTATCAGAACAATTGCTCTGTTGTATTGACCTACAAATTAGTCCCTCCTTGTTTGAATTTGTAAGATCTACACATGGCATATATTTGTATATATACATATCATATATATAGAGAGCATGTAAATATATATAAATATACAACTATAAGTAAAATTAGTAACAGCTAAGAAATACAAGTGTGTTGAAGGGTTACTTTCATTTAGAACAGAGCATCTGAAGCTATTTCTACACAATATTTACAACCTTTAAACAAAAACTGATGCAAACTGTTGAAGGAACAACATTGTAACAGAAAGGGAATGTGAATCTCAGTTAATAGAAGCAAAGTAAAGTGAGAAATGCTTTGGTCAACCTTGATTCTCCTCCTGAGTGCAGAAGATAATACCTTATCCTATGAATGGGCAGGAGGGAAAGGCCAACACTCTCATTTCTTTCAGCTGCAATAGACTGAAAGCTAGGAAAGGAGAAACTGATTGTTTGCCTTTTTTTCTTCATAGTCTTTGAAGTGTTTTCTGAAAGCAAGTACTAACTGTACTGCTGTTGTACCTTACCTGGTGAGTAAATTGAATGGTGACTGAATCATACTCCTAAAATGTGATGGGTTTGACTTATTGCTAGTTAGAAAATCAGAGTAGAAGCCTTCCTTGTCAAATGCAATATGATGCCTACTTCTTTGTTTTTCCTTCTCATCTTCACATCCACTTCAGACATATTAATATTTTTCATAGCATATAGCTCTGAGTTTTGCAAAGATTTGATGGCACTGAGATGATGAAACAGTTAAACAAATGCATAACTCCTAAAGAGGTGATCTGAGGTGCATTTCATCTAACCTAATGTGCCTCACAGAAACTAGGAATTGGATTAATATTGCTTGTTCATGCTTGAAGCACAAAAAATTGCTCAAAGGCAGATGGAGGGAAAGCAAAAAAATTCTAAAAATAAAAATCCCAGTGGAAATAAGGATTTTCACAGTCCAATTTGGTTTCTTCTAAGATACAAGTCTCAAGACACTGAAGCGAAAAACTCTCATGAAGGAAATTTAAAAGTTTCTGCAGTATTAAATTTTCTAGGCAAAAAACCCCCAAACACAGAAATATGGAATCAAGAATTGTATAATTACAAAATTTGTCTTCATTTGCAACCAATGCAATGTTTGAAAATTTAAAATAGAATGGAGACACAGAAAATGGCCATATAATGACAATTACCTACATTCCAGTTGGCTACTTTTAATAATTTTATGATTTAACATGTCTGTGAGAAAACAGTATCTATAATTTTCAGAGCCATGGAACACAGTCATGTTTGTGGCATTTTTCATTTTAACAAGCAATACTCTGTGGAGACCTGAAGTGAATAAAATTCTGTAATCTGTAATTTTTTGTCTTCCAACTGGTGAAAAAATAAATCCCTAGCTACTGGAATCACACTATCAGTAGTATTTATTCTCCGGTTCCCATTAAATCAGATCACAGTAACTATAAGTATACTGAACAACACATAAATGTGCTTGCTATACATTTTGCTGAAGTTAAATAGCATTAAATAATATATAAATAACATAAAATAGTGTATACTAAGATTACTTATGACTGAATATTTAAATGCTATCTTGCATTAATTTTCTGGCATTTTCTATTCTGCCCTTGTTGTCTAAGGAAGCAAATAATCTAGTTTAATGTTAGGTGTCCAAAGGCTGAGTATTTAAATCTGAAATGGAAACCTCAGATGGCTTTAACACAAAAGTAGATCCAAAGGGTAACTTACCTAACCTTGTTTTCTTATTTTAGAGTGAACAAAAATTATCTTATGAAAATATCTTCCAAGTAATTGTTAAGCAACTAGTACACAAATTTTGAAGTAATATTTTATTTCTAAATATCTTAGGATTGATTAATCTATGCCTTTTGATACTAGCAGTACGATGCTAGCAGTTTTTCTGAAGGTATGTTATCTGTGAGATAAAGTATCTGTTCTCAAATCTAAAATAAAACATATTTCTATACCTGTGCTCAGATCTTTGTCTTATTTTGATTTTTTTTCATATTTATTACTTTTATATAGTGAGAAAGGCATACATGTATATAGTGAGAAAAATATATTTAGCCTCACTCATTGTTGGAAACCCCGACCTGCAGATTCTGAAATTTCACCAGATACTTTCAAGGGGAAATAAGCATAGAACATAATGAGGTATGTTCTGCCAATTTGAGGTGCAGGAGTATAATATTGTCAGTCTAAACAGGTAAACAGCAAATGAGCCAGTGACATAGCTTCTTCCTTTTTTAGCATTTTCCTTCTTCCTATCAAATAGATACCATTGTGTTTAGGCATGAGGTAATAAAGGAATGTCTCCCTTTTACCTACTCATGAAACAGAGACAAAATATTTTGCATTGACAAAAAAATCACATAGGATGAGCATGAATCACTAATAAAGAAAAAAATACTTAAGAAAAATGGAAAAGGCACAAAAAACTAATCTTTGAGACAACTGATAAGTCATAAGAGTCTTGTTACATTTTAATTGGGGTAAAATGAGGCAAAAGAAAACAGCATCAATCATAACATTCTTAACTTTGATTGCCTTAAGAGAAGAATGTCTTAGGAATAACCTTATTTTGACAGCTAAATATCACTATGAAGATTAGATTGTACATTTACTATTATTTGTCACCAAGGGACAACTATTTGGGTCAGATATAAGAAGGATTCTGGACGTTTAAATCAGAAAGACTTAAACTTCCTTTTTTCAACATCTTAGAACTAGACCTATGTATTAATAATATCCAGGGGCAGCTCTTCCCTTGGGAATAGTGAGATCTTTTCCCAGCAGATTTGAACAGCTCCTTTGATTTAAGCAATACAACCTACAGCATCTTTCTGTGACTTGTTTTCCTCTTGCACTAAGTATGAACAGCATACTTGGTGTGGCATCACAAAGCCCAGCTCCAAACTAGAATGGAAATGTTTAACTCTTTTGTAGAACCAGGGGAAAATAAGTAGCTGTCTTTGAAGACCTCAGGAGGAACAGCAAGTACAATTTGTGTGTTAATTTCTTAACCATAACTGTTCGACAACCTTTACAAAGTTTTAAATTCCAGTTCAGATCCTAGGTATTCAAAAAATGGCATGTTTGTAAAGTCAGAAGAACTTGCACTGTACATGTGGTCATTACCTTGCTAGCATGAGGGTGAATAAAGAAAATACTGACTCTCACATAATCTTTTTCTGTGAGTATGAAAAGGCAGAAAAAAGGGTAATTCAAATAATATTTGATTAATAATTTCAGAATAACTCAATCGCCGATCACATTCTAAAATCAGGGTGAAAAAAAAAGATATTAAATTTTACACTTGTTTTTTGTAATTCCAGATTTTAGTAGATTGAAGATAATTTGAAGACAATTTTCTGTAAAGGCATGCTAAAATTATAAATACTTTAAACATTTTTTAATAAGCAATTTTTTTATCAATGATAAAATATTTTTTGAAGCTATCATGGACTTATTTCTTCACCATTCTAGTGAGTAAGAACTTAACACTGACTTTCAAAATTTATCTTCTTAAGCTTTCAACCCAGTGAAGTCTAATTCCTGCTCTGTCATTGGCTGGTTCTTGTTCTTTAATACTGTGCACAGGTCTACTGAACTGGACCCCTTTTGTGAAGTCTTTTTCTTCTTTGAATTCTCTGATTTCTAAGAACACATGACATAATTTTGAAGCTTTTCACTTGATCAGTCATTTTATGTGCACTCATGTGCACTCTTTATTCTCATTTTTAAATTACTTCTCATTTTTACAAAAATGTAGCCATAGAGCCTTGCTTTAGTCAAGTCTGTTAATGGGTACTATAGGTAGCAGCAGGAAGATTGCATGCAGGATGATGGCATCAGCCTTATCTCTTTAGGAAAATGGGATGAAAGTAGTTATTTTCATCCTCTATAGAATATTTCACAGTAGATAGAAGACTGTTTAAACTCCAGCTTAGATGCATATTTGCATTCACTCTGATTTGCCCTATTTTTGTTTTGTAATAATCCATGTTTAAAACAAAACAAGATTAAACAACAGCAAAACAACAACAAAACAAAACGAAACAAAAAACAAAAAAACCCCAAAAAACAAACAAACAAAAAAACAAATAAAAAAGCAAACTCCCAAATAAGTGGCTCTCATTTTGGGTTCTATATTCTATATTCTATATTCTGTATTTTAGTTATTTCTGCTACTGTCAAATACAGTTAGCTCTTGTGCATATATATATGTATATATATAATTTATACCTTCATGTTCTTTACTCACATTTCAGAAACATAGCAAATTAAAATGCAGAATCTATCTGAGCATCCATCTTAAGAGATTTCAGCTGAAATTCTCAGAGTTCCTATTTGCCAACCATTTTAAGTATTGAAATATTACTTATGACAGTGTGGATAACAGAGATTTCCTTTTAG
>VXBI01011704.1:0-197757 GCA_013397375.1 Toxostoma redivivum
AAAAAACCCAAGAAAACAAAACACAAATCTTTGGGGTTCAGAATAAATCAAGACTCCACGTATATTTTTAAATATTTTTAGCATTTTCTGGCAACAAGACAAGCTTGTTGCAGGCTTCAGGTGGCATTCTTTAGATGTGGAAAAGCAAGAGAACTTACGCTGCAGTGCTACCTTTTGCTCTGGAGGAGTTGCATTGTTTTGCACACTTGCATCTGGACAGCAGAAAATTATTTCTAATCAGTTTTTTTTTGTTGTTTTTTTTTTTCTAAGTTTTTTTAGGGGTTTCACGAAGTACTTCCCAAAAGTGTAGTGATGGATGATTCGCTTTGACATTGCTGCCCTCCAGTGGTCCCGTTAAGGTTTCCATGTTTTCAGGAAAGCCTTTAAAAACAAATATTGCATTAAATCTTTGTTTTGATCAGGCAACTAAGCGGGCGTTAATATTTCCATCTATGCAATCTGGTATATTCTCTTACCAGAGTATTGAGTAAAATGCTTTTCACTGGCAAAACTATGTAGTAACTTGTAATTATTGCAGATGCAGCCAAACAGGTATCACTGGAATGCAGGTCTCCTTTGCATGTTACATGGAAGTCATTCCTTCTTCTTGAAGAAGAGCTAAAACCAACACCCACAGAATGACTTTAAAACCCAAGTAAAATTTGCAGATAAGGAAAATTGAAAAATTACCTTTCACTTTCAGATGAAAAGTGCCAAAGAGCTCAGTTTCTAAAAGCTGGCTTCTCCCAATGCACTGCTTTCCTGTCCTGCCCAAGTTTTTTGTTTTTTTTTCTTCAAATGTCCTAGTTTGGAGACAATCTGTATCTTACAGAGCTGACCTTTCTGGATGTGTTGTGATCATTACCAGTTCTCCTGGAGGCAGTCTGAAATAAACTGCAAGTGGCAGTTTCACCTGGATATTTTTCATTATTTTATATGGAGTTATTTTGTGACTCTTTCTTAACATAAGTAACCATGTCACTTCGAGTTTACATTTCCTGATTTTAAGCCTTTCTGGGTTTCCTGCACTTCTTTCCTGTACTTAGAAGTCTGTGCCTCTCTAAAACATGTAAGTGGGTATTGCTCTGCTTCTGCTGAAATACTTAAGCTGTAATTTCACTCAGGCCACATGGGATTTACAAACCAGACACACCCAACAAGTAGGAGAAGCATGTGGAAAATGCATACACAAAGGGCCCAGTCATCCCTTTTTGGCAGTGTCTCGGCAGATACATCACTCTAATTAAACTGGAAAAGGGCTACGCCTCCACAGAGATCCTGGGATCCTGCATGAAACCACTCCACACAGAGATCCTGGGATCCTCCATGAAACCACCCCACGCAGAGATCCTGGGATCCTCCATGAAACCACCCCACGCAGAGATCCTGGGATCCTCTATGAAACCACTCCACACAGAGATCCTGGGATCCTCCATGAAACCACTCCATGCAGAGATCCCAGGATCCTCCATGAAACCACTCCATGCAGAGATCCCGAGATCCTGCATGAAACCACTCCATGCAGAGATCCCAGGATCCTCCATGAAACCACTCCATGCAGAGATCCCGAGATCCTCCATGAAACCACTCCATGCAGAGATCCTGGGATCCTGCATGAAACCATTCCACGCAGAGATCCTGGGATCCTCTATGAAACCACTCCACACAGAGATCCTGGGATCCTTCACACTCCACACAGAGATCCAGCTGGAGGATACATGCAGGTGTGATAGTTTGTTACTCTCAGGTGGAGCAGAACAAGGGGCTCCCATTCCACTCATGTTCCCAGATCCCTGGGTCAGAGAGGGTTATTGGATTACAGTCTAACCTTCTTTTCTCAAAAGTTATTTCCTCTAACCCAAAACAATTTAACCCAGCAACATCTTTTGTTAGAAATGGGGATTTTAATTTTGTGCTACCATGAGTCATATGGGATTCCACCAATTATTTGTAAGGAGTCTATGAAAACTAACAAGGAAATAGATCTACAATCCAGTATTTGGCTTCTTCTTACAGATATACCTTTTGTCTCCAAATTAAAGAATAAGGTTAGCATTTTCACACTCCAGAATATTTTCCCTTGTGGTCATAAAGGCTCTACTCAGTGATAGTTGGTAGAAATCAATTTCTTGGCACCTGGTGGTGGATCCCAGCCCTCATCTCTCCAGATCTTGAAGATTTTGCTGTAGAAAAATATTTAACTGATGCTTAATAGTGTTCATCCACCCTTCAGGGGTATCACTGGGGAGATGTCTGTACCCCAGACCTGCAGTGCAGATTCCAGGTTTGCATATATATGAATATATATACATGCACACGTGGATTAGATTTGTGTGAACCTCTTCTGTCCTGGAAGCAATCTGGCATGCCATGGCAGAATTCTACAACAGCTAATTTATGCTGCTGGGAATAACCCAATGATTGACACTTTTTAGCAGGAAATATGGGTCTTTTTTTTCTTCTGGGTTTCAGTTCTTTTGGAAGTTCATTCTACATAGCAGCCAGGATTTCTATAAATGCAAAAATAAACCTTGGAAGAGGAGAAACTTTCAGTCTGTTCTTTCTGTTTTTCTCGCCACCCTTGGGAGCTCCTGTCTCAGATCATCCTACTATTTATTTTTTATCCCCTTGTGATTTACCTGTCTGGGATCATTCATCCAAGCTATGGCTGTCAGAAAACCATGGCTTGGGCCTGTCTTGTGCTGTCCCAGTGCCTCAGGACTTTACCAAGTTACCCCTCTTGTCTTGTAACCTTGTGCAAAAGGAATTAAACTTCTTTTTTTTTACCTTTATCTGGCAAGTGTTTTCTCAGCAAACTGTCAGACACAATTGGTTTGCAGATATTCCCCTGCTCTCCTGGTTTAGGTGAGTGTATCAGGTGAATTAGTTAGAGGGAAAAATGCAAATAATTCTTCCATGCCTGTCTGTGCTCCAGGTGTCTGTAATGTGAGGATGTGCTGAGCAAGGCCCTTGGCTGGTAAAGGACAGGGTGAGGTCTGAATATATGGACTAGCAGATGGAGAAGACTCAAAATCTGCCTCCTGTAAAGTGTTGGGCAATGGGGAACTGCCACCTAACTCAGAAGGGAAAGGAATCCCAACCCCTCCAAGAAGAAAAGCTTTTTACCTTTTACCTTGAATTATTTTCATGTCCCAGAAACCTTCTAATTTAGGCTAAGCTCCAACAGTATCTTTCCTGGCAATGTTATTTCAGGGTGATGAATAGGATAGGTTTAAATGGATTTTTATCCCTTTATCCCTAGGAACTTGGGCACAGATGAATGACCCAGAAGGCCAGCTGAGTTAGGGCTGCACAACTGACCAAGACTGTCTTGCCCAAGTTCCACAAAAACATCTCAAGGAGGCATGAGACAACATGAATATGGGTTGCTAGATGAATTTCCAAAAGCCCTTGCAAGGGTAGTTTGAGACATAAGTAAATTCATCCCAGGAAACACAATGCCATCTGCTGCAAAGAGTTGGAGTGCAAGGAGAGGGCATGAAGCTGTAGCTACCTAGAATGAAATGGAGGAGATTTGGATTTACCAAAGATGCCTGGTCTCAATTTTAATTTCTCCAAACTATGCCCTAGCTCCTGTGGATTGGGAGGAATCTCACTGGAAATAGTGTTTGTAGGAGTCGAGATAACTTGGTATGAGAGAAAGAAAATCCATCCCACTGGGATGGGAGAGTGTGAGAGGTGATGATGTCCTGAGGGCACACAGAGTCTGTCATCAGCAAAATGCACAGCTGTGTTATCACCTCACTTTCCCAGTGTATTATTTCATTTTTGCTGGTAGGGGAAGATAAGGCTGGCTCAGCCAAACCATCAGGCTTGTATGTGCTTTTCTATGTGAGCCCTGCAGCAGATCAAAGGCAGTGATTTCACCAGCCAGAGGAACTGGGACCTGCCTAGAAAATCAGCATCTTCTTTCCTGCCCAGGATAGCAGAACACAATCTGTGGTACCCTTTTACTGTGCCCAGGAAATCATGAAACAAGGTATATGTTGTTTCCATTTACCTTCATTTAGTGCCATCTAACTGGCCTTCAGTGCAGGCACTGAGACAAGGAACAGCCCCAGTTTGGAGGTCCTAAAATGACTGATTTTCTCCCCATTATGCCCTGCAGTAAACCACACCTTACAACCCATCTATTAAGCTGATTGAGTTTGTATCATAACATATCTCTGGGCAGGCTACTCTAGGAGCTACTTACATTAAATTTTAACATGTTAGGGCTTATTTCTAACACAGGAGTTTCCTTAGGATTCTCAGTAAGGAAAGGTCTCCCACGGGAAGGTTTTGCTCTTAGTGCTGCCTACAGTTGCCCCCATGTAATTTAAGATGTCCAGGGATACATAATACATATACTAGGGTCTGGCAGATCCATACATTCATCCAGGGTCTGTAAGGCCTGGCAGCCTTGAGGAATAAAAACAGGTGACCAACTGGGACAACCTGCAGTATTTGAAATGACACGGAGACTTCTGTGTTTATGGAGCCAAGTACTGTTTTTACAGTTGTTAAGTTTGAGGAGCAGCACTTTTCCCCCCTCCAGGAGCACCCAGAAACTGTCAGCAACCGATTAAAAATCAAAGTATGACCTAAAGTGTTACAGTTTCACATGAAATTCATTACAGTGTTGATTTTGACATGGAAAGAGCCAGTTACTAGTACAACAAGAAATGCTTGCATTTGGGGGCTTCTCCATTTTTTTTCCTATATTAAGTGGAATGGGCAAATCCTTTTTTTTTTTTTTTTTGTTGCATTTGGCCTTAAAAATACACACTCCTGCACCACCCTATCAGCACAGAATTATTCTTGATGCATTAGAAAGTGAGAAAAACCCTTCAAAAGCTCATTTTAACCCAAAGTGCAGCTGGCACCTTGGAATAAAATGCATCAGGTCTTCAGCCTGATTGGAGTTGAAGAATACAAGCCATAAACCAGTGAGAGCATGTCCCATCATGTCCTCCTGGTGTGTTTGTGTGCTGAAACTCTGCAGGCTTGCAACACTTTTAAGTGAATCTGTTCATTAAGCAGCCAAAGCTGGTTTGTTAGGTTGTCTTATGTTTTGGCAGAGCAGCCCTTTTTACCTTTCATCCAAAGGAGATCCAACAATGATAAAAAGCAGGAGTCTGTCTGCTATTTCAGTATTTCTGTCCCCTTCTTCTCCACCAAGCAAGTGGCCAGATATAGCAAAGAGGATGAAGTTTTCACAATTCAAGCATCACATGGTGGGCACAAGGATAGGTGACAAGGTGAATGGGGAGCTTGGGGAGGTGCCTGAGGTGCCACCAATTCAGATGGTAGTTCCAGAGTTGTATTCTCTGGTTCTTGTACAGCCCACAGGCTCGGAGCTGGGATCCCCCAGCAATGCTCCCAGCAGTGGGGCAGCTCTGTGTGTGACTTTCCGGGAATTGTTCCCAAGGCACATCCGCATGCAGTTGCACAAACCAGGGCTCCTCTGACTGGAGGGGGGACATGTCTGTGGGAAGGCTGCAATGGTTGAGGTGCCTGACAACAGGAGCAGGAAGGAAATGAGTCATTCAACCTTTCTGCTTTGGCTGCACCGGGCTTGCAAAACTGATGAGGAGGCACCAAAACCCAATAAAATACTTCCTCAGTGGGCAACTTGTGTGGTTCTTTCTACATTCTGATATCACCTTGGTGTTTTCTTTTCCAAAACCCAAATAACACCACTGGCCAGAGGAATGAGGCTGTGTTTGACTCTGTCAGGGGTATAAATGTGTGATTTTGGAAATGGCAGTTGTACTTTATATATAAACTTGATTTCTACTTTGCATTTAAAGCAAAGGTTCATTATTTCCTTTGTAAGAAAGAGAGAGATTGTGATCTCAGAACACCACCTCTTTGAAGGGTATTTACTCTATTTTGAGATACTTCATCCTTTCCAAAGACTCCTCTCTCTTAGGTGACAGTTTATTGAACTGTGCTCCTAACTTTCATCTTATTAAATGAAACTAGATCCAATAAGAAGTTATATCAGAGGTGATGAAGACTCTTTTTGAATACACTCTTCTTGATGAGATTTTACAAGTTCATCCTTTTATTCATTTAGGAAATATCTTAATGTAAAAATTAATCTAGTAATAAATTGCCATCTAGTCTGGCCTAGTTTTTTTTTTGGCCCTAAGTTTCAGTTTGTATTGTTCTCTTCATCTTGTGTTTGGCTATTCAAAGAGCATGGCTGTTTATAAATTAACACCAAAAATGCTGGCTGTCCATTAGGACCAGGGAGATACAGGAATTCCTTGCATATTTTCTGCATAAGCATCTGCTCTGGAGACGTTAGGAGTTCAAGAATGTTTTCTGATTCTGTATGACTTGTTCAGAGGGAGGTAGAGGGAAGTCTGATGTCACTGTGTTTATGTAAGGCATGGCTTTAACTCTTTGGGATCAGAAATAAAAGTGCATTTCTTGTAACATCCCTGATTACCTGTGTTGCACACTCTGGAATCACAAGATCCTCATGTGCAGTTTAAACTTGTGGGGCATTCTTATATCTAGTAGGATTTTCTATAACATTGGTGTAATTCAGACTTTCCATCTTTTCTGCACATTTAAAAGTCACATGAACCAGCTAGAGTGAAAAAAGCTGCAATTAGGTAATGATCTGAACAATTGCATCTAATTATTGTGATTATCCCAGTTGCAGGGAATTAAGCTGACAGATGAAGTATATTAAAAGGAGCCATTATGACATTAATCATCAACCCTCCCCCATACTTAACCTATATACCCCACTGCTATGGGCTGCAAAGAGACAATAGTGCAAGAAAGAAGAGACACATGTCAAGCATCCCTGACAGCAGATGATTTGGCCTAAGGACTGTGATCTTTTAGGGTTAGAAATGAGTTTGCTAACCTGGACATCAGTGGTTGTGAAGCCTGGGGTCTGTGCTCAGCTGCAATCTGAGATCAGAGAATCAAAGAATCACTAAGGGTGGAAAAGCCACCAAGATCCTTGAGCCTGTGTCCATCACTAAACCCTGTCCCTGCCCTCTGCAGCCACATCCACGTGGCTTTTGAATACTTCCAGGAATGCTGATTCCACAGCTTCCCTGTAGAATCTGTTCCTTGGAGTCCTTCCAATGCCTTGCAGTGCCTTTAAGTGAAGGATTTTTTCTCAATATCTAATCTGAACCTCCCCTGGTGGAACTTGAGGCCATTTCCTCTCATCCTGTCAAATATCAGAAGGAGCCATTAATGGATAAAAGCAGCAGGACCCTGGGACCAATCTCCTGTCCTTCTTTCCAAACAGAGATAATCACTCTGTGTAATGTTTTCATTGCAGCAAGTCTAGTACATCATTAGTTTCCCCAATTAGGTTATTGTTTCTCATTCATGCAACAATAACTTCATGTTAATGGTCAGATTCACAAAATCATCCACACAGTTACAAATGATAGCATTGTGTGGCTGATCCATGGTGTTTACTGATGCACTGAACTGAGTGGCTGATGAAATTAATGCACCGTGTTTTCTTTGAGCTTCTCATTCACTATTAATAGATGAGCTTTTCAGAGTTTAAAAAGAAGTCTCTAGGGTCCCCTCCTCCCAAAAAAAGTCTTCCTATAATTGTTTTAGACTAAATGTACTTTTCTGTACAACTCTCTGGTAAAGACATTTTTGTTCTCACAGAATCAAAATATTTAAAGTCAGGGAATTTAACAAAAGAGAGCCTACTTAAACCTACATTTGTTAAAGCATGAAATGCATAAAAATTACTCTCAGAGACTCATAAAATCTGTCCTATAGTAGGAGAAATGAGGTAAACAAATGTGAAATAAAACTTTCAGCACAAAATTAGTCTGAAGACAAAATTGATGAGATGTCCAAATACCAAGTACTTTCAGACTGATGTAAAATTATTTAACTGTCTCCTTTATACTGAAATTCCTAGAGTTTTAATGAACTCCTTGGAATAAGCAGAGGAACCTAGGACTTTAATTTCTAAATATTATGCATAATCTTGCTTTTAGTTCTATTTTCCTATAAATTTTCAGCTTGAAATCAATGTGAGACTTGTTGAACTGGCAGCTCTCTAAGTCTTTAATTTCTTTAATTGTGACCATACAGTAATAAATTACTCCTTTGATTGTTTTATTGCTTTATTTGGTGCTTAGAACTGTTCTTGATTACTTAGTCTAAGTGGAGGGAAAACCCTTCAAGATATTTAAGATACAGTAAGTCAGGTAGGCATATTTCTGGCCTAGCAAGTCACATTTATCTTCTGCTCAAGCAGAAATACCTCATTAATTTTAATGGGACTCGTACAGGATTCTGCCAGCAGCAGGTTTAGCTTTACACATCCCAGCATCTGTTGCTTCCTTTTCCTGTGGCCATGTACAGCTCTCCTAAATGGGAGTAACTGCTGCAATAAATGGTTTAAATGCAGATGTATACATCAATATCATTTACTCTGAAGGTACTTTGGCACAGCTGTCCGTGGTGATAAACAAGGCATCTGGCTGTCCTTCCCATTTCCTGAGCTGCATGATACTGGTGTTAATTCCCTTCCAGCCTAGTTTATAAACTACAGTGAATTAATCTGTCCAGTGACTCGTCCATAAACCCAATAATCTCACTGTTCTCACAGTCATAAATCCCATTCATGAGCTTTTTTTAGTTTATCTCCTAAGGGAACCTGATTTCCAAAGGTGCTGATCTCCACTGGCTCCTGCAGGTCCACGAGGCTGCTCTTCCTCACTGTGCAATGTGTTCCTTGCAAGTGAGGGACTGCAAACATGGAAGTGCTGGGAAAATTTTCCAATAGGTAAATATGGGGTGGAGCAGACTCAGTGGCAGGATCAGTCCTAAGAATCCCAGGTCTTGAATGGGCAGGGAAGTGTTAGCCACAAGAGCTGTGTCCACCTAATGAAAGACAGCACTGATAACCAAAGAGTATTTATTGCCTTACAGCAGGTGAGTCACCAGGGCACTGGAGCTGCCTCCCACAGGGGTGTTCAGGCTCCTTGGTGAGAGTTCTGGCACTTTTCAAAATGTAAAAGGCAACTGACAATTTGACATTTTGCTGTCCATCAACTATAGACTTATTTATTCAGCCCACTGGAAGGTGTCCCTGCCCATGGCAGGGGGTTGAAACGAGATGACCTTTAAGGTCTCTTCCAACCCAAACTATTCCATGATTCTATGAATCTATTTATATGAGATAGGGATTTAGAGAGACTTGATGATCTGAGGATAGTAGCACACCCCATCTAAACCAGTAAACAGACTGGGAAAAGACATAAAAACAAACATTTCAGTAAACAGCCAGACCATAAGTAAAGTATTTGAGAATTCCTGTCCCACTTCTGCATTGACATGAACTCTATTTAATATGACATTTTCTTTTGTGTCAGTTTTTGTAATTCTCCTGTTAACAAAAACAGCCCCACGTGGCTGCCAAAGCTCCCTGCTGGCTGTATAACCCCCAGATGCTTCTTACACTCTGTAACCGTGGCAGAAATCCGGAGTCCTTTTTGCAAAGCAAACAAAGACCTTTGCTGTTATCCTTTGGAGAGGTACTTGGGAACATTTCCGTGGGGTGAGGAAGGTGTGTGTGAGATTCTGAAGGGCAGAGGGAGCCAGAAGGCATCTTCTGCATTGGAAACACTTGGTGTTCGGGTGGTGTAGCATTCCTCTGAGATGAAAAGCTGCTCCTTCCACTGTGTGCAATTAAGTCAACACTTGAGTCACGCTTTCGGAATGGAGACAGGTAAACTGCTTTGCTGTAGGTTTGCTGTGATTTATGGTTCACTGTGGAATCAAACCCTACAAACATTTTTGGCTCTGAGCTCTGCGACCACTCTTTGCTGTCTGGGCTGGGCTGTGTGTGCAAAACAAAAGAGGAGAATGCAAAGGGATGTAGGAGTGAGGGAAATGGCAGATCTTGACTTTGCAGGGCTCCAGTTCAGCTGATGATCTTGGCACCTTTACATACAGACATCTGTGTTAGAGGGTGTGTTACAGAGGCTCCTCACCCAGCCTGCCTGACATTTAACTCCTTCCATCCTCACCTCTGTGGCTGGAGAGCCAAGGGGATAGTCAGGATGTGTCCTGGCTTTAGGCCTTGTTCCTCAGTAAAATATCACCCGTCTGACCTTGTACTATTCAGATGGCAGCTTTGCTTTCAGAAGACAGTGCCAGCCACCAGCCTGTCTCCAGGCCTAGAAGTGCCTTGACTTTGCTTCTCTATGAGCACAGTAATGATAGTGTGGACAAGAAAAAAAATGCATATTCACATGACATTCTTAAATTGCTATCTTTTTTCTTAGAATGTTTTTTATTAGTAGGATTTCTGCAGCTCACAGAAGCCCAGTAGCTCCTCACATCCCTTTGGTTTCGTTGTTATTCTGGATGAATACTGTTTTCAGAATGCAAAGGAAAGGGAATTCAAGCACATGCATAAATACAACTCAAAGGACTGTAGCCTTCTGAAACATAGCTGTGATGACACCTGTGCTGTGGGATGTCCAGTTCTGGGTGTTTGCTGCAGCCTATCAGTGCTCTGATGGTGACTGCTGTACTTCCTGATGAATGCAAGAAGTGCAAGACTGTCTGTTACTGCCTGGTTTGCTCTGAGCACACACACATGTCAAGCCCATCAAGGATTTAGAAATGGTGATGACTTAGCTTAGGGTGGCAGAAAGGTCCCCAAGTGCTCCAAGCAGCCTAAGTGGTGATGCTTCTGGAGGTGCACAGAAGCAGAGAGAGTAAATGGAATTGCAAAAAGTGAAAAGTTGGGCAAGGTTTTGTGAGACCTCCTGATGGGCACCATTTGAATGTGGTACATGGGGATATGGTTTAATGGTGAACATGATGGTACTGGGTTAATGTTGATGATCTTGGGAGATCTTTCCCACCCTTAGTGATTCTATGGTTCCAGCTTCTACTTCAGCTATGACCATGGAAAAGGCAGCATGGCAAGAAGATAGCACAAGGAGATACAGTGGGCTCTCATGAAGGGGTAAATCAGAGGATGATCTTCAAGTCTCAGGGGATGGTGGCAGAAGTTCAATTGTGTTTTCTCAGTGAAGCCCTGTCTAGCCTGAGGTAATGATGGCTGTGTACGCATTGTATCCCATGCTGCTGTGAAGGGCTTCTAACCACAAGATGGTCCATGTCATTTCTGGGAGTAATGGAGCTCTCTGACACTGCCCCCTTTGCCACAGAGGACACAGGGACACTGACCAGTCCATCTCTAATTGAGGACTTGTGCCAGGCAGTGTGAGAACACAACAGGGTGTGGCACAGAGAACAGAGAAGGAGTTATTACAATGCCATTTTGAAAATACCACTTTCAAACTGCTCTTCTCTCCTTTTCCTCTCTTGTGAAAACCATCATGTCCTCATCACCTCAGCTTTACTGGAGTTTCCAGTCTGGCTGGCTCCTGCAACAGCCTTCCTGTAACTCCCTTCAGTACTCTTCCCCATCAGCTGAAAGGGTGGCAGGTTGTGAAGTGTCCTCCCAAAATCCCTCTACCTTGATGCTTTTAGGGCTGGATCAGGAATCTTCTGGGTGCTTCCAGCTGCTGTCCTGCCTGCCAGCAGTTGCCAGTTTGCCCCATCTGAAACAATGTTTGTGTGTTTGAAAAAGGAATGAATGTTCCTTCTTGGGTCCTTTGGAAAGTGTCTAGCAGGAGATGAGCCCTCTCCATGCCAAACTGGTGACTGTGATGTAGAAGAGTGGACTTGGGAGGAGTCATGGGGTGAAATCTCTGCTCTTTTTTTGCTCCACTTGTTTGGCTTTGTTAGTTTTGTCCTAGCATGAGGAGTTTTGCTATATTAGGGCTGTTTTCCTTGGGTGGTGGCAGCAGCCTTGTATTTGTGGACCATAAAACTCTCTGTAAGCAAGGTCTGGGCTCTCAGAGGAGCAGCCCAGTTCCTGGCAGGGACAGACAAACTGTCCCAATGTATTTTTCACTACATGTTTTCTAGATCTGTCACCATCAGAAAGAGACTTCTTCTTCTGTCAGTGGAACTGCTGAGGAGAGAGGGCTTTGAATCTTCCAGTAACTCCATCAAGTGTTTCCATCAGGATAACCTAAATAACCAGAAACATACATAAACAATAACAAACCAATTACTAAAACACATTCAAGTAGAGGCAAACTTTTTCCTCACACTAGCTTCCTTTCTTTTCCCCTCCCTGTTTGCCAACATCATCTTTCTACTCTTCAAAGATACTTAATTCAGGAGGAGGGAACAAAGTGGAAGAAATCAGTTCCACTCACTAAAAGCCTCAGGACAGTGCAGTTTTTTTCTGTCTCGCTGTCTCAAATGCAAAGCTCATAACTTTTTTTCTGCCTTAAGCTCATGCCTTTGAGAGCGTTTGTGGTTACAGTTTCTATTTCTACACTGGCAAGTTCTGACTGTTTTTTTTTTTTTAAACCTGTGAAGAGAATTAGGCCTTCACCAGCATCTAAAAACTCTCTAGCCCTAAACTCTGACCTGTGCCATGCGCTTAAGTCTCTTTCCTTGACTTGCGGACCACCAAGGACGGATCCAGAGCACGAAAACGCGTCAGCCACAGGAAAAGCAGCATGGCTGGGAAGCTCCAGCAGCATCAGCAAGGGCAGGAGGAGGCCGGGCCAGCGGCGGAGACGCCGAGTTGGAGCAGGGAGGAGCCAGGAGCAGAGCAGCGCTTGGCCGCGGTCGGAGCGCGGGGCCGGCAGCGGCGTGCGGATGCGGGAGAGATAAATGAGGAGTCACGGGCAGGACGCAATTGCAGCCCAGGGCAAGGAGCAGCCCCTGCGGAGGATCGCTGGAGCCAGGAGCAGGGGGAGCCGGGCGGCTCGGTGCCCGCAGCAGCGCTGAGCGCCGGGCGCAGCTGCTGGCCGGAGCGCCGGGCACAGCTCTGCTGCCGCTGCTGCTGCTGCTGCTGCTGCTGCCGGCTCCTGCTGCAGCCATGGAGCCCAATGGCACATTCCTCGCCTGCAACAGTAAGTCTGGCCAAGGTTTCAGCTCTCTTATCTTGTCCAACAGCTTTATTTTCCCTCCTTTCTTCTCCTCCCTTCTCCGCTTCTCTCATTTGGATGTGACGGGACGTTTCGTCGCTGTTACAGATTTTTCTCTGTTAATCTGTGCTGGTGGGAAGGGTGACTTGGCTGGGGAAGCATCTGCAAGTTCAGAGAAGTGGATCCAGATCTCCTCCCCTTTATGGGAAACTGAAAGCGGGATGGCTGCTCTGCTGAATAGACTCTGTGGGCTCTGCTGTCTCCACCAGAGCCTGGATAAACACCTGGGCTCAGGCGCTGTCCCTATGACACTGCAAATATTTAAGTACAAAATAAGTAATGTTTCTAAAAAAAGAAGTTCCCTCTGCCCTTGCAGCTAGTGAGATTTATTCGTGCCAAGTCTGGGAGGCTTGTCTAATAGACAGGGTAATGAAATATCCCCCCTCGTTCTCTCACCTGACTTTATATATTGCTTTGTTACCCCTTCATTGTATTTTACTTACTCTGAGGAGCAGAAACAACTCAGGGCTGTGACAGCTACAGGTTAAAATGGAATATTTTGATCCCCAAGAAATGGGAAAAGCCCAGTATTTCCTTTATTTCATGAGATGGGTGCTTTCTTACTTCAGACATGCTATAAACAGAAATAAACTGATAGAACAATAAGTGATTACCCATGAACATAATCATTTTAGTGTTACCAGCAGAAATGGGAAAAGATTCCCCCAGGCTGATGAAATCTTCACTCTGATTTTCCCAGATGGTAAAAATCCGACAAGAGGGTGAACTAGAGGTTAATGTAGGTATCTCATTCATTATACAGCCACTGGGGAAAGAAAGCTAAGAAACACATCTGGAACTGTTAAAACATTTCCCATTTTGGCCCGTGGGTTATTTTTCAGTGAATATTATTTAGTCCTCTGGGTTTGGGAACCAAGAAGAATTCAGTAGCTGGTAATCTATTTTTTTGTCTGAAGCGGAAAAATACACAAATGTTGAATGAGCCAAGAATTTTTAAAAAGTATTTATTGAAATTCCTTGACACATAACACACACACACAAGTGCCAAAGTCACTCCACATACCAGGCTACTTAGACAAGAGGAGCTGCTCACATGTGGACTTCTTAGCAGGATCAGACTTGTGATATGTAGTTTGTCAGAAATTTCTGATACTGTGGGTTGTGGGTATGCTTTGTCCCTGGCTCTATGTTGAAACTCAGTTTTTTTCTTTCAGTTTCTCCCTTTTTTTCCCCCCTAAAGTAGACACAACAACAGCTGTATTTACCATGTCAGAATTAATGTGGGCTATTAATACTCTTTCTCTTGCCTCATGAAGTTGGTTTGTTTCTGAACTGGGAGCCCTTGTGCTCAAAGATTGTAGAATAGCTAATTTGTGCTATGCTTTATTCTTATACACTGACTTTTCTCCCAAGACACTGTGTATATTGTGAGGGGAATGCTCTCTGCCACAGTCCAGGGGGAGGATCAGCTTGTAAAATCCTACAAGACAGGCCATTTCCTTGTTTCCTCTGCCAGCAAGTCCTCAGGATTAACATCTGTATTGAAATTTCCAAATGAATCATCTCCACCTGCCCTTGTGAGCTGGGAGCACTGAGGAGGCTCCTTCTGGACTTCAGGCTCCATGGGTGGAGGTAATGCAGCTTGGGGTCAGCTGGGGTCTGCTCTGGAGCAACTGGTGACTTTGTTCTCCTTTCCTAGCAACAAAATGCTCCCAGCACACACCTTTGATGCAGGTTGTGCTTGGTGCACCATGTGGGAGTTTTGTGAGCCATAGTTCCCCATAGTTCCTCATGGTCCAGGGGAATTTGGGATAATGACACATCTCATTACATTAAATAGTCAACATGTCCCTTTTTCAGACAAGACAAGTAAAATTCACTTTGGGTCATTTTTATTTTGACACAAAAGCTGCTAAATTTTCCATCTGAGCAATGTCTTTTAGTAAAACTAAAGCCCACATTTGGTTCTGAGATTGTTGCCAGTGTGTAAAGTCCCATCAGGCCCAAAGTAAAGACAGGGCCAGAGGATGCTTGGGGAAAAATAGATTTTAATGAGGAAATGAGAAAAAAAGAAGAGGGAAATGCATTCACTTGGAAAAGTGCTGCAGGTAGCAGAGATGAAAGGATTCAGCCAACTACAGGGAAAAGCAAGAGGGAGAAGTGTGTGGGGAAGAGATGGTTTGTTAGGAATGGAAATTCAGCTGCCTAAATAGGCAGTGCTGGGAGTCAAAGGTGTCAATGATTTGGGAGCAAAGCAGAGTTTCCTGTACAGGGACATCAATTAAAAAAGGTATTTTGGAAAGAAAGCTGCAGATAAACACTTGGTGATTTGATAACACAGGCTGGGATTCAGCTGGGTCAGTGCTGATATCTCTAGGAAATTTTAGGCTTACAGGGATCTAGACGGGAGGATTGTATCCTGTTCTTCCTGGCCCCTTGTTGGCACTGTAGATAATTAAACACTGCAGACTGACCTCCAGCCATGTGTCTCTGAGGTCCTTCCTGTGGGTGGAGGGTCTCAGTCCTCACTCAGCCAAGCCACCAGACCAGAAGGTTGCAGACCTTGGTCAGACATAGAGGTTGTTGGTTTCAATAAGCAGGAAGAGAAGATTTTGATACAGTTTCTTCTAAACTGAAATGCTTCCACGCCTTAAATGAGCCAGCCTAAACACTGTGTGGGGGGAAATTCTCACACCTCAGGCTTCCCCTTACATGGTACCTTTTAAAGTCCTGTACTGAGGTACCACACAACAAGTCTCAATGTCTGGTTTTGGCTAGAGTTACACAAATTCCAGATAAATCCCTTAGGGGAAGAAAAAAAAGAAAAGTATTTTTTCCTAGTTTTGCATAATTCAGTTGTGCAATTTAATTATTGCACAAATTTTGCCCTGCTACAGAATGTTGAGAATGACCTGCAATTTGGAAGAAATTTCAGCTCCTGAAGAAAATGTTGAATAAAGCTGTTAGGTGGCCTTTACAAAATGAGGCTGGGACCCACCTAGAACTGACTTTGGGTTTATGAAGAGAACATCTTCATCAGCATGTTCCCAGAAACATGGCTTGGGAGTTGGGCAACTGAGCTGCTCAAGTGCTCCTGGCTGCTGATCCTGGTCCTATCCATCAAGCTGATATTCTTCTTTTCAATTACTTTCTTTCCACACCAGCTACTGGGAAAGCTGTAATTTATTGCAAGCCAATATTTTTTTTACACTCATTGCAGCCAGACCTCTATGTGCACTGTGATGAAGGGACCAGTGGAAGCAGCAAACCAAACCTTCAGTCCAGTTTTGGATTCCCAAGCATGATGAACTTGAGCTGGGTGTTTTGTTTTACCTGGATTTCATCAAGAGTGCAGGGCAGTAGCTTTTGATGGGTCACAGCCTGTTCCCAGCACTGATCCAAGCTCCCTGTGAGGGACCTGGACTGGCAAGAAGATGTATGAAGTTTTTCACAAATAAAGGTCATGATTCTTCTGTCTGTGAAATATCTGAGCAGGCAGCCTGGCTTTGTTTGCACAAAGCAGAGCCAGGGCTCTGCACTGTTTAAATGCCAGCACATTCCCCAGTGGTTTCGATCCACAGCAAGCTGGCAGATGGCATGGTCTGCATGATGGGCCTGCAGCCCTTCCCAGTGGGCACTCTGGATATAACCAGCCCGTTTTGGGGAAAGATGGGCTGCCTGGACTTGGCAGAGCTGGAGGAGAGACCATTCTCCCCCCAGAGACCGTTCAGACAAGGTGAGGCAGCCAAAGGATATGGAGAGAAAGTGGGGCTGAGAAATGCTGGGCAGGGTGACAGTGCTGACCCCATCACACAGCATCTGGCCAGTGTGCAGGCAGAGGGAGGCTTTAGGCAGTGATTTGGAGAGCAACACAACACAACACTTGGGAGAACTCCTCCTGTATGGATTTTAAAGATTTAATGTATATGGTTTGTGCCCCAGCTCAACAGGACCTCTCAAGCACTCCAGAAAGGGAGAGGGCAAAAAAAGCCAGTGTAAGGAAGAGAAGGAGGAGGTTTGGTACTGGAGAAGTCCGTTCTCAGTGCGACCACAAGGTGGAACTTGGTACATACCACATGCTCTGAAGAGGCATCCACTGGGAACAAGCAGCAGCATCCTTGGCCAGGAATGCACCCATGCATCTGGAATCAGTACCCACTCCCTGATCCCCACTTCCCCTCAGGGAGAAAGAAGGAAGGTGCTGGTGTAGAGGATCCACAGGCATCTTTTGCTGGAGGTGGGAAGCTGTGCCAACAGCAAGGCCTGGTCCTCAGGGGATGTGAAGTGTCACTGGGAGAATAAGCTGAGAGCACTGAGCGGTGTCCTGGAGGGAGCAGAGGAAAGAAGGTTTCTGCAGGAGGAATATGGCAGGGCATGGATGAAGTGAGGAATGGACTCCAGAGGGCAGGTGGGGACCTGCAGATGTGGAAGGCACCTTTCTGTCACATTCTTTAGTAAGAAGAATGCCACCATGTAAAATAGACCTGTTTTCTTCTCCTTGGTTACAAATACAGAGCAAGGCACAACCTTTGGCCTCTTTAGGGGGAAAATCTCCCCTGAACATGACATTTATTATTTGATATGTAGTTCTCATAGGTATTACTACTTCTAATTTACATCATGTGCAAGATGTGATGGGGAAGTGGTGAGGTCATCACCAGTACAAGTATTTTTATTCCGCTCCTAAATTATCACAAGTCTGGGCAAATCAGCAGCTGAGTTTTGTCACATCATTTTTGTCAGTGTGCTCTAAAGAGACTGTGATCAGAATTAGGGTTGCCCCACTTTTGATGTTGGCTAAATGTGGGGGTGGGAGAACAAGTGCAGCCCTAATAAAGAACTCCAAAGCCACCCTGCTTCTCCCAGTGTGAAGTGATCATAGTGCTTCCTTAGCTCCCTTGTGAAAGGATGTGGTGGAGATTAATTAATTTTGGAAAGTCATCTGAAGAGCAGCCTGTGGATTGTAGTGTTCTCACATAGCCCATTTCCTAGCAGACACTGCAGCCACTCCATCTGCAAGTGCCTGTTTCCTGGATAATCAAGCACTTTGCTAACTTTGGGACCATGTTCTGACATCCTCATTCCCATCAATTTCCATGTGCTCTGTGAGTAATCCAGCTGGAATCAATAAGGTGATGAGCACAGCCCCGATCCTGGGCATGGAGACGTGGATAACTTCACTCATTTATTTAATTGGGATTGGTCATGTGGGTAAAATTGCATGACCCACTGAGGTGCAGTTACCTGCAGTGAATAAGGCTTGAAGAATTTTTCCATGAGCCATTTCAGGAATCACTTCCTCCTGTGCCGGAGTGTGACAGCAGCATCGTGTAACATCAGTACCCATGTCACACTGACCCATCAGGCTTCTTCTGTGAGTTGTGACATTGTCTTTAAACGACCTCAAGACCACAATAAATCCAGCTCAGTCGTTTCCCAAAACAGGGAATTTCTGTCCCAATTATCTCATCTTCATTTTAAAAACAAACTGATTTGAACAGCTTTATATCTATGAAGCCCGCACAACAGAACAACTTCCACATTGCTGTTCTGAAGAGGTATCTAAACTCATTGAATGCTGACCTTGTGCTTTGTGTGTGAGCAAACTTCAGGGCTAAGTACAGTAAAATGTTCTCCAAGGGCATGGAAAGCTTTGAGCAGAGCTGTCACTGACACTGCTATTAGGAATTAATGAGAAAGTGAAGCACAGGGGCTCTGTGTGTTCCCAGATCAATCCCTATGGGATGCTGGTTGCTGCTGGACAGGAGAGCTGATGTGTAGAAGCAAATTGTTTTGCTAAGGCAATTATGGGAGACTTCCCCACTCCTTTAATTAGATCAGTCCTCTCCAGCACAATGTGAAATATGGGAAGTGCTCAGAGACTGATAGCTAATAAATATAATCCAGCCATTACATCATGGTGCTCACCTCCTTGCCAGGGCAAAAACAAAGCTCCCAGCTCCCATGGGAGTGCTATGGAGATCACAGCTCTGACATTCAGCCCTTGTCTGTGCAGGGGATCCAGAAAGGCTGGAGGTGTTTCCCAAACACCCACTGACAGCCTGGCTTACATGTTCAGCAATGTCCCATCCAGAAATTGCCTTTATTCTCCTTTGCTATCTGTGATCTGCAATGGCTGTGTGTAAATAAGGAGTCATTAGATGTACTGCTGTTCAAGGCCATACAATAGCTCTGTCTTGTCCCCAGAGAGTTTCTCACCTGCAGTGTATGGCAGTGATTAATGACTCTGACCCTGTCCTTGTGCTGGGCAAACAACCCAGCCCTCTGTGCTTCCCTGTGAGGGCTTCCTTCAACCTACAGAGAAAGAAGGGGAAGATGTCTGAATTGACAGACACCAGAAACAGAGATAATGTTTATAAAACCTGTATTGAATATGACGAGGGGCTGGTGATATCAAGTTTCTTGAGTATATGCTGATTCTGCAGTAAGGGACATTCACTCCAGTTTGACCTGTGTCCCTGCAGTACCTTCACCCTTACAGCAGCAGCTTGCAAAGGCAATGACAAAAAAAAAAAAAAAAAGTCGGTGACAATGTGTGTGTGTATAGCTGCTGTTTTTCCCTTCAGAAAAGGTCATAGATAAGGAAGAGGTGGATTTTAGTCCCAGCCATTGCCAGGACAATGGGGAATGGTTGTGAGTTTCAGCTAAGGAGATTTATATTGATCATAACAAACAAATTCTGAGAACATCTGAGCTCTTGTGCAGGTATTTAAATTGGCTTTGGAGTCTCTGTCCCTTGAGATATCCAAACTCACCTGGACAAGGCTGCAAGCAACTAGATCTACCTTTGAAGGTGACTCTTCACTTTGAATGGGTGGTTGAACAAGAGAGACCCAGAGGTTTATTCCAACCTGAATTATTTAGTGATTCTGTGCAATCATTGACTTGCTAAATCCCTGAGGGGGCTTATTCCTGTACCAGAGTGCAGGGTAAATCTGAATTACAAGAATGAACCCAAAGCTATGCAGAAATGTGGGGTCAGTGACTCACTCAAGTCACACGGGAAATCGGTGGCAGAGAAGACACTCTCGGCACTCTTAGGAAAATACTCTTCCGTTGGTGGAAAAGGAAGAACATTAAAACTCAGTTTCCGAGCATCTTGTGGGTCACATCTGCCCTGGCTAAGAGGTGAACACGGTGACAGGCACCGTGCTCAGTGCCTGTCAGTGGGAACAGACGGAGCAGCTCTGCACAGAACAGAAAGTGTGGAGCCAGGCTCGCTCGGATCCAGGCGTTCGTGGGCAGGACAAGCTGACAAGCCAAGGCAGTGATTAAGAGCCACAGACAATATCGGCGACTCCTCCTGCCTCTGGAAACGATGCGTAAAATCCCACTGGAGCGCGACTGGTGGAAAACTCGCTCCTTCTACCTGGGCAGCTGCCGGCAGGCTCCTCGTCTTGACCTCGCATCCAGCGTGTGAAGCAGGAGGAGAGACTCTGCGGAGTCCCACCCCCAGCCGGACTCTGCCCTGCCCTCCCCTGCCGTGCCGTGCCGCCGCTGTCCCGCTGCCCGCGCTCGCTCCGCCGAGCCCCGCGTGTCCCCGCGCCCGCCGGAGCTCCTGGATGAGCAGCGATCCCCGCGGGGGTGGCACGGCCCCCCGGCCCTCCCCGAGCCCCGCACTGCACCATGCAGTGCATCCGGAGGCAGCCCAAGCGCACCGTGTCCCAGGAGAACATCCTGCTGGAGCAGAGCCGTAGAGTGGCCGCGTTGAATGGCATCAGGCTGGGTAAGGGACAGCTTGGGCAGACCCTCGGCACGCCAGCGCTTCCTTGCTCTTTTCCCTGCGCAGAGACAGTGCTCCACCCTAAACTCCAGGGTTATTTTTAAGTTCCCAAGGTTTCCTTTCCTTTCGTTTGCCTGTAGCCACACGCCAGATGTGCGAAGCGCTTCGCTGGAGGCATCAAAGAATGTGGGAAAAGACTCGGTTCCCAAATCTCTTGCCGGGCTTTCTGAGCTGCCTCTGATTGAGGGTGTTTGGGGAGGGCAGTGCCCTTCTCCTGCCCAGTTTTAACCCTGCTTGGTGGCGTGCTGCCTGTAAGAGCCCAGGAACCACGCAGAGGCTGCCGATGAAAGAGGAAACCCGGGGAGTTTCATAACTTGTGTGCCTGGCTATGAACTCATTGCTGGTTCCTGCTCTCTGGAGGCACAGCCCAAGTGGATGCGGGTTATTTGGCTGATGTGGACACGAAGGGTGGATGGAAGTGGCAAACAGCCATTTACTCACCCGAGTTCCTTAGATTTTACCAGAAAGGCTTTCTGCCCTTTTAAACCAGCAAACCTGAGCTAAGCCTGGTCTGTAAGCAGGTGGGTGGGGGAGAGCGGGCGGGAGAACACTTATTTTATAGCGACTGTAATTAAGTTCTATCAGATCAGCAGATTTATGAGAACAGTGCAGCAATACAGGTTATCGCTGCCATCCTAATGTGAACTCAAAGCCTGGCTCCTACTGTGACAGCTATTGTTTTATTTGGCTTCCTGCAAACCTGAGCTAGATAAGCCAAAGATTTACATTTCTGATGTCTCAGTGTCTGAAACTTCCTAGTGCAGTGTATTAACATGATGGTTATTGCAGTGCTGTGTGTGCTCCTACCTTGGCCAAACATGATTTTTGCTCTGAACATTACTGCATACTGAATATATTCTGTTCAGAAAGTGTGTGATTGATGTTTTGCAAGTAGGGGGGGTCTTGACCCTTGAAAGGCACTCTGGAATTTTGCATGCTAAGTGTGTATTTGGTATTTTACAGAGGATGCTAAGCAAGACAGTCTTACCACATGCTTCAGGCAGGATTTGCACGTCTGTTTCAGTGCAGTGATTGTGCTTCTCATGCTAAATATTGTTATATAGTTGGGAGTTAATATCCTTGTCCTGCTGCACAGTGGTTTTAAACTTTTAAATTATGTATGTGCACGATGACTTCTTAGATATGTGTTTTCATTGCTGTGAGACAGAGCTCTGGACTACAAACGTCCTCAGCTTCAGGCTTTGAGCAATCTGGTCTAGTGGAGGTGTCCCTGTCCATGGCAGGGGGGTGGAATGGGATGACCTGTAAGGTTCCTTCCAACCCAAACCATTCCATGATTCTCCATGGGGTTGTTAGGAAGAAATCATCAGGTTTCTGCTGGGAAAAGGTGGGTTTTTTTTCTGGAAAGCAGTTCAAATAACCAACTGAGAGTAATGTCCCACTGACACACAAGGGTGTGTTTGTGGTTCCTGTATCAGCAGATCAGAGTGTCTTATGCTGCATCTCTGGCCTAACAAAATGCAGGTAAGGAATACAGAAGTTAAGTGAGTCACCCAAGAAAAGATTCTGTGCCAGTGCTGGTTGGGCACAGGAGGCAGAGCCTGAAGCACTGGGTAAGAAGAAAGGGAGTTTTGACCACGCTATTGCACTGACAGGGCTGTGCTGGTGAACAGGATGAAGGGCTCTGAGCTCCAGGTGTGTCAGAACTGTGTGGTTCAAGCCTGGAGGAGAGGACTCTGCCCTTGGCCACCACCTGTGCCCATCCAGATTAGTTTCCATTGCATTGGTGCAGCTCTTTGGGATGTCCTGGGAGCAGGACATGTTACAGATGCTGCATGCAGGGTCTGTGGAACAAAACATGCCCTGGTTAAACTGATTTCTCATTCCACACTGAAAGACATGGGCATCCAAAGGATTTGATGGGTTTCCTGCTTTCCTCATCATGTCACCCTAGGATGACACATCCTCCTCCTAGTCCTGTAATGATTCTTCCAATGGATGGGAAGCAAAAGAAGGAATCGAGCTGGGAGCCAGAATAGAAATGTGGGTGAATAGGGAGAAGGGAGAAGTTGGTTTCCTCTCCAGGAGCCTTGGGGGGAGCCCCAGGGATGTTAGTGAGGCTGCAGTCTGTGCACTTGGAGGAGCTTTGCCTTAGAGCAGAAGCCAACTCAGGAGACCAAGAAGCTGTGAAGCTGTTGTGGTGTGTGTCCTTCCTCCAGATGATCTGGCCTCTCATCAACCCCTGGGAATGCTGTCCCAGGTCCCATAGCTAGCCCCAACTCGTCATGCATCTGTGCTTTGCAGGAGACAGCTTTTTTCTTCTCTCCATGATTTTTTTCTGAGGTTTTCTGTGGGGGAAGCATTCCAATTCTCTCTTAGGAGCCTCCAGACCACTCATGAACTGAGAAACCAAGAAGTGCTGTAGCAGGGAAGACAATTAATGAGATACCTAATTTAACTTTGAGAATGAGAGAGGCCAAAGCCACCTTAGCAGGATCTCCAGCTTCTACTCTGAAGCTTTCAGTTCTGGATGCTTCAGCCTGGCTCAGCTCTGGGCGTGCTCCTTGAGCTCTGAAAAACCAATAAATGGTGCGAGCTGCTCACGAAGTGGACACTGGACACCCCTAGTATTTATCTCTGATGTAAATCTCAGGCTTTGGCAGCCTAAAATGCTCTCTTTAGGCCAATGTATCCCAGTTACAAACTCACAGTGCTGGTTTTTGCTGCTGCCACCATGACCACATTTGCAGCATCTGGAGCTTCAGTTTCCTGTATGGAATGTCAAGAGACTGGGAGCTTGGACACTTGGATCTCATGGTTTTGTTTTTCAAGCAGGCCTGAAGTGATGCCTGGTAGTTTATTGTCTTGTTTAAAAGCCAATGATTCAAAGCAACTGTGTCTCACAGAGAAGAAACCAACCCAATCACAGGGGACACTGCAGTGAAAAAATGTTATTTGTGAGACTCCATGTTATGTTTGTATAGTACTGAGGAATTTCCCTGGAGATGAGTGTCAGGTGGCCAAGTGGCTACCTGCATTGTCAAGGCAAGGTTAGAAAAGTTTGCTCTGTGTTGGGATGTGCATGGTCAGCACTGCAGAGTTAAATGCTGCTTCTCCCGCTCTGAACCAGCCTTTCATGCAGTGTCCCAGAGCTACAAGGTGCCTATTACAGAAAGCCCAGGGTGTGTTTCTTGTGTTTCATACTCTCACCCTCCTCAGTCTGCATGCTTCAGATCTGTAATTAATGGTTGGTTTGAGGGACAGATTCTCCAAGGTATTTAGGTATGTGGAAGTCATGCATTGCTGAGACACTCTAAACCATGTAGAATGGCAAATCTGTGTTTTCAGAGTCTCAGTAGGTGCCTGTTTCCTCTCTAGATGTCTGAAGCACCTTCCTGAATCTAGGCTAAGTTGTGAAATCTGAAGTTCCCACAACCAGAAGGTTTGGTTGTTATTACTTGACATTGCATTGGTCTCATAATGTAAGAAAGACAAAGACCCTTCGGATGGTTGAGCAATGAGGGGATCGTGGCTGCCCCTCACTGCTGCCTTGGTGAGCTGTTACTGCCTGTCACCAAACTTCTGTCTCCTAAGCTTCATCTGATCTGCCAAATTCCCACGTGGGTAGGAAGCCACTGCTTGCCAGAGGAGGATGAGAGATATCTTTGTGTATTCCTGTTTCCACAAAGGAAATTTTTTTGCAGAATAGATTTGAAATCACTTGAAAGTTCCTGACAGCATTCCAGTTACAAGTTATGCAATTTTCCTTTCTCTGCTTTCACTGTTCTGTTGTTTGTTTTGTTGTAGGCTTTGCATCCTAGCAGTATTTGCTGAGAAGGAGATATTTTATCTTTGTAAAACACCTGAGAATTATAACACAAAGTCTTCAGACTCAATGTGAGAAGCATGCAAGGCTTCAGCCTCTTTTGTGATCATGAAGTGGCATGGAGGATTTCTGGGTCTCCCAGCTCTGTTCTCCCCAGACCTGGCTGCCCCTGTAGAAGAGAGAACTCTTTGAGCATCATTTCTTGAGCTGTCTCTTAAAACACTACCACTTCTGCTTCTCCACAGGCCTCAAAGATGACAAGGACCTGAAGTTCCTCCTGAAAGGCAGCCATCTGCTGAAAGTGAAGTCAAGCTCCTGGAGAAAGGAGCGGTTCTATAAGCTCCAGGAGGACTGCAAGACCATATGGCAGGAGTCAAAGAAGGTGCTGAGATCCCCAGAGTCACAGATCTGTGAGTAAAGTTTGCTTTGTCAGAGGTGCCTGGGGTGAACCAGGACCATTATGTGGTGTGGAGGGGGGTTTGGAGCAATGAGAGCAGGTCCTTCATTCCTCTGTGACACACAAAGTGAGTGATGCTCTCAGCTGTGGGGCAGCCACGAGGAATCTGCCATGTCAGGAATGGTCACATTGCCCAAGCTGCTGCCTCAGATGGTTGTGGGGTGGGCTGTGCTGGTCTCAGCAGCCCTGCCTGGCTCGTTTCCTCCCCAAATTGTTCAGGTCACTCAGGTACCCAAGCCCTAATGCTCAGTGTGAGACATGGTATGAGCATTTGTGGTGTGGTGTGTGGCTGCTGCTCCTTTCCTGCCTTCAGCCCCAAGGAAAACTGGCATTTAAGCCTCACAAGGGAACTGCAGAGATGTGGAAATCCAAGGGCTGACAGGAGATGTCTCTGGGAAAGAAAGCCTATTCTCATCCTTATCTTGGAAACCCAGGATCTGCCCTGCTGTAAAAAATTCAGATACTACAATCACCATTATATGGCACAGGAAAAACCATTCTGTTCCAGCAGCACCCAGCTTGGCACCAAATTGGGACCACAACTGAGCAGTCAAAATGGAATCAGGGAGGGTGTGTGTCTGTTTATATATATTTTTTCCTTCTCATTCCATATTTTTCTGACACATTTCTCCATATTTTCAGACATTTTTTCTCTGTTATTTCACTAATCATTGTGGTCTTGTAAATCCAGGAAATAAATTAGTAACGTGGAATATGTTTTATGGCATGTTGAAATGTGTTAATTACACAATTTTTTTGGTAATGATCACAATTAACTAAATGACGGGTGGGTCTTTCAAATTACCTCCCTTCCTCCCACAAACAGTGATAAGATTTCCAGTAGGAGGAGCAAAGTAGCAGGGTAAAATATGTTTAGTTTGTAACCCTGATGGCCAGAGTCTTCTCTTGGGCACCTCATTTAATCTCTTTGTGCATCCTTCTCCACACACTTCCTTTCTCTTCCCTCTAACTAACTGTAAAAGGCTTTGAATCATAGAATCACAAAGGTTTGGGCTGAAAGGGATGTTAAAGATCATCCAGTTCCAACTCCCTGCCATGGGCAAGAACACCTAGACCAGGTTGCTCCAAGCCCCATCCAGCCTGGCCTTGGACACTTCCAGGAATGGAGTATCCACAGCTTCCTTGAGCAACCTGTGACAGTGTCTTGTCACACTCTGAATAAAGAATTTAATTCTAACATCTAATCTAGATCTCTCCTTTTTTTAGTTTAAAACTGTTCCCTCTTGTCCATCGCTATCCGCCTTTGTGAAAAGTCCCCCTCCCTCCTTTTTTATAAAAGGGGAAGGCTGCAGTGAACCTCCCCTGAGGTTTTGGGTTGGAGGTTGTCCCCTCCTGGGTGTTTGGATGCCCAGTCTGGCAGGGTCCTGAGCTCTTCAGGTCTCCCAGTGCAATAACCCATCGTAACAACAACAAACAGAAAGTCCTCAGTGAATGTTTGCTCCCTGGGAATGCCTGCTCTGCTGAGCTCTGTCCCATATAAAACCAAAATCCTTTCCCAGATAATATATATCTTTCTCTCTATAATATATCTTGCTAATATAACTTGTTCCAAATCAAGTAAGGGCGTGAGTTGAGAAGAATGACTTTCAGAACTCTCTTTCCTGTGCTCTGAGCCAGCAGTTTCCAAATTATGGGGTCTGAGAGCACCTAGAACAACAGTCCTGACCTCACCTAGTCCTTGGAAGTAAATGGGAAGGATCCTTGTGCTGTGGCTCCAGGTCCCCTGATGTTTGCCTGGAGAAGCCCTGGTGGATCCATGGCTGTGGTAGTGGCATGGAGAAGGGGTGCAACTGTGCCTATTTTATAAAGAAGAGTGAGATCAAATCCTTTGAGCTGGGCTCTGAGCACAGGCTGGGGGTGTGTCTATGTGGGTGTGGATTTACAGCACTCCAGGTACACTTTGGTAACTGGGCACAGCCAGCATTGCCACACTGCTGGGGACAGGCAGTGCCACTGTGGGCAGGAGAGCCTGCTGTGCCCTGGGAGTGTCCTCACGTGGAGATGGAGCAATGGTACCTGATGGCTCATGGGCCTGCTCCTTGACACTCCATGCAGGCACACCTTTCCCAGAGAAAGATTTATTTATTTTTTTGTCATCAGGATAACAGAAATGGAGACAAGTCAGCAGAGCAGAGCTTGTCCTTGCAGCTCTGTTGAAGGCAAGCTCTGCCAGGCTCTGGCCAGGCTCTGGCTGTGGGAGCTGGCCAGGCTGTGTCCCTCGTGCTCCTGGGAGGATGTGAGCCTGTGCCTGCCCTTGTGGTGCCAAACTCTTGGGAGGGTTGGGGGCACACCCTGGGGCTGCTTCCAGCAGGTGCTCCAGACACACCTGAGTCTGGAAGTCAATGAGAGAGATGAGTACTGACCCCTGCCAAGTCCTAAACCAGAACGTCAAAGAGGTCCATCTTCCTAAAATCATAGAATGGTTTGGATTGGAAGGGACTTGAACATCTCCAGGGATGGGACAGCCACAACTTCTGTGGACAGGATGTGTCAGGACCTCACTGCCCTCACTGTCAAGAATCACTGCCTTATAACTAATCTAAACCTGCCTTCTGGCAGTGTGAAGCCATTCCCTTTTGTCCTATTACTCCAAGCCCTTGTCAAAAGCCCCTCCCCTGATCTCTTGGAGCCCCTTTAGGTACTGGGAGGGGCTCTAATGACTCCCTGGAGCTTCTCTTCAGGTTGAACACCCCCAGCTCTCCCAGAGCAGAGGGCTCCAGCCCTTGGAGCATCTTGGTGGCTTCCTCTGGGCTTGCTCCAACAGATTCACATCTTTGGAGCCCCAGAGCTGCAATACTGGAGGTGTTGTGTCATGAGAGCAGAGGAGAGGGACAAAATCATTTCCCTCAACCTTCTGGTCTTGTCTCTCCTTGCCTTTCTCTTTCACTGATCCTCTGAGACCTTCCACTCATGAATTTTCAGAGTGCTTGCTGTGTTTGAGTTTCATTCTGGACTTTTAACTTCACCAGGCTGCTTTGGGTCCAGGTACAGAGTGGATTCCCCCTGGCTCATGTTGTGGCCTCTGGCAGGCTTTATCACCACATCTGCCTTCTCATTTGGTCCAGTGGGAAGGCTCTCACATCAGAGGAAGAGTGCAGGGTCGTGATTTGAGACCCAAAATCAGGGACTTCAGGGGGAGTCTCTGCAGAGGGTCACCCTTCCTTGTTAACAGACACTGACTTTGCTGTCCAGGACAAAGCCTTTCTAAAGCTGCAGATAAGCTCCCTTTTCAGGATGGAGAAAAAGGATGAGCAGAATGGAAATTGGGAGGTTTAGCAGCAGGTCTAATCTTATCTGCAGCATTGCTGACAGCAATGGATGCACCTCACAGGAGGGAAATCTGGGTAGACTAAAGGTTATGTTTTTGTTTGGATACTTTCTTGTTATTCCTGTTGGTATTCTTATGACCATGTGGAAAAGCTATTTGTAAACCATTGTGTGATGGAGTCCAGTAGATAAAACTGGGGGCTGCCAAGGTTAGACAGGAGAATCTCAGATGTTTGAAGTTCAAAAAACCCCACTTATCAGGGTTGTGACAGGAGCAGATGTTGCCTGGATCAGATACAGGGATATACGCAGTACCTTCGTCTGTTGTCCTTATTTTAAACAACTGGGAATTTAAATTAGATACTGTCTTCATAGCTGCATTATCCAAACAAGGCTTTGGGGATAAGCTGTCCTTCCAAAGTGAAGGACATCTGATCTCATAGAATAATCCATTTTTTCCTTTTTGTCAATAATTCCTTATTTTTCAGTATGTTCCATTTAGGCCCCAGGGCACTTTCCTTTTTTTTTTTTTTTTTTCCAAAAGCACTTGAAGCATCTTAAGTCAGTTTTCCAACAAGCATGTTCTGCCCTGTGTGTACTCTCTGGTTGTCTCCAGCAGAAACACAGGGGTGCTGAGCACCAAGGGCTGCTCAAAAGCAGCTTTAAAAATCCATTTTTCACCGCACAGGTTGCTCCTTCCTGTGGCTGAGCTACAAGCAGGTCCACAAACACACTGCTGCTCTCATTATCCTAACTGATGTGTAGGGTTGTGGGAGGGTGGATGCTTCTTTGGCACATGAGGCTTTTACAGTGCTTTTTCCCTGGCCTCCAGAAACAGAGTTAAAGTGGCTGGATTAACAGTTTTGGGGCAAAGAAAATATTTGTGCCATGGAAAACAATTAATTCTGAGGCAATTCACTGTTGAGCATCACTGTGGTGTGAGGGAGGAGAGCCAAAGAGGGCAGAGCAGCAGCACTGGCTTGTTTAGCTGTGGTCAAATATCAGATCTCATGTAGGTGAAAAAAAAAAAAGCCAAAAGACATTTGCTGCTTTCAGTTAAATTGATTTTTGAAAGTATTTTCTTAAACCAGCTGTAATCCCTAGTGTGAGCTCACTTAAGCCAGACTGAATCCCTTTAAAAACTCTCTCAACTTGGGGATTTGTGGGAATGGTTGAAAACTTTCCAGTGATTCATCCCTTTGAGCTATTGGTGGAGAGACAGAGAATTCAAAGGCAGAAGGAAAAGGCTGAATGAGTCAATTAAGTTTAGGGGTGCTACAGCCAGAGATGGTGCTTTGGTACCTCCTGTGCTGTGTCTCTCCTGGGGGCTCAGGGAGGTGACGTTTTCCATGGCAGCCTGAAAAGCTTCACACACTGCACCAGGGATGACTCACTGGGGCTGCGTCCTTGAGTCACGAGCAGTGAAGTCAAGAGAGAACGTCAGGAGCTGTAGCTAAAATATTTCCCTTTCTGGCCAAAAGCTTTACGTAAAAACTACTGGTTTGGGGTTTTTTATTTTTATTTTTTATTTTCCTGTTTTTGTTTGTTTGTTTGTCTTTTATTTTTTTTAATTAAAATAATCAGTTTTGGGAGGTGAGCTAAACTCAGTTGAGTGTTGCAAGTGATGACTGTATTATTACTTAAAGTCATAAAATTGATCTTTTGATCTGATGATTAGTTATTCTCACTATTAAAAATGCACAGAATTTGTTTCTGTTCCTCTGGTTTTGGGCACAGGATATTTTTTGCTTGGTTTAAACATAGTGCAGAAGGTTTATGTTTATAGCCTAGTACCAGTCTTCAGCAGAAAACTTTTTCCTTTGCTTTTGGCTTGCTGTGAAATTTATGAATATCCTTAAAATACCATGCAGTGAGCATAACATACCACTTTTGTGGAAGAATAAATTATTTTCTCCATTGAATTAATGTCTTGAACTTGCTTGCAGAAGAACAGGAAGGATGTAATATTGCTTTGTGTTTGCTGGAGTCACGAAGCGAAAGCTTTGAAATTGTTCCTGATAAGTGTCTAAAGTCAACAGAAACTCTCAGCAACCTGTGTGCACACAGCAGGTAGCTGGCTGCAGCAACAGCTTCCTTCTGCAGTTTCTTGGGGAATCATTGCTTTTGTGGTCAGACATGTATTTATCCCTGGAAAAGTATTTGCTGATGCGAATGCGTTATGCAAGGCGGCCGTCAGCTGTGAAAACAAAACCATCTGTCTGTGGGTCTCATTAGTTTTTATCAAAATGGCTCAAGCCATCACACACGTCATTTCAGATGCAGAGCTGCCTGTTTCTTCGATTGAGTTTGAACCAGGCCACCGCGGGCGGCGCTGGGACAGTTTTCATCACAGGCAGTGAGCTGACAAATATTGACCTTATTCTCCATAGCATATGTTAAATGCAAAGGCAGAAGTGTTGAGAGCCTCAGATCCAAATTTAGTGGTGCTGTGATGGCAGGGGAAGTAGGAACTGGTCATCAAAATAGTTTGCAGGGCCCTGGTTGTGTGGAAGGAATGCAAATAGAGATCACTCTCTTTGCTTCAGTGCCCCAATCCATGATGGGTAGACTGAAAGACTTTATACCCATATAAAGACCTTTCATATACGGTAAACACCTTACATGAAAGGGTGTTTCCAAACAACCTGTAAAATTGCATGTGCATCGTATCACTGGTTGCCAGCTGGTAAACACACGCCAGCAATGAGGGCAGACTGCTGTGCAGCAGATCTGGAGTCAGAACAACCTGCTGAGCGTGTCGGTGGAGGGGGATGGAGGAGAGAATGGATGAGGAATCAGCAGCTGGGACCTGCTGTAATTCACACACAGGGAGGTGAAAGAGCAATGCCAGCAGGGCTGGGCTCATGCTGAGCCCACCCGTGAGTCATTATGTTAAAGTATCCCTCAGGAATGAGGGTGAAGGATAACATTTGGTATTCCCAGCCCAGGGGGCTGACAGTGCTCAGCTCCCACTGATTACAAAGGTCCTGATCCCAACTGTGTTTGGCCATTAGCATCAGCCACCCCTGGTGAAACCAAAATCAGTTGAATGGCTCTTCCTGGGGTGAAACCAAAGTGAGAAGCAGCACACGGGGCACACTCAGTGGGTTGTGGCACCCATGGGGTGTCTCTGCAGGATGGTCTTGGGGTCAGGCAGCAGCTTTCATCTGTTCCTGACAAGATGCTGAGCCGAGGTGCAGCTGGTGAGGGTCTGGCCTCTCTGCAGACATGCAGGGTGGTGAGCGGGCTCTGTACGGCTGGGCACGTTTCTCATCTGCATTTTTTGACAGTAAACAGAAGTGACTTACTGAGCCAATTAGAGTGGGACGGAGTAATTCAGTGTGACTGAATGCCACACTGCACAGATCGCCTGTTACTGACAGGGGGTAGGAAAAGGAAAGGATCTGAATTCTTCCCCCAGAGTGAAAAGCTGCCCCTTCCCTAAGGAGTAACTCAAAGAAGGCTATTTTGGCAGTGCACATACAGTGACCCTCCTCTCCTGCCTCACCAGCAAAGGCACAAGAAAGGAAAAATACCTGCCAGTCCTTGTCCTTCACATGCTCAGTAGTTTGCAGGAGGTGCAGGTTCAGTTTCTTACTTTCTCTCTTGACAAATACTCCTGACAAAATGTCTCATCTCAAAGGGCTGCCTATCAAGTAGGAGGAAAACAAAGGGGTTGTTCTTTGCCTTTGTTCCTCCTTTCCCTATATTCCTTAAAATTACCAAAGAGTTTACTGGACATTTGAATTGTGTAGCAGTGGTAAGAGATGGAGAGGCCAGGGCTCCTCTCTCAGACAAGTGCTTTCATCATTAGGAACATTTTCAGGCTCATCCTTGTGGCTCTTCTACACCAAAATCATAGAGTGGCTTGGGTTGGAAGGGACCTCAAAGATGATTCCAGCTGATTTCCTTTAAGAGGCGTTCCTTCTGCATGAGGAGATGAGTTTGCAAATGTATCACCAAGATTCTTGAAAGCCATGAAGAGAGAAATCTAGATCAAGAGAGATACCCAAAAAATACATGTTTGGTTGCTTGAAAATACCCTGGGCTGTCAAAAGAATCCTGAGAGCCTGAGGCGTTCCTGCCTGCTGATGCCAGGGGTGAAAGAGGAGAAGGGCAAAAAAATGAAAATCAGCAAGGGGGAAGCAAGAGCAGTGATGAAAACTGAAAGGAGGGCTAGAAAGAAAGTTCTCAACATCTCCCTGAGAGTAGTTCAGACAGGAGGAGTTTCACTGGCTCCAGGGAAGGCTGCTGTATGTCCATGTCAGTGGGGAGCCTTTGGCTGTCCAGCAGCATCCTCAGCAGCCAGGAAGGCTGACCAGGATGTAACCTGTGTGAGTTGGTGTCTGGTGGCCAGGAAGAACACAGCCTTCCTTGTGCTGTGCGTCATGTTTTGGGCTCTCTACAAACCACCTCTTCAGTAGACACAAACACTCAGGAGGAGATGCAAACTTTCCAGATTCTCTTCTGCTTGTGGTTATCTCCCTGCTGTGGCATGATGGGGAAGGAACAGGGAGGCTGCAGGGAGTTGTGATTGATGCCTGTTTGCTGCCAGTGTTCCTCTGCTGTGAAACATCTCTGTCCCCCAGTTATTTTTGATTTCCCCTTGCAGATAGCTCAGCTGAACACACAGTTAGGGACTCCTAATAGAATACAGTTGCTGCCTGGGAGCAGCTGATAAAGTACTCATGCTGGGTTAAGATTTTCCAGAAAAGAGATAACTTTAGCAGATGGCTTGGGCTGAGTCCTTTGGCTTCAGCTTTTTTTACTGATAGATGAAAACAGTACACACAACCAAGCTATGGAAAGCTATAAAAAGTGTCCTTCCTTACCCTGCATTTTAATAGTTCCTGTGGTGATATTTTCTCTCCTTCTCTCTTGTGTGACTACAACAGGCATCAGTCCTGCTCTTCAACCTTCCTTGTACTCTTTCTGTATTGAAGAGCTCTTTTATCAAAATCATCCTCTTCTCAGCACTCCCTGAAAAGATCAAGGCAGCCCTTCCAGACAAAGGTTTTCAATCTTTTTTTCCTCCCACACAGCTCTCTTTTCCAGTGGATTCATGCAGCCACGTAATGGTTTCCAAAGAATCCATTCTAAATTTCCAATATTTAACATCAGATTTTCTGGTCTTGGAAACATCAGGCCATTGCCAACCCGAAGTTTAGGGACTGATTGCACAAGCAGACTAAGGAGCCATTCTGCAGGACAATAACTCTTGTGAGCCAAGCAGTGGTGAGCAGCTGGCAGGTGAAGAGGAATAAGAGGATGATCCTTCCACATCACTGCCATAAGCAGAAGAGATCTGGAGAGGAGGAGAATCCCATACTTATGGACAGTCTGCATATGAGATGCCCACCTTGCACTTCCTTTCTGGTCAAAGGTCCACTGTAGCCATGGATTAAGGGTATAATTTACCTTATCCCAAAGTTTTTGTTTGAATAGGACAGAACAGCTGTGTTCCAAAAGATGCTCTATTTCCCACTGGCTATAAAAGAAGCCTAGATAAACTTTAGACTTTTTGATTGGACTTAATCTGGCCAAACACAATGAAATACTTTACATTAAAGGTGAAGTTCCACCTTAGGCACAACCACTATAATTTGATTAATGTCCTGGTTAGAGGGCAAGATTACCAGGAAGGCCCAGCTATGGGAGAATTGCAGCCCTTTTTCTTTTTAAGCTCATTTTAGTACTCAAATCCATAAACTTACTCGAAGGTAAATTGGCCAGATAACATAAATCCACAGCAGCCCATCCCAACCCAACCTTTTCCTCCCTTCCCCTCAGCTGATCAACTGTTGGCTTTTATGAAGTGATAATCAAAGACCACACAGAGATAACAGCTCAGAATTGTCAGGGAAGAGCTTTGCCAGCCCCAGGGAGCTCTTCATGGTGCGTTCTTGTTTAGGAACCAAACCAGCAAAGTGCTGTGGAAGGTGTTTGACCACCCCAGCATCTGGTGAGAACTTGAAGCAAATGTTAAGTGTTGCTTTTGGAAAGTCACTGATTTTTGAAGACTGAAATTTTGGGTGGTTTTTTGCAGGTTTTTTTTCCCCAGCAGCTGAGCATTATCATAACTGCTCTGGGAAAAAAAAAAAGGAAAATTTTCAAACCTCTAATGAGCATCTGATGAATTTTGGATAATCCTAAGGCAGCCATGCCAGGTGGATGCTGAGCTGGGTTTTTCTACAGTGTTGACTTTGAATGAATTGGGCATTTTAATGGTGAAATGGATGTTTAAAGGCAAGTTTCTCCTATTCAGCTAAACTTTGGGGATATTTTATACTCATGCACTGCTTTTTAACAGAGCTCCAGACCAGGTTGCTCTAAGCCCCGTCCAACATGGCCTTGAACACTTCCAGGGATGGGGCATCCACAACTTCTCACGGTAACCTGTACCAGTGCTTTGTAAATGTCTGAAGTGACCCATGAAAGACAAAAAGAGGCTGTGGGTGCTGCTGGGAGATCACCAGATTTCAGCCCAGTTTGAGGGCATTGCTCTCAAGGGCATTTTAGGGTTGTTTCTGTTACTTATATTTGTTTAATTAAAGTCTCTTCAAAAACTGCTCCTTCTGGATTGCCTTGTGTGTGCATTTTGCAGACTTGGAGCAACTTCAGGGTTCATTTCCACCAGTTGAAGAGCAGAGGTGGAAGTGGGGAAGGGTTATCTTTAAAACAGTGTTTTGATTTCTTGCAGCAAGGAGGATAAAACCCCTTGACAGGGGTTAGGATGAAGTATGGGTGACACCAGACTGTTCTAAGCTTTGCTCTTTGCCTCTTTAATTTGCATACCATGATGGAGAGGAACATATGGGATCTTAAATTTTACCTTCTCACTATTTTTGCAACCCAAAGAAGGACATTTTTGTTCCTTACCCTCCTCTTATTGAAGTCACCTCTTATTTTGCCCAGAGAGACTGTAGACTTCTCATCCCTGGAACTGTTTAAGGCCAGCTGGATGGGGCTTGGAGCAACCTGATCTAGTAGGAAGCGTCCCTGCCCATTTCAGGGGTTTGGAACTGGATGATCCTTAAGATCCCTTCCAACCCAAACCTTTCTGTGGTTTTAGGATTTAAATGTGGGGTCATGTTCACAGGGAGGCACAGCTCCACTCTCCCCATTCTCAGGGGGAATGAGTTAAGGAATGCTCAAGTCAGGGATGCTCCAAGGACTTGGAACCAAACTCTTGGCCATGATTTGTGTCTCATGAACAGAACATCACAGTATGGCACCTACAGCATATTCTGCTTCTTTATTAAATGAAGAACATGGAGAAATAGGTTTTCTTTTTAAAGTTTCTTGCTCTTTCTGGTTCTTTTGAGTTGAATTTTCTTTAGTACCAAAGCTTGGGGAAGGGGGGAAGGGGAAGGGAAGCCTCCAGAGGCTTCAGGAAAAGGAGAAAGAATAATTTTTTAATATCCCTCACCAAGCAGAGATAAGGCTGACTGAACCCCTGCTGACAGCAGGCTCTGCTTTCTTTCCACAGTCTCCATTGAAGATATCCGGGATGTGAGGTCAGGCCATAAAACAGAAGGTATGGAAAAATACGCCAAGGATGTCCCAGAGTATCGCTGCTTTTCCATCATCTTCAAAGACCAGAGGAAAAACCTGGACCTCATTGCGAGTTCAGAGGATGATGCCAACCACTGGATCGCTGGCCTTGGGAAAATCATAGCCCACAGCAACTCCATGAACCAGAAACAGAAACTCCAACAGTATCCTTTGCCCTATAAAGTGATTAATCACGGACAAAGATGCACTTGTCTTTCCATGTGGGTGGGGATAGTAGACTAACCTCCTTTTTTCCCTATTGGCCCTTGGGCACTGGGTTTTCTCTTGCACTGATTTTGCACCCAGGCAAGCTCCCTGGTTTCCAATGCTTTTTCCCTCTGTTTTACAGTGATACCAGCAAGAGTGGAGTCAGGCTTAATGTGGCTCCTTAAGCAAAGAATTCCCTCTTTCATGGCGCTCCAGATAAAACAATCATTATTTTTTTTTGTGTTCTTCAGGGGTCTGTTTCACTTGCATTGCAGTAAACTCCAGGACAGGCACTTCTTGGCAGGGCATGAAAAGCCTGCACTGTTTACTGTGTTTCTTGGTAATACAAGGAGAGGGAACTGATTCTCCTCTTCTCTTCTCTTACTGCCAAATTTACTCCAGGGTGGCTCCACTGACTTGAGTAAAATTACTCCTTATTAGCTCCAGCATGGGAGGAAGTTCTACCCTGAAAAAATCTGCAGTTGCTCTAGTGACAATGCAAAGATCAGAAAGGAAAAGGCACAGAGCAGGAGAGGAGAATGAATTGATTATGAAATTGAGAGGGGTTGGTTATTGGGTGAAATCCTATCTCTGCTGAATTCACAGGGAATTTTCCCTGGGGCTGCATTTCACTCGATAAGTTGCTTTGCAAACAGAGATCTCATGTATAAAAAGAGAGAGTATCTCTCTTTTTGGTGGGTGCAGTTTTGGATAGATTTTCTTCAGTCTCTGTGTGTCTGAGGCTCTGACCGTGACATCTGAAGCTGTTGGCTGATTTCACCCTAATTTGACGAAACCACAGTAATTGTAAAATATTAGGTTCCTTTAAACTTCCCAAAGGTAGATATTCAGCTATCAGAGAGGAAAACAGATATCAGTCTTGGGAAAAGAAGGCTGGGTGGGCTTCATGGCATGTTTGACACCAAACATCAAGAGGAGGGGAGATGCAAAATCCTCAGCTGGGAAAAATCACAAAGCTGGAGCTGAAGTCTGAGCAGGCACCAGGAAGTCATGCCCTCAGTTAAGTCTTCATTCCATGTGAGTTCTCTGCTGGGTAATAATGTACTGATGGAGAAGGAGATGGTGCATAAATGCTGAGCTTTCATCAGGTTTTACTCTTTTATGGATTCTCTGAGGTCTGAGTAGCATTTTCACAGCCACAGTGCTGTTCACTTAAAGGAATCAGACTCCATTAGTTCTGATGTGCCTGGGATGTCCTGTTTATCTCCTGCATTATGAGTGTCCTTTTTGGATGGTTTTTCAAGCTCTGGGCTGTAAGGTCACTCCTCAGCCACCCCACAGTGTGTAGGGGAAAAAATCTAGGCTACAGAAAGTTGTCCCTGGAGCATATCAAATTAAATATATTGCCGAAAAACTTGCCTGTAAGAAGAGACAAGATTGTTAAGGGGGGAAAAATAACAATGACATTTGCAAAGGAAGAAGGCTGTAAATTTCCAGCATGGAAAAGTGCCTTTCTGTCTTTGGAAAGCAGAATCGAAGCTAAATAGGGTGGGTAGGCAAACCATATTTCTGGAAGAGTAATTACTGTGCAGTGCTGGCTTCCAATCTGGGCTTGTCTCAGGCCATTTAACGTAACCTGGAATTACAGAACAGCATGATTTCTCATTTGAAATTTGATGATGTTTAATTAAAGCCTGGGATTTTAAATTTAGTCTGCCTTCACTGGGTTTGCTTGGCAGCGTGGGCTTGCTCAGATCTTCCTTAAACCTCAGGAGTGTTCTCTGCATCTGTGAGCACAGAAGGGGAAGAGTCAGGAGATGAGAAGTGTTGTGTCCCCTGCCTGTCCCCCATGACTGGAGAATTGCCTTGCAGGGTATCTTTTCCAGCCTCCCAAAGCCTTGCAAAACAAGTAAGGAATGTGCAAGTTTTTGAAAGCAAGGATTGAAAGCAAAACCTCTGCTAGTTTCAGATGGGGCTCGTTCAGTTTGGAATTCAATGGAGTTGCCTGTGGTAGAAAGGGACTGGATTCAGTGTCTGATATATTTTTCCAGTCCTATATTCCCACTCAGATAAAACTCCCACATGCTTGATGAGCATTTCTAATGTTCTTATACACAGATTTCTGTTTTAATAAGCCTCAGATTCAACCTTGCAGCAAGCTGGCATAGTTTATTTAGCAAATATTGCAGGTATGTGTGCAGGGAAGACTTTAGGCCAGGAAATACAGAGGACTTTTCATTTGAGCAGGGTGGCACCGTCTGCTTCGGTTCTGGGGTTTATGTGTGAGCTTTTCTTCTGGTTTGAAAGCACTTACCAGAAGTTCTGCAGCATTTCTGTTCTGAGCACATTCATGGGATATCTGCCAGACAGAAACCAAAGAGGGATGACTGGAATTAAGAGAAAACTGGTAGCCCTGGAGCTGGCATATCCTTTAAAAACAAGAGGCAGGAGGCAGGCTCTCCCTGGATGTTACAGAAACGGGAGCAGCTTCTTCCTAGTCCACTCAGGCCCACAGAGGGGCAGAAGCTGAAAGGAAGACCCATGGGCAGGACTGAAAAATGGTGTTTGCACCAGATGAGAGCACTTCCAGTTGAAGTGCTTTGTTCATCCAGCTCCTCTGAGCTCACCCACAGCTGAGGGGATCCAGATGGGTGGGGAGTTTGGGTATTTTGGGGCCAGCATGCTGCTATTTACTGAGATCTCAGTTGTCTGAACTCTCCTTTTTCTCTCTTTGCTGCTTGCCCTTGCAGCAAGAGGACCCACAGTGTGTGCCTGGGCTCTTCCTGGGCTCTCTGATTTCCCTCCTGCATTTGTCAGTCTCCTAGGAAGGGAAATCAGAGAAAAGCATCCTCCATTCACAAGTAGGACCTGGGCATACTCTTGCAGATGGATTTACTGCCCACATTTTGCCTTCCAGAGAGGACTTTGGGTATGTAAATGAATTCTGGGTGCTCGTTATCAGAGGAAATTATGCAGACTCTTGAAAAAATGTGGGTTTTTTTGCAGTGGTTAGCACAAAACCATTAGTTTCTATGCACAAAAGAGCAGTTTTATCCACCCCTACTGTCACCTCTGGCTGTGGCAGACTGGATTTCCTCTTGGCTCAGCAGAGTTGGGCGTTCCTCCTGCCTGTTGTTTTTGGGGAAGGCTGGGAAGGGGACCTGAGGTGCAGGGTCAGGTGTGAGTGGGTGGCACCAGGGTTAAAGTCTGAGCAGACCCTCTCTGGAACAGAGCTGGTGGAGGGGTGTTCTGCACCCCAGGGTGGGTGTGGTGTTCTCCCATCCTTTGCTCATGGGAGCTTCATGACTCAAACTGGATTTTCTGGGAAGAATCAGTCCAAGCCAGACCCTGGTTCAGGGCTCTGGAGTGTCCTTGGGAAATGCAGCCTCTCTTTATTTTGGTTTCCATGTCTAAAGAAGGGGAATATTAATATGACCAGGCTGAGACGGATGTGGGGTGAAGTCATTGCTTAGCACCTGCCAAGATTTTTAAAGTCAAAAAGTTCAACTTTCCATTAGACAAACAATACTCACTAACAGTTTACACATATCTCCATCACTAGGAAATACTTCAATGCAGGGATAGCTCTGGTAAACACTGTTTCAGGGTTATGTTTACAGCCCCTAAGGCTGTTAATACCCTTTTTTAGGGTCATTTTGAAAGGCCCAGTTTAAATGTTAAAGCACTATATACCTCAGTTGGTATTTGCTGATCCTGAGCTTTTCTCTGATTAGAATTCAGATTGGGCATTTTTTGGGAAGTTTTTCTGGAATTAGTTTGAAGCATTGTTTCCTATGTGAGACATAGAAGGTTATTCTTGGAGATCAAATTCTTACTTTGATGAATTTTTTTTCCCTATTGAAAAGTAGATATTTTTCTGGATGACCTTTCTTATTTGACAGTAAGGCAAATTAGACAGTCAGTTCCATGATGCAAAAGCATGGGGTTTTTCAGTGTATAAAACTATAGTGTGTATCAACTGTCTAACGTGATTTTAGAGACTGAAGGACAAAGGGAGACCCAGATCTGACATCACATTAAGAAGATCATTCTTACAGCAGTTATTCCAGATCCATAGATATACTAAAGTGATTAAAACCCAAGATTTTATGAAATATTATCACAGTACAGCACAGTAACAGACACTCTGCATTTCATCAGGGGAAGAAGGCAGGACTCACAAAGTTTGGTTTGATTCCACTCACAACAAAATTCTTAGTAGATATAGGTAGAAATCACTAAAAATATGCTGAAGGTGAGTTCAAAAATTGTTATTGATACTTCTTCTGGAGTTCAGTGTTCACTGTGACACACTGAATATTGAACAACTCCATGACAATGAGTTTACCCAGCTTCTCTTGGGAGCTTTTTTCATTCTTTCCTTTATCCCCTTTTAACCATCTGGAGCAGAATGTACTTTCTGTCATAAAAGAGAAATCAAACTGTTTCTGGCTGTGGCCAGAAACTCCTACAGGGTAAAGAGAGCTGCTCCAGCCTTGGCCAGATGGTGAAAAGCTTCTCCCGTGTCACGATCAGTTGTATCACAGCACATTTCCCTTCTGCCAAGGCACCATTGTGCTGTGTGGGAGCAGAAGGTGAGGTGGTGTCAGCTGCTTAGGGGGCCCACGCTGATTTGCAGCAGCTGGAGAGGAGGCTCAGAGCCTTTAGCAGAGGATTTCCCCCTGCCATGTGCAGCAGAAGGTACTGAGGTGTTGAGGCTAGGCACTGACCTGGAAAGGTTTCCTTACATCCCCCTGCAGCTGGATTCACACCTGCCTGCGGAAAGCTGACAAAAACAAAGACAACAAGATGAGCCTGAAAGAGCTCAAAGACTTCCTGAAAGAAGTGAACATTGAAGTCGATGACTACCATGCCAAGAAGATTTTCCAGGTAATGGGAGCAAGCAGAAAAAGGTTTGCTGTTGGCTGAGGTCAAGGTGTCCCACAGCTTTCAGCCTGGGTTGGACCTCACCAAGTGAAGTCCTGGCTTCTTTTCTTGTACCAAGGAAGGGCTGTCAGGTTTTGGTGCTCAGTAATTTATTGCTCAGAATAATTGATTTGCACTAACTTAGGCCAGCACAATGCTTTTGATGTGGGTGTGTTAAGATCTTTCTTCAAAATCGATGCCTAATTTTGCCACGAAGCAGAAAATTAGATGCAAGCATGGATAATGCAAGAAAAAGGGAAGCAAAGTTGAAGTCCCAAGGGTTTCAGGAGCTTTGTGTGCCACAACTGCATGTCAGTGCCTAAGCCTGGCTGAATTTTGTTTGGTTACAATTATGAAGCCAGATCCTCACCTTCTCAGAGGAGGAGGGTGCAAAGTGACAGGTAAAAACAACAACAAAAATAAACTCAAAAACCACAAACAAACAAGAAAGTGCAAATTAAGAAAAGAATTCTTTCCAGATTCATGGTAGATACACAACATTGCACCCAAGCCTGGGCTAATCTGATTGATTTAATACTCCCAAGGTATATTTAATCTGGTCAGGGATGTACACTTCTAAATTCTCAAGATTCAGCTTGCTGGCTGAGCCTATCAGAAGATAAGGAAGGGATGAAATTTTCTCAGTTGTTAAGCTTTTGGTTTGTCTCTAGAGAATCCATCCTGCTGAGGTGAGATAAAACATCTGGATAATTTCCAAAGTTCCATCCTGTCTGAAGCAGGATTTGAATTAATGGGTGTGCAGTTTCAGAAATGTTTTTTCTGATCAGTGATAAACACGTGGGTGGTTTTGGGCACTGGGCAGGAGTTCTCCTGCTCCTCCATGTGAGCAAGCAGCCTTTCCCCAAATCAGGTCCAAGTTTCCTTATCTTTGCTTTATGGACATCTCTCTGGTAACTCCTCAGGAATTAGGGGGAAGGTCATCAGCAGATCTTAAAGAATTTCAGCTCACAAAATATTCCTGTTGTACTGCCCACTCTGCCTGGTGCATCCCATCCTTTATTCCCTGCCCAGGAAGATCCTGGAAGAGTGGAAATGAGGCTGGGAATCCAGATTGGGTTCATGTCTCCACTGGAAGCAGTTGCCAACACTTCCTTTGCAGTCTGTGCAGGTGAAGCCAGGGAGCAGGGTGTGAATCTCCTCATCCTAAAGGATACATCTCACATACAGGAGATTAATCACTCCCATGTCTTCACACATCATCAACCTGAAAAAAAAAAACACTCTTATTATTTTTTTTAATTTTATTTTTTATTTTTATTTTTTAAAGGCACAGTTTTCTTGTATTTAATGGACATCTTCTGCTGTCACAATAGTTACAAGGGAGCTCTAGGAGAGGAAACTTGATGAAATTAATCCTTTTTGCTTAAAGACTCCGAGTATTTGCTAAACCTCGATTCAACCCATTGAAATGCAGGTAGTTAGTTGAAGTACCATCATTAGGCAAGTAATTGTTAAGTTTCCTGTATAGCCACTGGAAAGAGAGGCTCTTTGGAGGTTAATTCAGATCTCCTGAGGACAGATTTGCCTCCAGGGTCTGTCTTGCTCCTAAAGCAATTACATTTTCAGTTTACATCCTGCCTCAGCTTAGATGGACTAGGGCATTAGAGCCTATTAAAGGGTGATCTTTTCTGTCTCAGAGAGTTTTTCTTCATTTAGTCACAGGAAGGAAAGGTGATCAGGGGCTCAGGTGGGGGCTGCAGGGCATGGTCTCACATTGTTCTTGCCTTTCATCTCATGACTCTGTGTCCACATCTAGGGTTGAGACACCTGAGTAAAACGTATTGCAATGCAACCAGAAATTGTGCAAAGCTCCTCTCATTGCTCACTTCATTTCAACCTGAATATTCATTCTGATGCATCAGAAAGGTGTTTTTGCTGGCAGGCCAGGGGTCATTCAGGACTCATGGCTTGTGATGGATACATAGGAGTTAAAACACAGTATTTTGGGTTGAGATTCTCTTTCTAATTTGGACCTCTTGTCGCCAAAGCAGAAGGAACCCACTTGAGTGGGTCCTGGAGTCTGGTTATTGTCCTGTTCTCATCACAGCCTTTAATGGCAACTAATGAATTAAATTTTCTGAGGCACACCACTTAAAATACCAGTTTTCTAGAAGAAATATCTTGTCATTTTCCCTGTCATGTCTTAAAGAAAAAAAAAATTGTAATTCACGACATCCCTGCCATCTCCAGCAGCTGCTTTCCCTCTTTCTATTCCTTCTGCAGTTGCTAAGCATCATGCTCAGCTTAGCTTGAAGGATCTGCCAGAGCCACAGCACAGGATCATAGACATGGAAGACAGCAAGGAAAAGGCAGTTCTTGAACTCTCAAACCTATTTTGGAGGTGTTTGTAGTACTGAGCATGTCACAGGTTGTCCCATCCCTGAGATGAGCCCATAGCTTCTACCCAGCAGGTTCTGAAGTCAGGAAAAGTTGAACTCTTTTTTTTTTTTCCCCTGTCACTTCAGTTTGTGAAATGCTAGGCATCATGATAATGTTCTTTGGTTTATATATGCTCCATAAACAGATAGTGAAGGACTTGCAGGAGATGAAAGTCCCTCATTATCATCTTGGGACACTGCCAAAGCCACTGTGGCCACCACTGAGATCACTGGCAGACCTAAGTTGAGATTAGTGTGATGACTGGTTAAAATGAAACAGGCATTTTCATCATAAAGCCAGGAAAATAGCTCTATCTGTCACAGGGGATCAAAGATGGAAAGCAATTTAATTCCTCTGGTTTGACAAGTTGAAGAATTCTGCTAGGAACAAACAACAAAATTAATATCAGGATTTGCGACAGAAAAAAAAAAAAGTTGTTTCTGATGAAAAATTGAACCTGGGAGTATTTTAAATAAACTGGAAAAACTTGTTATTGGAAAAGTTGTGTCCTTCATGGAGACATTAACATGTATATCTCAAGCTCCCCATCTTTCATGGTCAATCAAGTCCTTGGCTGTGGTGCTCTGTCAGAGATGGTATCTTCTGGAAAAGTTCAAATCCCAGAGGAAGATGGAGAATCTGAATTACAGTTCCTTGTGAGAAGATAATATCTGATTTGAAATCTGTGGGGATTTTTTTATGTGTCAGTTTTGGATGAGAATGGAAAATTTCCATGGAGAGGTGGATTTCTTCATACCTAAACATGTACATATTTAGCAATTGTGGGGTTTTAAAGTTGTTTTTGATGCCATCTTTGCAAACAGCCCTACTGTGAGTCTTGACAGCTTCTTGAGATCTGAGCCACTAAGGTCAAAGGGAGGGTTCTTTTCACTTAACTTACTGGATTTTTGGCTACACTCTCTATCACTATTTAAAAGAGTTAATTGTTTCCCTTAATTCCTCCTGAAATTAAGAATTACATTTCTTTTGACCCTTGATTTGTGCTTGGATTATTTTGAGCTGTCCTGACTGAAACACCCCAAGTGATGGAACTCAAGGCTGGTGCTTTTGAGCAGACTGATAATGTATAAATGCTAATAATGCATTTTTTATGTTTTATGACTGTTGGCCTTGTCAATGAGAACCATTGTCATTGACCACGTGCTCCTCACCCACTGGCCAGTAACTCTTTGCAATTATTTTGTGTTCTGCGTTGTGTAGCCCTGGTGCAGATTACGGCTGGCCTATGCCAGAAGGAAAGAAGGTTTTCACTCCTTCTCCCCTCTACGTTTACAGCACTGTGACAAGTCCAAAACAGAGGCTCTGGAGGATGATGAGATAGAGGAATTTTACAAGATACTGACAGAGAGGAAGGAAATAGACAGCATCTTCCAAATGTACTCAGACCCACAAGGGTTCATGTCCTGCCAGAACCTGGTGAGGTTTCTCTATGAGATACAGCAGGAAGAAGATGCTGTTGTTGCTGCCCCTGCCTTAATTCAGAGATATGAGCCCAATGAAAGAGGTAGGTTGAAAACCATGGCTGGTTTGCTTCAAAATCTTGCTTTTTTGATGAACTATGAATTGCATTGCTGCTGCTTTTGTTTTTGTAGTTGTGTGTATTATTTTCTCCCTAAGGGAACATTAACAGCTCTAGGAGAAAAGGGCAGAGGAGAGGCTGGGAAATCTCCCTCTTCAGTTTTATTTTGGGTGCACTGCACAGCAGGAGAGGAATTGATACAGGTTTGACTAGAGGATGATGAAAATCCTGAGGGAAAGACTCAGATGGGTTATTCAGATGCCAAGACCTCATGTGGCTTTTCAAGGCTGAGAATGTAGCAATATTTGTGTTCTCCAGAAGCTGGAGGCAGATGTCCTTGATGGTGGGCACCTGTAAAGCCATCTGCAGATGAGGTCTCTGAGCAGAGGCCAAGGAGGTGGCAGCTGTTCAGGAGCAGTCACTGAACTGTCTGTCTGCTCAGAATGTGGGTGAATCACCAGTCTGGAGCATCTTGGAGGATGTGTCCAAATAGCTCAGAACTATGGGCTGGTTTTCCACTATCCTGCTATTCTTCCAGGAGGGGGACGAGGTTCTGCAACTGTCAGGCTTTAGGATTAGACTGAGCTCTAGTCCAGTCCCTCAAAATTGGGAGTAATTTTGTATTTCCTCTTTGCAAGTCATGTATTTCACTGGATAATCTAGACAGGATTTATCTAGCTGTGTTTAGGCATCTGACACCTCCTCTGGGTTGAAATGCTCAAACAGAGATTTTCATGCTGGAAATCTCTAGAGACAGATGAGGTAAGGTCTGTCTTTGACACTTTCAAGATGTTATCAAGGACAGTAAGTGTCATAAAAAGCCATGCTTGTGAAGGGGCTTTAAAAGCATTTTCAGGCAGCTGAAGGTGTCATCCTTGTTTAGAGAAGATTGATGTCTTTGCTTTCACTGAATGCCTGGGGGACATGTTTTGCCTCTGGGATCTCCTGGAGAGCAGAGGCACCTGGTGAAGGTGATGGCACGACCTGGTGGTGTCACATTTTCAGTGTGGGGCTTTCTGTCTGTTTACCTGGCAGCCAAGAGGGGCAACGCCATGACCAAGGATGGTTTCCTGATGTACCTGCTGTCAGATGAGGGGAACATATTCAACCCCTCCCACAGGAAAGTTTACCAGGACATGACCCAACCTCTCAGCCACTACTTGGTGTCATCCTCACACAACACCTATCTCATGGAAGACCAGATCACAGGGCCAAGCAGCACAGAGGCCTATATCAGGTAAAAAGTGTGTTTGTGTGTGTTTGGGAGGTTAACCTCTTTCTTTCAGAAGACATAAGCATAAGAGCTGCAGGTCTGGAAGGAGCCAAAATGATGCATTGTGTCATGGTGCTTATGCTTTGTCCTGTCTTTTGAGAGAGACCCATGGCAGGGACTGTCCCCACAACCATGCAGGGGTTTATTTTGGAGCAATCAAAAAAAAAAAAAGAGGTGGGATGTGAGCTGGTGGAGCAGGGTGAGTGATCAGAAGTTACACCTGGTCCTTTTTTAGCCTCTCAGATAGTCCCACAGCAGCCCTGCACTGAGCAGTAGGTGTTGCCTGTGTCTGCCTTTAACAGTGACTGATGTCTCATGGCCAGATGGGTGCAGTGACCTTGAGCAATTTGCACACCCACCCTACCTTACTCCTTGTTTTACTAGGTGAGACTGTGTTTCCTTATGAGCCAGACAAGGGCTGCAATTCAGCCTTTGTTTATGACTTGTTCTCAGGAGCAGTGACTGACTGGAGTCACAAGGTCAAAAGTGTTGAAAGTGAAACCTGGCACAAGTTGCTTCTCAGTAGCTCTTTGAATTTGTCTTACAGAGTCTTAAAATTATAGATGTATGTTTTGGTTGTAAAAAAAAAGAAAAAATATCCCATGATTCTTGAACAGGTTTCCCAGATACTGTGGATGCTCCATCCCTGGAAGTGTTGAAGGCCAGGTTGGAGAGGGCTCTGAACAACCTGGTCTAGTGGAAGGTGTCCCTGCCCATGGCAGGGGATTGGAACTGGATGGTCTCTAAGGTCCCTTCTAACCAAACCATTCTGTGATTCTATTGCAATGAGCTAAAGAGTTGTGTAATCTGAAATGTTTAGGGAATTACTGTAGAAGAGACAATATTACTTCCTAGATAGATGGGAGGGGGGGGAGATCTACATTTGAAAATAAATTGAAATGGAAGTATGGATATGTAAAGGTGGGAATTTCATGTGGAAATTCAGTCTGTAGACTTGGTTTAGGGAACTGGCCCTCAGCAGTCTCCTCTGCTGTGGTGGAGCTCCCATTGCCCCCTCCCTCCCAGCTCTGAGGATTCATCCCTCATGTCATATCAGATCTAGATGTAGAAATCATGTCATCTGAACTTTGAGACCTGGCTTCTAAGGCTGACTGTCATTCTTCCACTGCAGCCACTCTTGATTTTCTTTTCTCTTCACCATCTTTGAGGAAAGACTTGGGGAACAGTCATCAGTGTCCTTTCTCATCTGGCACTCACTATGTCTTATTCTTTGGATAATTCTGCCTTGGACTTTCACTACCTTATTTCTCAGATCCTTCTGTGCTTTCCTTGCTCAACCTTGAGCTCTCTGCTGACACTGATTTCACCTGATCCCATCCTTTATCTGCTGTCCTCTTTTTTCAAGCTCCTTTCTTCTCCCTTGCTCCCTGAACTTCCTTCAGTCTTCCCAGGAAGCACCTGTGCCTGATGTGCCCTCACTTGGAGATGGAGCAGAAGGTGTAGAAGCCAACCAGGTCCCTTCTTTGTTTCCAGAGCCCTCACCAAAGGCTGTCGCTGTGTGGAGCTGGATTGCTGGGATGGCCCCAACTCAGAGCCCGTCATTTATCACGGCTACACTCTCACCTCCAAGATCCTCTTCAGTGATGTCATTAAGGCCATCAAGAACTATGCATTCAAAGTAAGGATGAGGGACTTCTTCTCTTGTTGCACAACACAGAAGTGACAGTAGAGCTCTTCCCTCCCAGCACAGAGCAGAAGCAATTAAGCAAATCATTAATAAGCTTCACCTTAGCATTTCTCATGGGGACAAGATGTGTCCTTCTGTCCAGGCACCTATGCTCTGCTTCCTGCAGAGATCTATTTCTGGGGGTTTCTGCACAGGGAGAGAACCATCTGAGGATGAGTCTGAACCTGTGCCAGCACAGCTGCATCCTGGACCCCACTGCAAGAACAATGATGCCCAGAATCCTGAACACACCTGGTGGGAAACAACAGCAAGCCCATGATTTATGTGGCTTTGATGTCTCAGGGTCTGTTTCTCGTTTAGAGGAATCCATGTGCATGTTTTGGATGTGAAGGACTGCTTTTATTCTGCTTTGAAAGGGATGAGCAGGGCTGGATCTTGTATAGCAGCAGGCTTCAGAAAACCTTAGGTCTGTCCAGACTCACTGCACTCTTTGCTGTTTTCCTTCAGTGCACTTGGGAGCTGGTGCCAAGTTTTGTTTGGGGCCATAAAGGAGTGACAATGTCAATAATGACAATGCCTTCAGCACACAAAATGATCTGGGGGCACAGGGAACCAGATCAGCCCTGTGAAGGAATGGAGGAAGGATTGCTATCACAAGGGTTTGAGCAAACCCTGTGATTTTAAAGCCTCCTTCCCAGTCCTTCCTCTGAAGGTGGGTAGGAAGGTGCTCTGACCCGCAGTGCAAGTAGAGAATGGAGTCACAGGGAGTGCCCCAGAAAGTCTGTGAGAGGCAATCCTGACCCATCCTGGAGCCTTCTTCATTGGATCATCATCTCTGGAAGGCATCAGCACAGATCTGAGTAACTACTGCACAGTTAAATCTGTCCATTTTTAGCAAATCCTTGTTTTAGGAGAATATCAGACCCTGCTGTTGACACACTCATTCCCAGAGAAAACATCCCTGGGGTTCATCCCAATTGCTCCAGACTGGTGAAACTGCAGAGCTCACTGATGGTGTGTGTGTTGCTGTCTTGTTCCAGACCTCACCATACCCTGTCATCCTCTCCCTGGAGAACCACTGCAGCGTGGAGCAGCAGAAGGTCATGGCCCACCACATGACCACCATCCTGCAGGACATGCTCTTGGTTGCCCCAGTGGATGGAAACAAATCCCAGTTCCCCTCCCCAGAGGTAAGCAAGGCACTTTCTGCCTTCTGAGGGTGGGTTTTTCTTCTTGCTGAGTGCAAAGCTCAAAACTCAAGGGGAAAACCACTGCAAGTAGCCTAAAGGTGTATTAAACACAAAGTGTCCTGCCATTGAGCGTGTCCTGGGGTAGCCACTGGGAATGGCTGGGGTTGGTAGGGATGGAGATTCCATGGAGGATAAAGGGAAGCAGGAGACTGCCTAGAGATGCCCCTTTTATTCCCAGGAATCAGGGCAGCTGTCAGGCTGGGAGCTGAGCCCTGGCCTTGCCAGAGGAAAGAGATACACAGTCCTCAACAGTGGCCACCACTATAAAATCATTGGCTGACAGAAAAAACTAGAAATGGAATCTTGATATGAAAAATATGACTTCAAAACAGGAGCCAAAAGGAAACGTTAATTTATTTCCACCCATGTGGTTTGTGCTTTCTGTCTTTCTTAGCACTTGGCAGAAACAGACTCCTGTACAGTTAGCTGCAGCTCCCTTTAAATTGCATTTCTTTGCTCATTTGCCAAAAAGTGGATGAACATGCCTAGTCAGAGCTGGAAGGAGCTTGTGGGTGAGATAAAGCTGGCAGTCAGCAGGGGAGAAAGGAGAGGAAAACAATCCACCCAGAATATCTTCTATATTTATTCTCCCTCTTCCTTTATCTCCTTTCCCTTTCTGACTTTCCCCTTTTGTTTAGGAGTGTCATGCCTCGTTTGATACAATGCCTGGCACAGAGGAAAGCTGCTCTGGGCTGGTCCCTAAGCACCGGGGCAATAAATTAGGATGAATTGTAATTTTTACTGCTGCTGCTTCAGCAGGACCTTGTCTCTGGCACAGACAAGGTGCCTCCACTGGGAGAAGTGACTCTCCCAGGGTGAGGACACTCCCAGCACAGAGATCAGTCTTTGCAGGCTCTTACTGAGTTGGAAAAATATGTCTTCAGTGTCCCCTCCTGACTTGCTATTTATCCTGGTGCAGGATCAGGAAAACTGCTGATGGCAATGATATGATGAAAGAAAGGAGAAACACCAAGCAAAGCAATGTGTGATTTATGAGTGTAAGGGGATGACCCCAACTTCCCAAAGATGTTTTTTCCGTGCCTGTGCTCATCTAACCTCCCGATTTTGATTGCCTGAACAGACACACGGCCCCAGCTGAACACAGTCTACCCTAGGAATGGATTTGGGCTGATCTGCTCCATTGCAGGGATTGATCCATTTAGTTTAAACAGAGAAAAATTGCCAATGCTGCAACACCTATCTTTTCCTTCTGGTACTTTTCCTCTGCCTTCCTGCTGTGTGAAGTAGGGCAGTGCTGATTTTTTTTTTTGGGTGTAAAATACATTGAAACTGAAGCATGGGGGAAAAACAAACAAACAAACCAACCAGAAATCTCTTGGCTTTTCCCTTGTGACGTTGACATGAGGAAAGCGGGGACAACAAAGTATTTTTTATATCAGGAAAAGGGTGGGATCTGCCACTGGGCAAAGGGCTGGAGGCTGTAAACACAAACAGTGGAAGAATTGCTGCCGATTGTGTCAGCAAGGAAAAACAAGACAGTAATTAAAGGAAGATTGACACGGTTTGGATTTGTGCTAACGATTCATGCCACAGCCCGGGGCAGGAATCTGATTTGTTAGGCTCCATTCAGGAACAGTGTTGGGCTACCCTAAATATCTCCCCCAAGCTGCTGTCTTTAGTTTAATAGTGAATTAAAGGCTGTTGGATGAAAGGCCAAAAGCCTCATAAAAGCTCCAGGCAGCACCAGGGTTGTAGGGAGGAGCTGATCCAGTCTCTGCTGCTGGTGGGTTGTTGCCCTTCTGTCCCATCCCTGATCTGCCAGGGCCCCTTGCCCCTGTCCCTACATCCCAGCTAGAAATGCTGCAAAGCCACAGTCCTAGAATTGCTCCCAGTGTTGGAACTATTCAGTGTATTGAGTGTGTCTGAAACCCCTACAGTTCTTTGTTCCTGGAACTCCTTGTTTATGAGGACAGTGGCTTTGGGCATCACGCACACATTTTGTGTCAATGTGGCTTCAGGTCTGTCTGCACATCTCTGTTTCTCCAGCCTTAGCCCAGTTTGTGTCAGTCTTGTCTGCAGTGCATCTTCTTGCCTGAAGTTCTTGAGCTGAGTTTCCTTCAATCCTTCAAAACCTCCTTCAGCAATGTGTTTCTTCCCCTTTCCTGGAGACTCTCTTCATCCTCTGGTGCTGCTCATTGCTGGTGCAACACTTGAGTTTGCAGCTGAAGGAAATGCACAGATGGAGATGTGATATCAATCTGATCAGATCAGTCTGATCTGCACATCTCATGAATGTGAACATGTTATTCCTCACAGCTTCTCAGAAGTCTGGAGAGGTGGATATCCTCATCCTGGGGGTGGGTGTCAGGTGGTGGTGCTCAGACCCTGTGTATCCATGTACCTGAGCACTTTATTTAGGGCTCCTTTGGAAAAACAGTCAGAGGATGTAAGAGCCTGATGGAGAGATGGAGGCTTCAGCCAGTTGTCAAAATGCTGTTTATTGCACAGATGAGGTGACAGCACTTGAGGGTCATGGGTGAGCACAGAGCTGCTGGCTATAGGCAAGCCCTGTGTCCTGAAGCCCCTCTAGTTCTGGTTACAATGCATTATGTACTTTTCATTACAGAGCATCTTAATACATGACTACCAATCAACATCATACACAATACCTTTTACATTTACACAACCTATCAAAACTGCTAAAATTACCATATTATGACTAGGTAATGACTAGCCAATAATCAGATTTAGTAATTACATGTTAAAATTTGGGACTTGTTCTTCAGTGGAAATTTCTGATATTTTTTTTTTTCTACTTGCAACATTGGCTTTCTTGTTTGCCTGTGAAAATCCTTTTGTTTGGTAGAGACATATTTTGTTTGAGGTGGATTTATTCTTTGCTCTAAGACATAAAAACCCCTTCCAACTCATTTTACTCTTTACCTTCTTAGTTATCCAGTAAGACTGGCTCAGCAATTCTTTTTTTCTGTATCAAAACTTGCTTTCATTTTGTATATCTGCAAAGCTCCTCCATTAAATTCTCATCCTTCCCAACAAGAGGAGTTGGAGGTGTAGTCCACCTCCTCCTCAGTGTTTGTCCAAACAGAGGAGGAATCACACCCTGGGAGTGTTTGCTTTTCTCTGTTGACTCTAAAGGAGGTGCTGAAGCCACAGAAAGTTTGTTGAGGTGGATTGCTTTACAAATCTTCCATTCCCACTGAGATGAGAACTGGAATTCAGACCTTGCTGTGGCTCTCAGGTTGCTCTTAGGGGCAGGAAGCTTTCAGGTATGATAAATCCGTGTATGCAGATCTTTTAAAATCCTCTGCTCATTACAGCTCTGCTGCTTCTGATAAAATCAGTGCTTTCCTTTAAGATGGTTTCTGTATCCCAGTGCTGTCAGAACCATTTCACCTGCAGAGCTGAGCTTGTTCAGTGTGCAGTGGAAAAGGTGGGAGAGCAGATGAGCTCCACTTCAGGGGGATTAGAGAATGCCATTTATAGGGCATGTGAAGAAGGACAAGAGTTCCAGCAGCCACTCCACTGTGTGTTCTCAGTGGAGTCCAATGTCCTTGTAGCCTTTCCTGAGGTTGTACTCCACCTTGGGCTTCCCACAGACAGCTGGAATGGCTTTATGTTCTACTTGGAGGATATTTATTGAGTATTTCAGCTACTGCTTCCTCCTAAGGCAAGGGATCTGCTCAGCAGAGCTGAACTGATGAGCTGAGTGTCTTTTGCCTCAGGCTAGAAATACTTAATATCACATGAAGGGGAACTAAGAGAGATGGAACAAGGGCACGTGTATGTTTGTGACTGTCTGTATCAGCTTATTTAAACATTGATAAAGAAAATAAGCTCTCAGATTTAGGACTTTGCTTCCTCTGCAGGAAGGATTCACTGCAATGCCACTACAGGATAGCACCTTTTGCAGGAAATGGGGATGAAAATGCCTCTCTTTGGGGTGAGTTTCACCCCTCCTTGTGGACAAATAAGCCAATGGATCTCCTCTGAGTTAGGTGGCACATGGCCTGCTCTCCCTTGCAGGCAGAGGAGCAGTGTCCTGTGCCCATGGGGAGCATCTGCACCATATCCAAGGTTCCCTAGAGGAACCACAGGCTAGACAGGATAACAGCAGCACCGAGGACCTGCTGCTGGCAGCCCTGCAATGGGCTGTGGTGAGGAGGCACAGTGGAGGCTGTGTTGCTGTGCATTCCCTCGTGATGTTCTTCAGCCATGTAGGATTGGTCTGTGCCAGGAATTGCACCTCTCACTCGCTGTGCAGGCTGAATGGGAGAAGCTTAAAAAGCTTAATTACCTGCTGGTAATTAAGAATCAAGCAGGCTCCCCAAATACCTTATCCTTAGTTCTCCACTGCTGAGCTGTGAGGAGAGGCAGTGACATTTCCTGTGGGGCATTAGAAAGCAGAGGCAGATAATATATTAAATACCAGCATGGTATCTGCAGCCTGCAGGGGACAAGAGGGACTGCTCTCAGCCTCTCCTTACTGTCCCCAGTGCAATCCTTCCAGGCCTGTCCATACCAAGTGCTGACCAGAGCCTAAAAGCTCACACAGAACTGGATTTTGTGGTGGAAGAGCAGTGTAGAGCTGGGTGTTGAGGCAGGAGGGTGGGAAGGGACTTGAGAGCAGCAGGCTGAGGTTTGGCTCTGAAGATGAGCCCACTCATCTCCCAGCCCTGGATGTGAAGGAGCAGAGCACAGCTCTGCCTGGAAGGCTGGGAGGATGGTCTGGGGATGGGGAGCAGGGTATTGCTGTGCTCTGACTGCTCCTTTGAGTGACAGGGAAAATGCCCCAGTGTAAACAGCTCACTTGTGGTAGCTGAATAAAAATGCTCTTGGCTGCTGCCTCGGGTGCCAGTGTTGGATTTCTGCTCAAACCCAGCTTCATCCACAGCTTTGCCAGGTGGTGAGGAGCAGGGCTGGTCTCTGGAAAGGTGTGATGCAATTTGCCTGAACCCACAAAGGGGGAATGGTGTCCTTTGAAAATGCCTGTATTGTTTTATGAAAGATTCTTGCTTTTTCACACTCCTGTCATTTGAATGTGGTGGGGTTTTGTTGCTTTTGCTGTTGCAGAAAAGGTAAATCTAGGGTGTTGATGAGGAAGGGGGAATGTGCTACACAGACTGAGAGGTTGTAATTCCAAGATGGCATTTTTCTGCCAAAGCCAGGAGTACCAAACACATCCAGGTGGCAGCAAATCTCCTGTTCCTGGAAGCTGTCAGGTCTAGTGGTGCTCTTGATTTTAAGGCATAACCCACATACCTGGAGATCACCCCATTCACCTTTCTCTATACTTCTCCCTATCCCAAGCCTTGCTGCTTGTTTGGGCTCTAAATCTTCCCTCTCCAGGCTCCAGCCTCCCTCCCACAGCCAGGGCTTGCATAAAGCATACATCAGTGGTGAGGGGTTCACATGAAAGAGGCTGGAGAGAATTGATTCAGCACAAGGAAGGTGCTCCAGGACTCCTCTGCACCCAGCTGTGATGCACTGGCTCATGCTGCTGGCTGTGGTCAGTGCTGTACCATCACAGCAGTGCCAGGAGAAGCTGTTCCCTGAAGAGGATTTAGCACTGGAAAGGGTCTGGGAACTCCTCCTGAGGCTCTCAGCACCCAAAGGTGTCACCTGAAAATGCCAAATGTATTAAAATTCCATGTCTGCTGTGCATGAGGCACTTGTCCAGAACTTGCTGGACCTCTCTGTCCATTAAAATGTCAGTGGAGCAGAGGCTGCACTGCCTCAGTCCCTGCTTGGATCTGTTTCCAGAGTTGTGCACAGGTTTGTAACCACACACTGCAGAGCAAGGGGTGGATTAAATAACAGGCCACACAGAGGGGCAAAAATGGTGCCACAAATTTCTTCCAGCAGCACAGACCTCCAGGCTCAGCCTTGTTTGCTGAGCAACATTTCAGTCTTGGAAAAAAAAAAAGTATATTTTGATTTTCTTGAACAGCACAACTGTTTAAGTTGTCTGCTTGAGGGGATGATCAGCTCTACAGCAGGGGGGAATCACTGGGATCTCTGGGATTTTCAGATCATGGCTTGTGGTCTCACAGGCTGGGCAAGATCTCAGTGTGAAAACAGATTTATTTTTAATTGTGTCTCTGGGTAATAACCAGTCACTGGTTCAACTGTAAAAGCACTGGTTACAGCTGAGGGGCTTCTTCAGGGTGGGTCAGAACATTCTCTAACCACCAGATGTTTGTCCACTTTTCCTTGTGCAGCAATTGAAAGGGAAGATCCTGGTGAAAGGCAAGAAGCTGAGCAGGCAGGAGGATCCCATCAATGGCAACAACAACCTGGAAGCTGAGGATGTCTCTGATGAAGATGAAGCAGCTGAAATTGAAGATGAATCTGTGAAGACCAAGGTAGAGCAGAAGGGAAAGGTAAGTGAAAGAAGAAATCACTGAGAAATCACTTTTAAATGGGTTTTGTACCACGCGTAAAGAAATAAAAAAAGAAAAGCAGTTGAAATACAATTTTTCATGTGTTCCCAGCCAAGACAGGTCTCAGTGTGGTTTCAGCTACTCAGCTGGGGATATGTAAGGGTGAATTGTTGAAATTGCTGGGGCTGAGGATCCTGGTGCTTGCCCAGCTTAATGATCTCTGTCCCAAGCAGAAATAGAGATCTTGCAGAGCCAGCCAAGCAAAAAGGTTGGCTTTTTCCTCTAAAATGCAGTGGGGACAGAACACGTAGCATTTATGGAAGCAAAGGAAGGGCACATTTTCAGTCTTTCTGTTGTATTTCCAGAAATCTGTTTGTCATGACTTTGGCTTTTCCAGTCACATTTTGGGATATGCTTGCACCCTCACTGGCTGTTTGTTTCTCACCTGGAGGAGGAAGGGAGGGAGGGAAGATCTGTGGGCAAGGGGTGACCAGTTGCTAAAGGAATTTGTATGATGATTTCTGGGAGGAAAAGGCTGGCCTTTACAAAGTGTTCTGCCCCATCATGTGAGGAAAGGGATTTTTCCAGTGTGTCCTTGTGAATCCCATATCCCTCACAGGGTGGCTTCACAGGTGACACAGACACATTCAGCCCCACTGATGGCAAAGCTGATTGGTGTTACCTCTGCATCTGGTCTGATCTGTGTTTCCCTTTGAGTTGCTCACTCTTTGCAGGTCTTACTTATTTCTTATTTATTTCTCTGCTCTCTAGTCAATAATGTGTCATTATTTTGATATCTGTCACTTTTTTTTCTTGCCCCTGATGGGAGCTGGGGACTCTCACTTGCACCAATGAATGTGACTGTGGAGTTGGAGTCATCAAAGCATGGTGACAACTTCCTAGTTCAAGGAGAAAAAGCCTAAGCTCTGTAGAGGCCAAAACACCCTTCTCTTCCCTTTATTTCCAAGTTTGCATGCCTGGAATCAGGATAGTATGGAAAAGTCATTGCTAAGGCTCTGCTGTAAAGTTTAGCACCTGGAAACAGATGTGGGTGCTGAAATACAAATTATCCTGTAGAGAGCAGCAGGGAAGGGCATCCCACCAGCAAAGGGGGAATCCTTTTCCAGCCTTTCCAGGGTGACACAGAGGGCACACCACCAGCCACTGAGTGTTGAGAATGTGCTTTTTTTTTTTTTTTTTTTTGGTGGAAGTGGAGAAGAGAAGCCTCAGGGGTCCTATAGGAAAAACACAATTACCACTTTTGAGCAAGACAGCAAAAACTCCCCACAAACCTCTTTCTCTCCTGTTTTCAGAGTGACACCTTGAAGCTAGCCAAGGAGTTGTCAGACATAGTTGTCTACTGCAAGAGTGTCCACTTTGAAGGCTTTGATGACCCCAACCATCCTCGGGCTTTCTATGAGATGTCATCATTCTCAGAGAGCAAAGCTCTGAAACTGGCCCAGGAGTCTGGTATGTGTGTTCTTCCCTCCTCTTTCTCTGTTCCCCAAAAAGGGACAGCTGCTGCTGGAAAAGGCATCCCAAAGACATAGGTTATATCTCTGGTCAAGCATGTCACTGAGAAAAGTGGGAAGAGCTTAATATCCTCAAGGCTGTTACCAAGAATGGCATTTTTGCAGATGGTTCCCATTCAGCAGCCTTCCCAGGCAGAGGGAACAAACAGCAGCAGCAAGAAGAGATAAAAGTAACCCCACCACTGAAAGGGCCATTTTTTTCCTGTTTTTTTCCTTCTCTGTAGGAACCAGTTTTATTCATCACAACATCAGGCACCTGAGCCGTATCTACCCTGCAGGCTGGAGGACGGATTCTTCCAACTACAGCCCCGTGGACTTGTGGAATGTTGGCTGCCAGATTGGTGGGTGTCCCTGGGAGCCTGGAGGGGGGTCCCTGTCTGGGTCACCATGGCCTGGCTGTGGAGGGCTTCAGCTGAGGCAGAATCTCAAGCCCTTTGCAGCCAGAGGCTCAGCAGTCACTGGCAGAAACCAGCTTTCCAAACAGTGCCCAGTGACTTTCCCTAGACTGTTTTCTGTCTCTGCACAAATCCATTAGGAGACGCTTTTCTGCACATTAATGTGCAAATCCCTGCAATTTCACTGTCAGCTGAGTTATTGCCATTTAACAAAGGAGGAAGGAGCATGAGCTCTGTGGGTCCTGCAGCCCTCATGGGGTACAGGTAGCATCCCTTGCCCTGTTTGGCCCCAGGGCAGTACTTGGGAGGCACCATCAGGTCCCTTGGGGAAGGCCAGACCTGAATTCAGTATTTGGGCACCTAAAATGAGATTTTTCAGAAGCCCTGAGTACTTTCAGCTCCCAGGAAAACAAGTGTACTGCAGTTATCAAAGTCTTGCTGCAGGTGGAAAAATAGAAGAGTGCCTTAAAATGCTCTCAGCCTTCAAGGATGGCCAGGTATGAAGGACATGTGACCAGGATAAATTTCTGTGTCTTAAGAGATGCCTTAGATGTTGCTAAAGAGTTTAAAATCATCCTTGATGAAATCAAGGGAGCACTGAGGAGCTGCTGGGGTCCATGTGCACTCCCTGTGTGGTGTCAGTGAGGCTGTTCACAGAAGCTGTTCCAGGTTTTACAGCAATGCCTTTAAGAAAGGTATCAACAAATTGGGAAGAATACAAGGAATCTGCCTCACACCAGTGAGGCTTGATCTATTTTGGGCAGCAGACAATAAAGAGGTGATTTGATCACAGCTTCTGTCCTGCCACCTGAGGAATTCAGACAATGAGGAGCTCTCTAGTCCAAACAACTGAGGCATCGATGCCCCTCGGGATGGCAAATGGAAACAGGCAGATCTGGGCTGGAAAGGAGGTTTTATAATGAGGCTAAGTAGCCAGAGAAATTATCTAAGAGGGATTTGCTGGCTTCACTACAGGAGACAACTCCTTCAGCATAGAAATGAAGAGGTTTATCTAAAAGATGCAGTTGCTCTAGGTAGCATAAATTCCTTGCAGGACAATTTTTGATCCTAGGGAAGGCAGGATGGCTGTAATGGCTCCTCCTGTCTCTCATCTCTGAATGCAAGAAATCCTCAGGGCTAGCAGGCTGTGAGGGTCAGAGTTTACCAATGCTCTTTGAAGCGTGGAAAAGCCAATGTTTATGTCCATGAAGTGCAGTTTCATGTGAACAGAATTAGCATGAAAAGATTCCTATTGATTTATCTGAGTGACTGAAGTTATTTATTTGTGTTGCAGTTGCCCTAAATTTCCAGACAGCAGGCACAGAAATGGATGTGTACCAGGGTCGGTTCCAGGACAATGGGTTTTCTGGGTATGTCTTAAAGCCAGAATTCCTCCGGGATGAACAAACCAAATTCAATCCAAAATCCATCACAGAAGGAACATGGGGGACAAAGAAGAAACTCCTGCTTAAAGTAAGAATAGAAGTTGGAAAACATCTCAGTAAAATCCACTTTTTGGGGGGGCTTGTACCTTTTTCTTCTTCTGGTCCTGCCTTCAATGTTGTCCTAACCCTGCTGATTTCCCACATCTGGGGGCTCTCATGGATTTGGATCCTGCAGGGATCTACTCACATGTTTAATGTTGGACAGTAGGCTAATGACAACACTCACTGTCCTTCCAGAACCCTGCAGGCAGAAATGCAGGCAGCAGTCACCTCTGGTGTTCCCAAGTGCCAGCTGAGCACTGTGGGCACAGAGAGAAAAGTTGTTTGTCCCAAAGCCAGCTGGTTGGGCTGGAGCAAGGTTCCTTATGTGCTTTAGCTCATGGCAGCTTCCTCTGAAGGATGTCACAGCTCTGAAAGGGCAGCACCAGCCTCTCACAGCACATCCTGCACTCCTAGGGAAGGAGAAGGAATCTTCCAGGGAGCCCTCTCTCCTAGTTATGTCCTGACCTCTTCCCCTGTTTCCTCCACAGATAATCTCTGGTCAGCAGCTGCCAAAGGTGAACAAAAGCAAAAACTCCATTGTGGATCCCAAGGTAACGATAGAGATCTATGGTGTCCAGCAGGACAACAACAAGAAGCAGACCAAAGTCATCGAAAACAACGGTGAGGGGGTTTCCTCCAAGCTCTGCTCCCATGAGCAGGAACCTTTTCTGTTCTTTGGCAAGACTGCAGACCTGCCCAGGGCACCCAATCCTGCCCACACTAAGCAGATACATGAGGTGTTGTTCTTCTGTTGTTTGGAGACAGAAATTCCTGTAAAACAACATCAGTCACCTGAGTTGTTTGGAGCTGGCTGCCAGATTTGCAGAACTAGAGCTTTGGAAGTGCTCTTTACCTCCATGCAGTTGGATTGGACTTGGTGTGCAGGGGTTCTCACCAGAATCTTCCCTGAGGAAGCTTCTGGTGGGGCTGATTGTACCCCAGAAGTGTCACAAACTCACAAAAGATTGATGTTGCCAGGAACTTCAGAGGTGTCTGTTCCAGCCTCTGTTTACTCAAGCTGCTCAGGGTATTGCCCAGATGAATTGTGAGTATCTCAGAAGTTGGAGGACCATTCAGACATGGCTGTGACTTCCCTCTGTGCACTGAGGGTTTGAATATTATGGCTTTCTGCACAAACACACACACTCTGCTTTTCTGTGTGGAGTAAGAGCCAAGCACTGGAAAGCTGGTGCATATTTTCCTGCCTGCTAACAATGTTTCCCTTTTCCTCTTTCCTGTTTGAGTTAGTCTGGCCCTGCTCCTAAAGCTCATGGCCATTTCCGTCACCTACAATAATTTTTACAGCCTGTCAAGTGAAGGTTGTGTAGGGAACATTTCAGACCTGCCAGGCCTGTTCCTCAGGGCTGCTGAGCACTCCCAGCCCCATGGCCAGCCCTTCTCTAGCTGGAACAATACTGCAATGATGCTGGAATGACAAGTGCTGCCTTGTGGAAAGCAAATCAAGCAATAAAGACACCACAGGACCATCTCAGCACCTTCAGGGCCAGGTGAAAGATCCCTGTCTCCTCCTGAATCACTCACAAACCCTGCATGACCCTCAGGCTCCAGGTGATATTCTGCTGTCCTTGGTCTCTGCTCTGCACAGGCAGTAGGGTTTCCAACAGGATGTCCTCTCCTCTTTGCTTCTGGGGAGTGGTTTATGGACACTGCACCTGCCATGGCCTGGAGAGAGGGCACTGAGCTTGCTCTGCATTTCATGTGTGTCAGTCTCAGCTTTGTTTCTTTGTGATTCTGAACCACATGACCCTTATCCAGACTTGATGATGCTTTTTGTAATTCTCATTAATTTCCTTGCAGACAGGAAAATTGGGACACAGAGTTGTGCTTAAATGGATGTATCTCAAGCAGTTGGAGAGGCTTAAGGCTGTCTCAACACAAAAGCACAGCTTTCCTCTCTTCCCTCCCCTGGTTTAGGGCTATAAAAGTTTGCATCTGGTCCAATGGCAACCAAAGACAGCCATGTACCATCCAGCAAGAGCCTGTGGAGCACAGCTGAGTTCCTCCCCCCTCCTGCACCTCACTCCTTTCTAGGGCCAAGGTTTGCAGTGAACAGCCCAAGCTGAATGATTTATTAATTCCAGGTAGCAGATCACAGTATTAAAGCTGGGAACAAGGCTCTTGGCACCTTCTAAGAGCTTGGTCTAGGTCAGATTAGGCTGACAGTCAGGGTCTCCATCCATTTGCAAACACCTCAGACCACCATTCTTACTGCCAGCATCTCTGACCTCCATCCTTGTCTGTGTTGCCCAGGCTTCAACCCAAACTGGAATGAAGAGTTTACATTTGACATAGAGGTCCCTGCCCTTGCCCTGGTCCGGTTTGTGGTGGAAGACTTTGACATGTCGACCAAGAATGACTTCATTGGGCAGTACACCCTTCCCTTCACGAGTCTGAAGCAAGGTAAGGCCCTGCTGCCTGCTCCTCACAGCCACTGAGCCCTTTGGGAAGCTCCAGTGTCCTGGATGAGTGGTCCAGATCCATCCCAGCTGGGGTCAGAGTGGATTTTTGGGGCAGCTGTTAGCATTGTCTCTAGGGGAGGGTCCCCCTTGTCACCAGAGACCTTGGGCATGTTGTGTTACCCATGTGTGCCTCTGGGACCTGCCTGCTCAGGATCCTGTGGAAAACTGGGAACAAAATGCTCTGAGGTGGGGAGATGTTTGTGCAAGGTCTTGGCAAACATCAGCAAATACTTTCCCGAGTGGACTCAAGGCCGTTTCCCATCTGTGTCTCTGCTCCCAGGTTATCGCCACATCCATCTCCTGACCAAGAATGGAGACCCGTACTCCTCCTCCACCCTCTTTGTCTACATCAGTATCCAGGACAGTGATTAGCAGCCTGGCTCCTCCAGGCCACAGTGAGCCTCCTTACAGACCTGGATGGAATTCAGTGTGTGACCCCTGCCAGTGCCAGGGTGAGTCCCCAGCACCTTCCCTGGAGCAGCACTCGGTGCTCCACAGGACCCTGATGTGAAACAGCCATCAACCTTCTCCCTGCTGCGTGCTGGAAACATCCTAATGCTGCTGTCGAGATTTTGTACCTGTTCAACCAGTCCAGCTGTGGTTTTAGTTCACTTTATTTCGATTTTTTATTAATGTTGCTTTTAGTGAGAGGATAGGGACTCCTTTTCTAGTGAAGTACAGCTCTGGGGTTGGGCTCGGTCAGGCATCTGGGCAAAGCACCCAAGATCTGTGCAAGGAAAAGTGTCCCTGAGCACTGCAATCAGTGGCCAGGTGCCAGGGGACTCCTTGCAAGTGCAGGTGTCAGCCATCTCTCACCGTATGAAGTCCAAAACGGGGACACCATTCCCCTCCTTTCTGTTACAGATTAAAAAAGAAAGCTGCACTACAAAGCCCCGTCTTATGTAACCTGAGTTTCCTTTTGTGTTGTAATAAAAAATACATGAGCACTACTCTGCCTGTGTGCCTGGCTCTCAGCCAGGCCACTTTGCATTCAAAGCCAGGCTCTCATCCTGTGAAGGAGAAAGAAGCTGCCGAACAGCAGATTTCCCTCTGACCTAAAGTGAAACCCACTCAAAGGGACCTCAGAGAAGGTCTTTAGCCAAAGACAGTGGAAACATGCTCAACAACTGCCAGCAAGGATTTTTTTTTTTTAATACAGTAAAACTTTGTTTGTGTTTTTACAGAAAAATGTCATTTTTTAACAGAGAGGAAGTAGATGTTGTAAGTCCTAGCAGGTCCCAGTTGCACTGTAGAGGTAACCCAGCATGAGAGTGTTTTGAAAACAGCACAGTATTTATGGCAACAAGTGATTTGTCTTCAAGTAGAACTACAGAGTTAAGGGAATATTGTTGAAATAAAATAATATATATTTTGAAGTGCCAACTCTGTTACTAACAGTATGTTAGACTATTAAAAGTTTAAAAAAATTTCTGGAACTGTTCAGTTACTTGCAGTATTTGCCTCTTTGTCCTACTTGAATGCAACATACATGAATTTGGAAATAGACCTGCTTGATTTTTTAAATTATCAGGCTTCCTGGGGGTTCTGATACCTGGTGGTGAAGATGAGGGGCTGATTCCAAAGATGTTAATGTCCTTTTAAACATACACGGGTCATCTTATTGTTTTCAATCCACAATAGCCTGGATTTAGTGATTCTTAGGCCCACTGCAAAGCTGGGTTTCATTTAGTCCTCCCTGGAGTTTTTTATGCTGCAGTAAACATTGCTGGACACATTGATTTTTCCTCTGTGATACTGTAAACCATTGCCAGATTAAAAGTGAACTAAACCCACACCTCAAAGGCTGATGCTGCATTTAGAACCAGGCAGGTGGAAGAGCTCAGGAGGGGCCAGCGAGGCAGAGCAGGGGCCCTGCAGTGACACGAGCTGTCCCAGGTTACCTCTGGGATGGGGCACATTGCTGGAGACACATTTGAAGGCCAAGGATGGAACATCTTTAGCTCCCACCCAGGAACAGCCTGAGTTTGGTCCCTGCTCCCAGTGTGCTCTCAGCACTTTGTTTTAGGGAGCCATGGGATGGACAGCATAGGTGAAGGTGCTCCTGCCCCTTCATTTGTATCAGCACCAGCTCTTGTGGGTCAAGTTAGGAAGAAGCTCTTCCCTGTGAGAGCAGTGAGGCACTGGAAGAGGTTTCCCGGAGAAGTTGTGGATGTCCCATCACTGGGAATGTCCAAGGCCACTTTGGATGGGGCTCTGAGAACTGGGACAGTGGAAGGTGTCCCTGTCCATGGCAGGGGCTTGGAACTGGATAATCTTTAGGATCCCTCCCAGTGCAAACCATTCTGTGATTGTGTTCCTGTAGGAAATCAGATCAGCCCCCTGGGTTGGCTGTGAACATACTACTTGCATTTTTTGGGTGGCAGGATTAGATTTCAGTTGGATTATTGAGCTAAAGCCCTCAGCTGCCTGCTGTGGCTGGCACTAGAGAAGTGGGGGGCCAGGTGCCCAGGGTCAGGGTGGGCTTGGATGGATTGCACAGAGAGGCTGGGTTTTCCTCTGCCTGTTTTGCACTTAAAGGTAGGTGAGATCCACGGGAAGAAAAAACATCCTTTATCAGGTAGGAACAGTTGGGAAAGCTACTATAGCCAGGTATGAAAGGAGCTGAGATGGAGATGGGATGGGCAGAGCATGATGACAATGCTGCAAGGTCTCCTCTCTCCCCAAAGGAAGGGACATGGTCCATGTGTTTCTCAAGTGAGCTCATCTCTGAACAGATTAGAAGTGCTGGAGCCCCACTGGAGGGAAGAGCTCTGGGGAAAAGAGCAGCAGAAACAGGACATGGCCACCAACATCACAGCAAAAGGCACCAAAGGGACAAGGTGGGAGAGGCTCTTTCCTTCAGAAATCAGAGGTGGGGAGTAAAAGCAACTCTCCCATGAGAAGAGGAGTGCAGCAGCAGTTTCCATCAGACCCAGGTATCAGAGGGCTCCATGATCTGTGAAATCCCAGGCTGGCTCCTGAGTGTTGGGAGGAGTGCTCCACTCGTGTTGGTGAGCGTGGTGGCCACAGGAATTAAAGCACTTTGTAGCAAACTGACCTAATCTTTATAACCTGACTGCATTTGGCTGGTCTTCATTTGATCGTGTGAAGCACATTAGACCCACAGGAAGGTGGCATTCCTGCATCTTACTGAGGAGCACATACAATCCATTAATTTGGGAGCTGGCAGCAGCACTCCTCAGCCAGGCAAGGCAAATATTGCTGATTCCAGCAGTGCCAACAGAGGTTGGAACATGGGTAATGTGCACTGATTGCACCTCTCATGGACACAACAGGAGCAATCACACAGGCAATTCAGCTGATTTGTGTCTCTGCTTGATGCTTAACTTACTCTGCACAGGGGGCTCCAGTGGGTTTGGGGCTGGACCCTCAAGCAGAAATGGGATGAAGTGGTGGTAGGAACAGGGACATAATGGGGTTGGGGTTTATTTGAGTTAACTACCAATTCTGAAACACAAAGTTCTGTCCAGAAGACCCCATCATCTGGAGGTCTCTGCTCCAGCCCAGCCAGATGGTGACACTTCAGCACAATGATGTGGCCCTGGATGTTGAGTGAGAGCTCTTTGCCCCTCAATCAACAGCCTGGAGCCCCCCAACTCCATGCCCACATCCCTGCAGCAGGGCTGGGCAGTCAGGCCAAATACTGCACTGCCAGGTACTGTTGCTCTCTGGCAATGGGGGGCACAAATGGCCCAAGCTACATGGAGTTTGGGAGCAGAAGGGGCTCCACCTCCTCAGTTTGTTCTTCTCAAAAAAATCCAAAATTCCATTGATGACCAGGTGTTTGATGGATCTGTGGCCCTGCAGAGCTTTTATCTGCTGCCATCTTACCCCCATGCTGATCAAGGACACTTACAGTGCTGCTGCTGCTGGATGTTTATTTGGAATCACTGATCAGGTTGGAAATGGAGTGAAGCTGCAAACCCACACTGTCTGAGTTTTTAAGGCAGTGTTTCTTCCTTTAGTTTACAGTTTTATCCCATAATCACTGGTTGCTCACATTTCCCACTGCCCTTCCCAGTCAGACTGATGCCATAGTGTGGAACCAGCACTCTCAGCCCCACAGACATCACAGGGATGGAGCCCTGATAAAAGCTTCTGCCTCAGGTCATACCCAAAACCCTCCTGGCTTCCTCAAGCCTCTGGTCTGTGGGCAGGTGGACTCTGACATTCACCTGGTCAGGGAGGCCAGGTGAGATTGAAGAAACTGTCTGAATGAGAAAAAAAAGAAGAGTCTTGTCTGGCAGTCAAAAATTGACATTTGTGTCAAGCCTTTAGTGTCATCATCCTCTTGAAACAGATCAGCTAATAAATATGCTCATAATAAGTGTTTTTTTTTCCCCCCAAACCAGGCTCTTGTGTTTTAGCTGCCCTGGGCTGTGCATGTTAATCTGGAACTGATTCTTGCTGTTCTTTGGTGAGTAGTTTTTCTACAAGGTGGGAAGGGGCAGAACTGCACAGACCACCCCATCAGGCATCTGGCTACTCCATCACCTTTTTCCTCACCTCAAGGCTCCCCCTCCATCCTCTTAGAGCTTCCCCCTCCTCTCCTCACCCAGAATTAACACAGCAGCTGCAAATGGCCTTTGTCTTGACTAACTTTAAACTTCTACAAATGAAAGAGGATCATGGCCTCGTGCATGTGGCAATTTGCAAAAGGGAAAGGAAAGATGAGGCTACAATGCACTTGTGTGGCACACACTTGTCTTCATGGCTATCAGCAATAAAGTGTCAGGAAGAGGCAAAAACATCCTGCCAAGCTGTTCCTGGAAAACATTTTGCCTTCTGGGGTTCTGGGTTTGCAGGGAGAAAGGAGCCATCCTCTGAACAGAGGCTGCTGGAATAACTGTGCTGGATTGGGGTGCTGGGTTGGGATCATTGAGCAAATGCCTGCACTTCTCTCCTGCAGCTCCTAAGGGAGCAGGAGCTGGTCCCAGAGTCATCAGTTCCCCCCTCTGCAGTCTCAGAAGAGTCCAAATTGTTTCTTCTCGTTCTGCTGCTTCCATTTGGGCATCTGGTAGAACTCGTCCTTGGACTTCCCGAAGATATCATGGAAATCAGCATCGGAGAGATAGCACTGCAGTGAAGAGAGAGAAAGGACAGGTCAGCTGTGGCTTTTGCAGAGCCTGGACACCCCCAAAACTGCATCCCCTCCCCACCATGCCAGTGCTGACCTCTGACTCCGGCTCCTGTTCAGCTCCTGTCCTCACAGTGGAACATCCCAGTTCCTCATCCCCCTTCCCAAAGCACCAGAGGAATAAAAGCCCACTAGCCCAAAGAGATGTTGCAGTTTTGAGGAGTTAGCGTGCTCTGGCTGGAATTTAGCTCCTGCTGATCATACTGGGGCCATGACAATTTATGGTCCACCAGGGAAGCTCTGCTGGCCTGAGTTTTGGGTGGTTCCTTAGGCAGTGATTCACAGTGAAAGCATCTCCCCCTCGCTCAGTCCCCTGGAAATGCTCACTCCCATTGCTGGAAAGGCAAGGTTTGCAGAAAGCAGGCTCATCAGGGATACTGACAAAGGCCCTGTGGGAACGGGAGCTTGAGTTTTTCCAGGCATTTTGGGTAGAAGAACCCATGTAGAGCCCAGCTGTGGATCGTGATTCTGGCTGTGGGTGTTGGCCTTTGCCAGATCTGTTGGGCAAGACATTGGTCAAACAAAGATTATAGGGAGTAGAGGGAATCAATCCTCTGTCCTTCCCATCACCTTGCTTGGATTCAGCTGCAGACACTGCCAAAATCTGATTGGAAATCTGGGATGTGTAATTTCTTCTGAAATTGAAAACTGCTGAAATGCAAGCTTTCTGACAATTAAAAAAACCCCACCAGATCATCCCCTCTGAGAGTAGCTTCAAATGAAAACATTCACCTACAGCTCAAGTAAAATGCAAATTCTGGCTTTGTTCTCAGCTGTGTCACCTTGCCCCCCTGTCCCTCTGAGGACAGAAGTTGGGTGGCAGAGAAAAACAATTCTACCAGAAGAAAACATTGTTTAAGAATTACTACTTAAAATTATTTTTTCCTGCTGTAGAAACCCCATAATTACTTCAACTAGGCTAAAGCCACCACAAGGTGTCCCTGTCCACAGCAGGGGTTGGAACTAGATGGTATTTAAGGTCCCTTCCAACCCAGCCCATTCTATGGTTCTGTGAACTTCCTCACATGAAGCTCCTGCTTTTGGTGACACTTTTGTGTCCTGCCTGTGTCCCCCTGAGTCTGAGCAGGACTTGGGAGTCTAGAGTACACTTATCCAGCTCCAGGTTAAGTGAGAAAGGTATCCAACCAGCAATGCTGTCACCTCTTTTTTAGTGGGATCCACGCCTTCGGGAAGCTCATCCACCGTCCTGTGCATCAGCACCTCCCGGGAGTAAATCCCTTCCCCGTTGGGCACCATGGCAGGGCTGCTGTGGCTGTGGCTGTTGTAGTTGTTGCTGTTGCTGTGGCTGTTGCTGTCACTGTGGCTGAAGTGAGATTTGTACTCCGAGGAGGCATTTGCTGTACCTGAACCAGGCAGGCTGGTTGTGCTGAGGGTTCTCTTGTTCAGGCTGAGGTTGTTCAGGTCCTGCCAAACGGAGGAAAACACATCATGGTGAGATGCTCTGGCAGAGCAAGCTGGGGATGATGCCAGGATCTTTCTGCTGGGGTTGTGGGGGATTATTTCTGGCACAGACTATCTGTAGCTCCAAAGCAGCAAGGGGAAAACCCCAACTAAAGCGTTAGTGCAGTGCCTCCCTAAGTGCTACACCTTGGTGCGAGGACTGCTAAAAGCACACACAAGTGAGAGCTCTAACAAAGAACTGAGGATACTTACAGCAGTCTCATTCTTCTCAAGATAACACCAGGGGAAGGCACATGTAGGATGACAGAAGGTGAGGTTAGATGTCTACCATGCCTAAAACATCTAAATTACCTGCACACCCCTCCCTGATGAGCCTGCCACTTCCTTCCAGCCTTCACCCTGACCCTGCCCAAGGCAGAACTGTGACAATGGCATTCAGGATCGTTTGGGACCTCATTTACTTTGGAGGATCCTCCACTGGGCTATGCCCTTCTTGACCAGGGGACCCTAGTTTGGGGTCTCAGGGGCTCCACCACTGTAAACTACCCACAAAACACTTAACTGCACCATCCTAGAGCTGCACACACCTGAATTTGTTCTGCATTAGAGCAGCTGAGCACTGTCCTGCTCACAGATGCCTCTGGGCAGGACTGGAAAAGGCCCAGGAGGTCTGGGTGTATTTCTGGGTAATTTATCACATTCCCTCTGCTTCCCACAGAGGAGCACAGCCCCGATGCTGGCAGCCTGAGTTCCCATCCCTGTCCTATCCTGGTGTCCCCTCCTTGGTGCAAACAGGCTGGGGGATGTGGTGGTGTGTGAACCCAGGTGTTTCCTACTTGTATGGCCAAGACAAACTCACCACTTTGATCTCAGATATGGCTGACACATCTCCCAAGCTGTTCTTCATTTCCTCATAGGACTTGCCATCCTAAAGGGAAAGAGAGAGTTGTGAGAGCCTTGGGCTGCCTTTAGCCCACACTCCTGGACCAGGAGATAATGGATTTTAAAGCCCAGTGATGGCCACTGATGTGGCAGCTCCTGCAAACCTCAGCCCCTGCAATCAGAAGACTGCCAGAATCTGAGCTTTCACTTGAAAACAAAGAAAAAAAAAAAAGATTCAGCCTTTGTAGTTGTACAATGACAGGTGAAACCAGGAATTTAAAGACTTTAGAGCAGAAAAGGGCAAATGAAGAGAAGTAATATTTGCTGCTGGATTTAAATATTTTACATTTTTGATGAATCTTGCAATGCCTGAAATAATATTCCTTTTTTTCCAACTTTCCTGATTCATTTAGCTAAAACAACAGACTTTTTCAAAGCCTCAAGTCCTGACTTCTTGTAATTAGGTTCCATGTATTATGAGACACCTCTTATTTTCTATTAAAAAAGTAGAATGTGCTAGATAAATTGGCAAAGCTCACGACTGTGTTTTCCTAAGCAGCCAGGAGATGTCAGTTCTTAACAGAATCATCCAACAAAGTTTCCCAACAAGAATAAGCAACATAAACACATGGACTGCAGAGAAAAAAGATTTAGACCCAAAACTGAGCAAAGAACACACACCAGATGTTTCTGGGATGTCAACAGTTTGGATGGCTTGTCTGTAGTTGCTGAAGCTGCCTACAGGGGATATTTTTAGAGGCACATATTTTATGAGCTGTATCCTTGTTTTTCAGCAGTTCCTTGGGAAAAACAAATAAAACAAACCCGCAAGTTTTGACCTTTGTTCTAAGCATCAACATATTTTTAAGGGTCATTGCAAGTTGTTCTTATCTCTCCAGATCCAGCTGTCAAGAATGGATCCACCACCACATGGATTGGGAAGAAAGACAATGCAAACCCAGATACAGGAAATAAAATATCTCTGTAAGAGTTTTCCTGCAGTGTGAAGTCCTGGGGAAAGAGGGGAGAAAGGAGTTTTTCTTTCCCAGTCACCTCCTAGGGCAGGTTTCCATTTCTGTCTGGGAGGAGCTGGTATTTGTAACTCTGCTTTTGAAGGCTGGTGTGTGCAGGGACCAAGGGCAACCTTGCTCAGGAGCTCCTGGGCTCTGAGGGGCTTTCCACAAACCTGAACATGAGACCTGTCTGCTCACATCTTTCATTTCACCACAGTTTGCCCTTAAAGCGGGATCATAAATTTATAGATTTGCCTCTGTGGCTGCCTTTTCAACAGTGAACTTTTGTTGTTTTGGTTTGGTTTTTTGTTGGTTTTTTTTTTCTCTTTATGATGTGTGTGGGTCTGTTTTCCCTCTGAACTTGATTTTACTACTCATAATCCCCCCCTCTTTTTGGCGAGAATAAAAAACTTGATTTGGAACCTAATATTTATGAAAATATGAATATTGTGAATTCAAGCACATTTGCAAAAGCCTCTGTTTCACCACCCAAGTTCTTTTTTTATTGGTGAAGGAGCAGAAACTGCTCAGCACCAGGAACTAACATCCCTGCACATGGCAGGGGGTTGGAACTGGGGTGATCTTTAAGGTTCCTTCCAACCCAAGCCACGTCATGTTCCAATTCCATGATTTTGTGAAGCTCAGGCCATGTCCCAGTGAGGATTCACTCCATGCATCCTGTCTTCACTGACACCACCACCCTCCAGGCACTGCTGAGAACACCACAGGGCTTTTCCAGCAACTTACACTCCATTTGTAGGGGTCCCAAGCGTTGAACCAGCCTGTGAAGTTGAGGGGCTCATAGCCCTGCTTCACCAGGATGATGGGAGTTGCCAGGTCCCTCCCAGCTGGATGGGTCTTGAGATACTCTTTAGCTGAGGCAATTGCCTCATTCCTCTCCTGTGCGTTGGAGGCTTTGCCAACCCAGAGGAAAATCTGCAAGGGGAGAAGGTGTTGGAGGTCAGTGAGGCATCAGAGCCTGTGCAGACACTGCTGTGTGCTCTCCCCTGCCAGTGGGAGCACAGGTGAGATTGGAAATGTGTTTTCCCAATTGTCCCCTGTGATTCTGAGCCCTGATTCACCCCCAGCCAAGGAAGATTTTGCTTTTGAGACAGGCATGGAGTATAAATATTTCAGGTAACAGCTCTTGCACATTTCAAGGTAGCTGAACCCAGTCATGGGCCAACTCAAGATCCAAGTTGAGATCCAACTCAAGTAACACCAACTAAAGCCAGAACCTGCTTGAAAATACGTCTGAGGGGAGGGGGAAGAAGCTTTTTCTGACCTCTTCCCATGTGTCCAGCAGCATGACATCATCCTCATCCAGGTCCTCCTGGCAGAACCCGACCACCTCCGTCATGATGAACCGACCTGTCTGGTTGGAGCACTCGAAGAGGCGAGGCTGGTAGTGTGTGACCTGCTCCTGGAACCTGCCTCATGCACGGCAGGGGAGGAAAAAGCAAGAAAGGTGGAACTCTTTCCCTCCTGCCTTACTGCAGGCCCCTGAAGCTACTTGTTGTGGCCTTGAAGAAAGGGGTGGAACATGGCAACACTCATCTAAAGGTGGGAAGTCAGCAATGTCAGGTATCAGGGGATTCTCAGACCATTTTAATGATTTTTCAAGGGTAATTTTTTTCTCCACCCAAAGAGGCAGAAGCAGAACGCTTCCCTAATTGTGGCAATGAGCTTGATGTCAGGTGAAAGCCACACCAGATCACTTTTTTCAAAGGAAACCATCAGCCCAGAGGGCTGGAGAAATCCATGTTGTTCAAAAGCAGATCTAGTCTCGTGATTCTTCTGGAGCTGCTGCTGGTAATGGCTGGAAATGGAGGATGTGGTTCCTGCAGCCCTCAGGATGAGACATGGGATAGGTTTACTGGGGAGAAAGGAGGAGGTAGCAGACCCCAGTCTGCAGGCTTTGGACCTGTAGCTCCCACTTCAGGAGAACTCCTGGCCCAAAAGCCAGGAAAGAAACACCTTGGTGTGGTTTCTGACCAAGCTCTTGGTGATATTCTGGCCTTGTACTCCCTTTATTGAGGACACAGTATCAAAGCATTCACTTTCCTGAAGAGTTTTGATCCCTTGCTTAATGTCCCCTGGCCAGGCCCAGAGGAACAAGCAGGTCACCATTACCTTTTTTCACTGGCATAAGGTGCTCTGCCTCCCAGAGCTTCCCAGAACTCTGCTGGCTCCTGTCCTTCCAGAATGGTGTGCTTGTCCCGTCTGGAAACGATGTCAGCCACCATTTTTGCCATCTCCCGCTCATCTCCGCTGCATCCCTGTGTTCAGGATGAAAGATTTAGGACTGGTTAGGGGCAGACTGGCAAAACTTACCCATGGGGAAAAGCTGGCTTGGTCCTCTGGAGAGCTGCTTGAATGCTCTTGAGCTGATCTCTCAGCATCCATTTCTAGTCCTTGAAGGGATATTTAGTGCAGCCAATGGCACCTAAAGTAAAACTCACAGAATGACAGAATGATTTAGGTTAGGAAGGACTTTGAAGATTACCAGGAACTTTCCACTGCAACAGGATGCTCCAAGCCTGGCTTTGAACACTTCCAGGGATGGGGCATCCACAAATTCTCTGCTTTGGTTTGATCTACATCTCATCCTGACACACGACTGAAACAAGAGAAATGAATTTGCTCTCATCCTGGCTGATTCTTACAGCTGGAAAATATGGCATGATGTATTCATCTGACAGCTGTATGAACATCTAGAATGAGGTGAGGTGACCCCTGACATGGGTTAGTTTTGTAGGGAGGGCTGCTACTGCTGACCCTTCACGGACAGAGCCCTTTCCTGGGTGAATTTTCCTTGCACAATCATTGAATCATTCAGGTTGAAAAAGACCTTTAAGATCACGAAGTTCAACCATCAGCCCAGTACCACTAAATCATGTCATCAAGTGCCACATCCACATATTTTTTGAACACTTTTGACTCCACCATTTCCCTGGGCAGCCTGTTTCAGTGCTTGCCATCCCTTTTTGCGAAGAAATTTTTCCTAATATCTAGTATTAACCTCCCCTGGCACAACTTGAGGGCATTTCTCCACTGAATTAGTGTGCCACCTGCCCAAGGACTCATCTCCATGATCCAGCTCAGCAATTTCAGATTCCTTTGGCTGCCTCCCCGTGTCTCGCTGCAGACTCACCTTCCCACACCAGAGGTAGCAGACTTGGCTGGTGCTCAGCAGGAAGACATCGTTGGAGTTGAGGGAGGAGGCTCTGGCTGGCACCTCAGTGGCCTTTGTGTTCACCTCATCCGTGCCCCTCACCTGGAAGAGGCGAATGGCTGGCTCGGGTGTGCCCGGCTGAGCCCGGCTCGTGCCGCCCTGCAACGACACACAGAGGGGAGGGTGGCACTGGGAGCTGAGCAGCACACACAGATACAGGGTGGGACTGATTTGAAGAGGGCTTTGGGCTGCAGCCCTGCCTGCTGTTGCAGTGATGGACCATGGTTCTGCACTGAGAACCATCATTCCAGGTCAGAATGAAACCTACACGGCACAACTCCCACATTTCTCCCTGATTAATGAGTCTTGGCCAGCTTCCATCAAGATCCTCAAGATCCATGTGACCAGATCTTGGTGTCTGTAGAGGATGTGCCATGCAAACTGAAAAAGGCAGCAGTACCCTGATTTCCATCTGTGCTCATCTTAACTGAACATCTGCCATGGAAACCATACAGTGGGACCAACACTGAGAGCTGAGGGCAATCCTCCTCTCCCACAGCCATTTGGAATTTCTCCACCACAGACTTCAGCAGCCAAGGCAGCAAGTGAAGTGGGTTCATAGTTATGTGATGTAATTCAGGCAAGGGCAACTCAAATCATGTTTGGAGGATAATTTGAAGGACTCTCTCTGGATAGCAGCATTAGTAATTCACAGGATGACTGCCTTATTCTAACTCTGTAAAATATTTTGGGACAGAGTTGTAATGAACCTCAGACATCAGTGCTGGAGCTCAGGGGTGCACAGTTGAGTTGTGTCAGTCCCAGACTGTGTTTACTCAGTGTCCAGACTGCTTGAGGAGCACCAGAAATGTCCCCTCTGCCAGCTGGTGCAGGGCTGGCAGGCTCCTCTCCTGAATATCAGCCCATTTTTATTGGACTATTTCCACTGCAGCTGCCAGGTGGAAATTGTTGGTGCTCCCACCTCCCAGATTTACCTCGTAGATGACCAGCTTGCCCTTGAAGATGGCCAGGAAGTGCCTGGGCTCCTTGCCCATTGTCACTCGCACCTGCACGGCCTCGTCCCCGTATTTCTTGTCCAGCTCAATGGCATTGAGGGCACAGGCAGTGATTTCATCCACGGAGGCGTGGCGGCCCTGGCGGGGACAGAAGGGTGACACACACGCTGTGATGAGAGCAATCCAACACTTGCCAATCCCAAAGTGTTTAATATGAGATCAGAGTTTAAACTCCCAGATATTTAAATTTCACTGGCGTTCTGGTTTTGTAGACTTTGGAGACCCATTTTCAAGCTTCTCTCTTCATGAAAATATACTTTAAAAAGGAAAGCAGAGATGTTCATATGTAGCTGTTAGGTTAGGGTGTTAACCCTTTACATGCAGTGGAGAAAAGAAACACAGCTACATGGTCATTCTTCAGAACAGAAAGGAGACAAGTTTATTCAGAAACTCACTGTTTAAATAGCATGACTCGCAACTCTAAGAGCAGAATAAAGATGATTGGTGCAGAGAGAAGACACGCCATTCCCAGGCCCTGGTCACATAACAAGACAGGTATCCTATCTTTGTTGTTAATTCCTCTCTAATTTGACCAATTTATCTTCCTGGGAAAAATCTTCCTTGGCCTTTAGCTGGACCAGCTTATCAGCCTGGGAATGGTTTTGAGAAGCAGGAGAAATCCAGGCCCGAGAAAGAATGCTTGAGCTGTAATTTCCTAGCTCTCTAAATGTGTCTGTCCACATTCATATACCCACAAAACTCTAGGAACTGAGGTTTAAGAGACAATCTGACTCCAAAGTTTGACCTCAGCACTGTAAGCCCCATCATCCTTCAGTCTTTCTGTCTGATTTTGCTGGTGCTCAGTCTGATGCCAGTTTGGGAGCAGTGTCCATGCTGCCTACAAAGGACAGTTTGGGATATTTGAAACTGATGAGCAAAGGGTATCTGAGTTCTTCTGGGTGCTTAGGTCGGGCTTTTTTGTGTGCAATTGCTTCCTTCAGCTTTAGGCTTGTACAGCAGGCACAGCACAGTGCCCTCTGCTCTGCTTTGACCTACCTGCCACATGTAGAGGACGTAGTGGGGTCTGCCTGATCTCAGGTAGGTGTACAGGACCAGGTAGCAATCCCCCCCGTAGAACTGCCCGTATGTCTTGGGATTCACCGGCTGCATTTGCAAGTCCTCAATCCTCCACACCTAGGGAACAAAACACCTTGGTGAGCAGCAGTGGGGTCAAGGTGAGGACAGAGCATAACCCTTTGGCTACCCCACCTCTGAAGCTTCAGGTGTTCCCTCAGGTCCCATCACTGGTGACCACAGGGAAGAGATCAGCCTGCCCCTTGTGAGGAAGCTGTACACTGCCATGATGTCCACCCCCTGTCTCCCCCAAGCTGAACAAACCAAGCAATGCTGGAAACAGGCTGAATATTGCACCCTCTGCCAGCCAAAGGAGCTCTCTCACCTCGATCTCCCCGGAGGCATCGTCGACCATCCTCTGCTCAGCTGCGAGCTCAGGTCTGGCGTGGAGCTGGGTGGTGTCAAACTTCACCTGCTCCACCTTGGCTGAGAGCACCAGCAGGACAAAAACAAGAACCCAGTGAATGCACCACAACACACAAACCCTTCCCCTCATCCTCACACACAAGCATTGCAAGTAAACCCAGTCCAGGTGTGCAAGAACCTGCCCCCAGTAAACCAGCACTAATTTTGGAATATGCAAGAGCTCACACACTTCAGGGCTGACCTGTTACTGGAACTGGCCACACAGCATGTTCCAGTGGTGGCTGGCTGGTAAAAAATATTAGCAGTCTCCTGATGGAAAATTCTTAATTTTTCTCCAAATCTATAAATATTTCTCTCCTTTTAAAATGCTGATTTCAAAAATAAAATGCCTACATTTCTCCAGCTCATGACAAAGAAAGAGAGTATTTATGGACAGCACAGAGAGAAACAGAGATGGAGAGAAAAGAGAGAACTTGCAAGGGAAAGAGATTTGTGGCTCTCAAGCTGTTATTGATGGAGACATTCAGCATCTCTGTCACCTTACCATCATTCATCAACAAGTTCTCTGTCTTTGAAATTGTTCAGTCTTTGGGGTTAATGCATTGTAATATTCCCTTCAGCTGTGTGATAAATACACCGTTTACACCCAGTGTAAATACAGCACTATTCCACTGACCTCAGGAGGGGACTGGATGGATGCCAGTGTAAATGAAAGCAGAACTCCTTATCAGGCTCAGCATTAGCTCTTTATGAAAGAAATTCAAAAGTTCTGCAAGTGGGAAATTTCGCATACAATTGTTCAGAGGAGAGTGACTCTCTGCCAACATTTACATTTAGAGTAAGTGGCAAATTGGTTCATTTAAGAAAATTTAGCAGAGCTGAATGTCATCTGGTTCATTAATCCTTTCCATCTACTGAAGAAGATGGAAAATAGAAGGCACTAGGAGAGTGTACATTAGATTTTTGAGGTCCTGAAGGCAGGAGACAGCAGATGTGAATGATGTTCCCTCAGCTACTGCTCAGCACAGGAAGGAAAGACAAACCCAGGGCCAATGTGCTCACCAATTTTGCCTGTAGTGTAGACCTTGCCCAGCCCTTGTGTTTCGTTCTTCTCTGTCCACCTCTGGAAGAGCTGTTTGAACATGGCTGACTCTGCTCCATCATTGATCACCTCAACGTTGGTGGATGAAGGATAGCCTTTGGCTTGGATAAAACCCTGGTGGGGTTCAGAAAGGTCATTAGTGAGCTTTTTACTTTTTACAGACATGAGAAGAGGGGTGTGGACCTGAACCAGCTTGAAGAGTGAGTGTCCCTCACTGAACACAGGGTGGGATTCAACCCAAGATTTGCATTCAGACTAATCAGAACTAACTGAAGACTCTTGCTTAGTATCCATGTTTACTTCTGTCTTTAGGGGACTACTCCTACCCCTACCCCTTTTCTCCAAATTTTTTGTTCTTCTCTAAGCCAGGAAGACTGTCCTGCCTGTAGCTTGGTAGCCTGGTAGAGAGCATGGGAGTGAAGGGGTGGAGGCAGCTCAGCATCCCCAGAGCATGAAGTCTGTTCTGAAGGGACTAAACTCTCACAAGTCTTTTTTTCTTTTTTTTATTTTTTCCCTAAATTAATCTTATTTCTTTTCAATTGTGTTGCCATTGAGTTGAAAAACTACTTCAACAGAGGTGCTTAATACAATATGAGTGGGAAGAAAATGTTCTGTGTCCTGCCACCATGCCAAAATCCTTGCACAGTTTTGGGAACTGCTCCTGTGTTTATCTCAGAAGGCTCCAGGATGACCCAAGGTGCAGTGCTGGCAGCACTGGTTCAGGGAAGGAGCCTGATTGTGGCTTTCTGAGCATCCAACTTCTGCTGTAAAAACTGCAGCCACACACTGCCCTCAGGGAAAAGCAGAGCAGATGGTCCTCCTGTCCCTCCCACCTGCCACACTGAAAGAAAGACATATCTTTTGTTCTACATGTGTAGCTCAGGGCCAGAATTTGCAGAGATGATTGCCTTCTAAAATGAGCCTGAGTCAAGCTCTTGAAAGGAGCACAGAGGACAGTGAGATAAGTTTTAAGGCAAAGTGTTTTAAGCTTTTCTTCTTTGAAACAATAGGTGCAATCCTATTGAAGCTGGGTGTCTGTAGGACCTTACTGAAGGTGAAAGCACTGAAGTTCTAGTTAAATCTTATGGAAGATGAAGCCATTTATGGTCTTCCCATAAGTAAATGTCTAATTAAATGCCATGTTCCCTCATAGCCTTCACTTCAACATGCCAGCTTGTAAAAATATACCAAATACCTTACTTGCTTAGGCTCCCTTGAGGCTAATTTCTTCTGAGAGGAAGAGCTGAGGAATGCTCTGACAGAAAATAACACATGGATGTCAGAGCCCCTTTATTATCTATTTATTCACCTTCTGACCATGAATTTGTCCAATCCTATCTTGACCCTGCTGATCCCCCCTGACTCCACCATTCCTTGAACCAACTGTTTTCAGAAGTTCACTATTTACCGTGTAGAAAAGTATTTTCTTTTATACTTTATTTTCTTTAACCATTTTTTTCTCAATTTTAGTGGCAAATCTTAGTCCTAGCACAATTTGATGACTAACAATTTTGTGTTTATGTCATCATGCCTCCCCTAGACATTTAACTTCTCTATTATTACACAGGCCAGCTCCTCAAGACCTACACTTAATTGTAATTAGTGGTCAGATCTAGATCAGCACATATCAACCACCCACGACATTGTTTGCACTCTATTACAACTCACCACAGCTCGAGTGAATGCTGCTTTTTTCTCTTCCGGGCTGGAGGCTTTTCCTCTCCAGACATAAATTTTGAAGCCACCTTGGTCTAAAATGTAGCAGTCCTGAGGTTAAACCGAAAAAAACAGGAAACAGAGAAAAACAGATGTGAAAAGCTCTGTGCAGGTAAAGCTCATCATTTGTAGCTTAATCAGGCTGGATCTTTCCTGAAGATTTAGGTTAGATGTGTATCTAGCTCATTTCTCTGCCTTGCAGAGCTCTAACCCTGTTGCAGCCATTATCAGAGGTGACAGAGAATGAATTTCCTATGGTTTATAAATGGAATACAACTACCACCAACCCCACAGGGCAGGGGTTCACAGGTGTGGGCACACTTGGCCCAGGCTGCTGATTTATAACTGTAACTAGTTAAAGTATGTATTTTTCTTGGGCATTGCTCAAAACTGGCTATTACCACCTCACAGGAGGTGCTCTCAAACCAGAAACACCACCAGCTCTAAAAGGTCTAAAGGAGGGAGCAGTGTATGCTGACATATCAACCCCAGCCTGCTGCAGCCTGCATTTAAGCCCAAATCTGCTACTAAAGGAGCAGGAAGGGTCCAAGTTAGACATCTTCTGCATGAATATTCTGTCCTCACTGAGATCCCTGATCTGGAGTTCCAAGTGTTGCATTGCTGTGAACGCAGCAGGACCCCGACCCCAAAGGGGCTGAGGTGTGTGCTGAGCCCATCCTCACTGCAGAGAGCTGGTGCTCCAAACACACTGTGGGACCAAAGGCTGCTCCTTTTTCAAACTGAACTATGAAAGAAGAAAAAAGGCTTCACATATCTGCAAAGGGAGGCTGAGATTTTAACAAGGCTGACATCAGATGAAAAGGGGAGCGGGAGCCTTGCGGCACAACGCTGCATTGGAATAGGCTGGTCTGCACTGCAGAGAATTAAGGATGAGCAATTCTCTGCCAAATTTTAGTCAGAGGAAAAGCCTCTGTTTTCTGAAAAACTCTGCACAGAGGGTCTGTCAGGAAATCTCCTTTCAGGGTAGGTCACTGAGGCCAGCCACTTGCTACGGCAGGAAAACAAATCTCCGTGGTTTTGTGAGCAGAGTATTTATTTGCTCTGGAGTCAGCAGAGGGAAGGCTATCCTTGAACATCAGGTATTAAGAAGCCTTCATTCCATCTGGAATTTATTCCTGGTATGCAGCTCTCCCTCACTGTGATTGCCAAGCTAATATAATCCTTGGCTGAGAGCATCAATTTGCCATCTCTTCTTGGAACAGCTTCAACACACCACCTACCTCCGGCTGCTGAGACTGTAGCAGGGCTAAGCTGTCCGAACCTAACAGCAGGGCTAAGCTCTTCTAGTGATGGAAGGCTGGTAATTTCAAGGAAACAGGTGCTCAGCTGAAAACAAAGTGAGCCACATCCTCCTTTTCTCACTCTGGCTTTGTCTCACCTCGTGCTGGAGCAGGTCCTGTGTCAGGGGCCGGGTGGCGATCTCCTGCACCACCAGGTCATTGTCCTTCTCATAGACACTGCAAGACAGAGGCACCGAGCTGAGTCAGGGCCTGCAGAGCCCCCTGTGAGAGGGATGGGGTCGGAGCCCAGCCCAGCACTCACTGGTAGAGGCGGACGTTGGCCTTCTGCAGCTCGTCCGCCTTGGAGTCGGGGATGGCCTCGCGCAGCTCCCCGCGCCGCTCGCCCAGCACCATCCTCATGATCTGCATCAGCTCTGCCGAGTCCCTCTCGCTGTCAATGATGCCAATCTGGGCACGGCCGCCCCTCTCGCTGTCCCTGATGCTGCGAGCCAGAGCAAGACCCTGCGCAAGGACCCGCAGGGCTCAGTCCTGACACACACCACAAACCCAGACCCCAGGCAATGACTGAGAACCAACAGCCCAAGCCAGATCACCACAGCTCTCTGAGCCTCCTAGCATCCTCCAAATTGAGCTATAAATAAGAAATATGGCTGTAATGCCTGATTATTAACTAACTCATGGGAAAATATTGCTAATGGTAGTATTGCTAATGGTTGCTGATGCTGCACCTGCAGGGCACAGGCGTGTGGGAGCCACAGTGGGCACTGCCCATGTGTGACTGTGCACCAGCAGGTCCAGTGGCCTGGTGGGATGGTCTGGGGGAGAGATGAACACACACTGAGGCCAACGAGGCAGGATGCTGCAGAGCTGCAGGACCCTGGCCACCCCACTGTGACGTTTTACATTTAAATGTTTTTCAAGTGTTCAAAAAATGTGGCTGTCTTCTGTGAAAAAAGCAGCATGAAATGTCAAGCAGCTAATTAGGCTGAAATCTCCATCTTCAATAGAATTTATTTTTGTTCCCATGCAATAGCTTTGAAAGACTTCTCTCTTTATTAGACACAGGGAATGTCCTGCTTGAGGTCTGAGATGAACCCAGCAGTCGTGAACCTGCTCCCCCTCCTGTGCTGAGGATTGCTTTGCATCTTCTTCAGTATCCACAGGATCTCCACTGTGTCCCAAAAATGGCATTCCCTGTAGAGATTCCCCCTCTCCCAGTGGAGATTACCCCTCTCCCAGTTCATCAGGGGACACCATGCCCAGAGCAGACCCACCTGCTTTTTAATACTATAATGACCACAAGCTTGGCTACCAGCTTTGCTGATAAGCCACTGCTGAATCTTGCTTTATTATATCTCTGCATCTTGGTTCCTGTATCAGTAAAACAAGGATAATGATCCCTTTGCAAAGTGCCTTAAGAGCTATAGATCGGACCTATCAGCACCTAGGTTATTCATTCCTGCTTGTTTCATACTGACCAAGCCAGAATTCCCTGTTGATGCTGTAAACAAAAAATTAAAATTAATCTGCCCTGGGGTGGTTACTGCAGCTAAACCTACTGGAGTTGCTGACTTTCTAATCCTATGCCATGCAAACAACAGGGCACAGAGGGCTGGAGATGAGCTCCAGAGGGAGCTGGATGACTTTCTGGGGCTGGAACTAGTGATGTGCCCTTGGCTGCCTGTGAAACAACCTGAGGCCAGGTCTGAACTGGAGCAAAGTGATTTCATGGGCATCTAAAACCAGCAGATGGGGAAGTAAGAAAATTTGTCACTATTTACATCATCTCCATGTTGTTGTTCTTAAGGTTTTAGCTGTGAAAACACTGTGAGTTTTTTTCTTCCTATGCATAAAAAAATGCCACCTTAAACCAAGTGGTTTTGCTTGTACTTACTCTGGATTTCTCAGCAATGCTGCAGCTGGGTCCATTCCACTGGATCAGCACTTTACCAAGGTCCAGCAAGAAAACATCTCCCTTATTGAAACTGTCCCAGGAGAGGGCTACCTGTCACAGGGAAATGAGAGAGTTTGGCAAAGTGGGGAGGATGAGGAGAGCTGCAGGTGACAAGTCACAGCCATGGCAAACCTGTCCCTGGGGATGTAAGAACAGGTTTCAGTGACTGCTCATTGTGCTGGCACTCAGCTCCTCACTGAGCACAGCGGCTTCTCTCGTGGTTAACACCAAAACCTCAAGTGAGGGCTTGAAAACTCCCCTGAAATACAAGTTCGTGAGCAGAAATTAGATACCCACCAGGAAAATCTGCTCAAAAATTAGTGTATGAGGAGAGGGAAGGAGAAATGATGCATGACAAGAGCAGGGTCTTCTTCTTACCTCTGTGGCTGACACGTGCTTCTTGCCCTTGACGTGAAGAAGACGCTTGATGTTGTACATGTTGGTCTCCACGTGCTTAAATCCTGAAGCCACTCCTCCCTTCTTGTAGCTGGTGTGTAGCAGAGAATAAAGAGTTAGAACTGGTTAGAAAACACCTTTACCCTCTGAGAACATCCCAATCTTTTGGTGGCAACAAAAAAATCTAGAGGCAAAGCAACCTCAAAGTCCTAAAATAGCAGTGGGAAATGCTGTGTTGCCTCACTGCTGTTCATGGTCCTTATCATGGTGTCTGTCTGCCTCTTATGGGTGTTGTGCTGCTGCTGTGCACACAATTATAGAATCATAAAATCATTTAGGTTGGACAAGACTTTCAAGATCATTGATTTCAAGCATTAAACATCCTGGGAGAAGATGAACAGGAAGGTCAGGGATGGCAATGGAATTGTAACACAGCCAAACTGAAAATCCCATTGACCATGGCAGTGGCATCCCAAAATGGAAATATTCCATAAGCATTCAATTAAAATATGAAACAGACTTGGCAGTAAACAAACTTTTTGCTAAAATTTTGTTTTCTTCAAAACAGTTATTCTATTAAAAGCAGCTTAGACAGGGAACTGCCACCAAAAGCAGAACAAAACTATAAACAGGTACAGGACATTGTCTTTCCCTCAGATTTCACCTCCCAACCTTTTTCTTCCATCCTGGAACACAAACTTTGCAGCAGCAACTCTCAGCACTGAATCATCTCACGCCACAATGCCATCCCCTCTCTTGTGGCAACTTTGCACAATCACGAGAAGGCACAACCCCCCACTGGAAGTCCCACTGCCCTTTTAATGCTTTTTGGGTAAGTTTAATCCCCTCTTACATATCCTAGACCATTTTAGAAAACAGATCAATTTTTCACACTACAGTAATAATTGACACAATGCAATTGCCATTTAGGGGAAAAAAGAACAATTGTAGACTGTAGTTTTTGACATGTGGGTAATAGATGTATTTTATTGTAGCTGGAAAAGTACTGGCTAATGTGGTCAGAAATGTGACTCACAGCACTTTAGACTTGTTTGGCCCAGCTTAAGATATCCACAGAATGATGCTCTGGTGATTAGTCCACCTGACAAGATGTGGAAAGAGCTTGCTTTAATTTCTCATTCTGCCTCAGACTTCCTCACTGACCATGGGGATGTGGTTTAGACCCAGATGAATTCTAATTCATGCTCATTTCAGAGGCATGTAGGTTTCCAAATAGACTGTTTTTGAGTCTCTGATTTTCAGTCCTTCATTGTCCCTCCCTCATCTTTAAGATGAGGCTAAAAGCACTTTTCTGTCTCAGAAAAGTTCTGAGGAGATTCATGAGAGGTTGTTGAGATGCACAAGACAGAGATATCCAGACAGACTGGGATGGAGGATATTGACCCAGGATGGGTTTTCATCTGAGTTTCCTTCAGCTGTTTGAAACCAAAGCACTCAGGCTGTTTATTGCCAATGAAGATCTTCCTTGGAGGACAGTGACTGGAGTCCTTCCAAAAACCCCAAAGTGAGCAAAGACCCTGGGATTGGATTCAACATATCAACATATCATATATTCAACAGCATCTTTTAGATAACAGAAGTTCGGTCACTTTTTCCTTGCACTACAGGAATATTACACCCAGTATGAGCCAAATCAGCACTTCACTTTAAGGTGGAATTAGTCTGAAGTGCTCTGAATGGGCACTTGAAAGTGTGGAGGAGAGGAATGAAGACCCTGAGGTGAACAAAAAGGAGTTTAAGACACAATTAGTGCAAATATCTGGGAAAATGACCAGTGGAACAGAATGCCACGGCTCGACTGAATGCTACAAATAATTCCTTCAAAATGGGAATTCTCTGCTCTGAATTTTAACCAGCATCAGCACTGACCCGTATTTTTCCCATTTTTGAGATTCAGGTGTCTCTGAGACATCTGCAGAGAAGCTCTGGGGACCTCTGGGGCCAGGAGCCACCTGGGTGCATGTTGCTGTTTGTGTAGGGGCGGTGAAGAAAGGTACAGCGGCACGGCTTCCTCTCAGAGGGCGAAGAAGCAGCTTCACTGTAGAAATACATTTTATAGCTGGACCAAGAATAGGATCAGCTTATTGGTCCAAGGAAGGCAACACCTCTTAGAATGCATGTGTGTGAGACGTGATGTTTTGGTAAAAGTATTTTCAAACATGCTTCTACCTAAACATCACGTCTCACACGTATGCATTCTGTCAACAACAGCAGGCGCAACTTTTGTTATTAATTCTTCCCTTTCTGTTTTCCTTCAAATGCCTGGGAAAACTCTGTTTTCCTGGGCTCCCATACCCACAGGTGGAGGTCCCTTGGAGGCACTCACATGATGCCGTGGCGGAAATAGCTCTGGAAGGTCTCGGACTCGTGTCCCTGCACTTCGCGGTGCTGCACGGGGCTGCCCCCGAGCGCGGCGTCCAGCTGGGTCACGTACATGGCCGCGGCTCCCTGCTCGTCCTGGGAGGAATCCTTGCCAAGCCAGAAGTGCAGATCCACAGTAGAGCCACGGGAGGTCCTTTTGGTCTGCAAGAGGTGGGAAGGACAAGTCCAGGTGAAGGCACAGCCCATTTTTGTGTTGGAGAACCAAGGGACCACAGAGTCCCTCCCCACTTCTGGGTAAGGGGAGAGAGGACAGAGCCTCAGGAACTTCCTGGGAGCTCAGCCTGGAGCTCTCCTGATTCAGCAGAGCACTTTATGGATTTTATAAACTGAACTGTCAGATATCCTTTCGTAACTCCTATTATCAAGGAAAACGAAGCACCTGTGCAATTAATGTGTTCAGCTTGTCCTGCTATTGTATATTTTGATATTAAGACTTAAAGCAGATTCTTCCTATAGATCACCTTTTGAAATGCAATGCACACTGCTCTCTATTTGCCTGGAGATGCTACCCTTTCTTTCCTGTTGTTGTTCTCACAGCACGTGACAGAGCAGCACGAACTGCCTCGGAATTCCTGCTGACTTGCAAAACAGACATAACTCCAAATGAAGCTGAGCCAGTGTGTGCATGCTGGGATTCATCTTATTACAGGAAACCCCAGCAGCCTAGAAAAAGGAGGCAAGCAGGCAGAGAAGAAGGTGTGCTCAGTGTTGTTTGAGTTGTGCCAAGTTATTTTTCAGCACCCACTGTGTTAAATCCCATTGTGGACACCTGGGAAAGGTAATAAAAGCTCATTTTATAAGCTGGATTTGACACTAAGTTCTGTTTATTTGCTTTGTGCAGTGATACCACAGAGAAACACAGCAGAAGGAGTTGAATAAAATACAGCTCTGTTCCTCAGGCACAGATAATTAATTTGTGGAAAAATCACTCAATTTAATACATTGCTATTGAAGATGATCAAAGCCCCATTGTCCCACGGACAATCTTTATTTGGAGAGACTCCAGTAAAGAAGCAGAATGCAAAGATGAGTATTTCCAGGGAAAAGGAGAATAGTGGGCTGATGAAGGGGTTTTTTTTTTCCTGCCTGGGGAAGTTGTTGCAACAGAAGCTGAGCCTGTGAGCATCAAAATCCATATTTACACTGTCAGCTCCCTGCAAGGACTCCAGTATTCTGCTCTAAGCATGTGTTTGTGGGGCTGTACCCCAGGTCTTCAGCACTCAGAAAGTACCCTAAAGGCATCTGTGGGGGGCATTTGAGCAGGAGACATCCTGTGCTGCTATCCCAGCCTGCTTTCCCATCCTGGCATATGAGGGAAGTGCAGTTGGTTATTGCAGGGCACTGGAGGCATTGCTGTCTCTCCACCCACAGAGATGTTTGCAGGAGGCACACTCAGACCCAGGAAGTGGGAAATGCTTCTGGTTTCCACCATCTGGATGGGTTTGGTATGATGGGACCTGGGTTGCTCTATGCAGATGAAGAGATTTGGAAGGGATTTTAGGAGGTGAGTGTAACACATCATTCTCCTGCCAAAATCTAAGAACACGAGGCAGTTTGCACAGAGCAGAGCTGGTTCTCAGCACTCCTTCACAGCCAACCCAGGTTCAGCTGGTTGCAGGTAGGTCTGGACCCAAATTTGGGTGGGGCTGAAGTGTCCTGTGCTGCTTACGTGACACACGACATGGAATTCTTCATGTCCCACATCACCTGCTGGAAATGAGACCCTCCAGCTGGTCACATCCCACATGCCCCAAGGACTCCCATAAATCATTTAAATGTGGGCCTTGCTTGAGTTTTCCAGGAATGTACTGGTCATTCTGCCATGTCTGGGCATGACAGTTGATTGGAAGATAAACACTTTTAATGAATTACTAAGTTAATGGCTCCTCTGAAGTTCTGATTTACTAAACAGACAGTGTTGTCACAACAGTCATGAGAAATTCAGATCCATGATTAGATGGGGAGCACACATGCACAACCACTTCACCAGTGCTTTTTCCACAGGACAGGGCACCCAGGAACCAAGGCAGATCTAAATAAAAAGGGTTGCCCAACAGAGACCAATGTTTGCTGTCTTACTTACATGCAAGATGATGTAACAGTCTCCTTCAAAAAAAGTCCCATAAGCTTTTTCAGGTAGAGGAACCATCTTCATGTTCTGTAAGGAAATCAGAGCTGGGGTCATTGCTGAAAGTGAAGAGCCAGACGTTGGTGTGTATGAAACTGGACAGGCTGGGGTGCACAAAACACTGAGGTGACAATCAGGGTTTGGAGAAGGAAGAACCAGGGGTGAGTCTGTGAGCTGGGAAAAGCCAGTTTTGGAGGAAATCTCCAAAATACTAAAGAGTGAGAAGGGAAAATGATGATTTTGCTTGGACAGACTGACAAGCATATTTTAGTCTTCCTGCCCTTGTGTAATCCTGTAGATCTAGACCTAGGGCTGAAGTGTTCAGAGGTTGCATGTGTAGGGAGAATGAGCACATCTCATCCTAGGTTTAGTTTAGGGCACAGTTTTTACTCAGTGCCTGTGAGTTCAAGGATAATTTCATCACTTTGTTAGGATAATCATGCTGCTAGGGGTTCAGGGCAACCAGCAGTGATGAGAAAAGAAAGAGTTGAGGACACTGATGGTCCTTCACCCCTCCAGACCCTAATTGCAGACTTCCTCTGGCACAAGTGCATAATTGACCAGCCTTGCCTGCCCAGCACAGGTACCTGGCTGTGCCACTCACCAGTCCACACACAGCTCCTCGGCTGGAGCTGGCTCTGAGGTTCCCTGAAATTAGAGACATGCATTCTTCTGCTGGCCTGACTTGTCTCCCAGCATACCAGCCTGACCCCTGTGAACCCTCACAGCTCTAATTACAGATCTCTGGAAAGCTGCTCAGTGCAGTGCTTTGGAGAGAAATGGAAAGGTGAAGACCCTGTGATATTTGGAACATGGCTGTGATGTGCTGAATATCACTTGGAGACGTTGGAGCCTCTTCCCACTGCTGCCCTGAGAGGATTCTGCACCTCAGTCTAAACCCACTCTCACTGCAGGGGAATGTTCTTGATGAATTGGGCCAGAAAAAGGCAGAATTGAGCACAGCTTGGTTCCAATCCATGATCAGATACCACCACCAGCAAAAAGGCAACCTGACAGGCTGCAGGATCTCTCCTTGCAATGACACAGAGTAGGAAAGGCAAGGAAGAAGTACAGATAGACTCCATGGAATACCTTTGCTGCAAAAATAGCTGTCTACTCCACGGCAGCTACTGGTGTGGACTAAGGCTACCTATGGATAACCGATCTTGGTGAAACATGGAATTTCTGGTGTGTTAAAGCAGCCTTGCATTGATTCCAAAAAGGAGTGAGAAAAGCCTGCAGTGCTGGAGGAATGATTTCAGTCCCACCACATTCCTGTTTCCTTAGTAAATAATATAATCTCTGTTTGACAGAGCAGGAAACCAAAACAATAACATCTTGAACACTTCATGAGGAAATACTGTGTCTGTTTCCCACTGCATCTTATCTGTAGGACCCTCTTTTCCCACACAGATTACTGCAAGAATTCATCTTCCTTGAAACATAAACACACAGATGTGCAGAGGACATGACATGACTGTGACAGAGGACACGTGCCATCACTCTTGTCCTACCTCTATGCTCCATATCTGCAGTCCCAGCTTTCTCTCGATGGTTGGGAGATTTGTGTCACTGTCTGTCATCCTGCTGTCTGAGCTAGAAGGCAAAGGAGGAAGAAAACAAAAAAATAATGATATAATTAAATGCAACAGTGATTGTGCTGGTCAGCTGGGTTCCTCTTACCATCAGACCAGGTTTAATACAGAAAATCCACACTTGGAAGTGTCTTTGTCTCTTTGCTAGGTGGGACAAACCCCCATTCCCAGGCTATCCATGCTCATGAAGGGCCAAGCAAAGTGTGGGATCACAGCCCAGCAAACACTGTTGTTTGGGTGGGGGATTATTTTCCCTGGATTTGAACAGGTGGAAAGGATCCATTGGGCTGGTTTGCACTGGTTTGATCCCACCATGGCACCAGGGATGGAGAAGACACCTCCAGGAGTCCTGTGCCCTCCTGGCCAGTCCCTGGAGGTCAGGTCAGGTCAGGCACTGGGAGCCCAAGGAATGAAGCCCTTCTGCTCCAGGCCAATATTCATGTCTGAATTGAGACAGGTATCTCAGGGCAGGGCACCAGGCTCCCAGCTCCCTGCAGGCACAGCAGCACACACAGAGTGACCCAAGCAATACCCAGAATGTCTATTTTACACAAATCCCAACATCTTCCTAAGCTCTGCTGCCTGCATGGGGAAGAAGTAGGTTTCAGGTTGCCCACACAAAGGGGTCTGAGAATATTTGAGATGGTTTTTGTGTCTTCAGCTGCCCCTTGGATGGGTGGAGGTCTCCCATCCATCCTCTATCATATCTACCAGTTGTGGGGGGAAAAAAGAGGACTATCCTTAGCTATGCTTCCTGTTCCTGCTGCTGAGGTTTTGCTCAAGAAATAACTTCTGAACCCAGCCTGTTTACAGGGCAACTTCCTGAAGCAAGTGAAATCCCAAAGCAATGTACATAAAAACGTGGAGTTACATCCTATCAGAGCTGGCTCTGCTGCAGCAGCCACAGGACAGGCTGTGCTTGTGCAAGGGCATAACCCACATGAGCCAGTCCTGCTCACAAATCACAGAGAAAACACAGCTCAGTGTTCTTCTGAAGGAGGGGAAGAGCAGAGATGTGATCCCTACCAGAGGCTGTTTATTGCTCCTGTTACCAGTGCTGCATGTGACACCATGGAGTCCTAACAAGTGTTGGTCACCCTAAAGAGTTTGCACACTTACTAAGAGCACAAAAACTGCTGCCACAGGCAGGAGCACTGGTCCAGCCAGACCTGCCACAGCCCCTGGCTCCTTGCTCAGGCAGTAGGGAGATGCAGGTGTTTGCTGGGGTGCTGTGAGCACAGCCCCAGCACCTCTGTGCTGCCTGAGCAGGCACAGCCTGGCAGTGCTCAGCAGCAGGAGCCAGGAGTGCTCACTCCTTCCTGAACACAGAAGGACTGCTGGAGCTGGGTCCCTGTGGCCTCAGGAACACATTCAGCCACCTTCAGCTCCCTCTCAGGTCCAGAGAGCTTCCAGGCAGCAAGACAAACAGCAAGGGCAAAAAAAGACAATTTTCACTTCAATTCCCAGAAAGGTGATTGACACCCACGCAGATTAAAAGCTGGATCCAGGATGATATTTCAGTGTCCACAGAGGAGACAGACACTGTTCTCAATGGTGTCCTGACTCAACTACAGCCCTGCAGCACAGGGCTATCAGGAACTAAATACAAAAACATGGTCCTAGTTCAGATCTTTAGCCAAAAGACCTCTTCTTTCTTTTAATATTACACCCAAAAAGTCCCTAACAAAGAAAAATCCAAGTGAAGCCTCATTCCCTCAACCATATTTTTAATTTATTTAGGTGTTATTTCCTTCCAGCATCAAAACAGGAAGAACCTGAAAACAAAGCCAGTAAAGATATTTATATTTGAGAGCAGTGAAGTATTTAGCACCACTGACACTTCTCCCTGTGGAAGGCAGCAGGCATCTTGCTCTCCTGCTAACAGCTCAGGAAACCAGCAGCTGGCCAGCTGTGAGACACAGCTGGATCCCTGCTTCTCCCAGCATCCCAACCTCTCCCAGAAAAATTAACCCAAAGGATGCTGAGATTCCTCTGACCACAGGCAGTCGTGTTGGGCAGAACCCTCTGAGATCCAGCACAGCTCCACAGACTCCCAATCAAACCTATGTGACTAAAAACGAGGATCTTGGATCTCCTTCACTCCTGGGGATCCTTTCTCCATCTGAAACCTCACAATTAGTGCTGACCCCCCACTTTTCTGAGAAATGCTGTCCCTCCCTTCCTCCTAAGTGCTTTAGCTGGGGGAGTGTGAATCACAGACAAGGCTGGCTGTTTCTTTGGACTTTCCAGTTTCTTTTAGCCAATGGCCAAGTTAGAAATAATTGGAATGTGACTTATATAATCAGACAGCTCATTTCATTAATGATTTAATGTGGGGTTTTAATCAGATGATCCCATAATTCAACTCCTGTCCAGACATGAAATCTGGTATTTATGGAGTGAAATCTTCCTGTCTGTGCTGGAATCATGAAGGGCAGAAACTTTTACATTTTACAAAGAAGAAGAAGAAAAGGGATATTAAGAGTCTTGAGGCATTTACTGTGAGGTTTCAGCAGCAGTGTCTGGGGCAGCCCTTATCTCAGTCAAACCAGTTTTGCTCAGCATTAGGTAAAATGCAAATTGGCAAAAAGCGTGAGTCAACTGCCTCTGGGGCAGGAATTCACCAGGGAAAATCACTGGTTATGGGGAGGGATTTGCTTCCTTGGACACACACAGCTTTACCTGTGAAGGGAGAGAAGCAGCTGCAGCTCATCTCTCTGCCCCCACGTTAATAACAGTAATAAAACACTCAGTTCCCACCTCTAGGGCCAACAATTTCCAGGAAAATCTTCTACTTTCCATGGCAAGAGGAGAGAAGTTCACCCCATGACTGTGGGCTGGGAGGTGGCCACTGCACAGCAAAGGCAGCCTCTGGCATGGAGCTGCTCTGCTGGGTCATCACCACTTGGTTAAACTGTTTTAAATTAAATTGCAAAGATCAAATGCTGCTCCTGACTGAGGACAGAGAACCTGGAATCCGAACATGGGTGGCTGGCCCTTGCCTGGATGTTACAGCCAGGGGCACCTGGAGCCTCCAGAGCTAAAATCAAAGCTTTTCCTGTCACATTCCAGACAACAAAGCTGGTGGGTGAAGGCAGATGGGTCTCCCTCACACCCCCTGCCCTTCGTGCACTGCCAAAATCACAGCAACACTCCTGTTTGCTAAATCCAACCCTCATCCTGTGTGCTAAATCCAACCCTCATCCCCTCTCCTACCAGCACAGTGTGGGGAAAAGCTCTGCCTTCAGGAAGCACTACATGACTAATTAAGTGTCAAGGTCACTCCCAAGGCTGGTTAATGATTAATAGCTGGGGTGGCAGTGCCAGCAATCGCTGCTTCATTTGGGTCAGCTCAGGCTGTGTTGGGAGCCCAGACCTAGCAGGACATTTCTCCAGGCAGTCTTGGGCTGTTTGGGTGGGGAGGAAAAACCAGGACTCAGAAAGGGGATGGGGAACATTTCAGACTCCTGAAGCACGCCCTGAATTCGGGCTGGTTTGGTTTGCCTGGGTTTTGGCACGTGCTTTACTTTTGGGCTGTAGTCACAGTCATAAAAAAACCCCAGTGAAATGAGTAATGCTCTGTACAGCTTTGGGAAAATAGGAAGCAGCTGTGGCTCCAGCCTTTCCAGGCTGAAAGGCCTAATTATTGGGAATATTTGGACTGGCATTAGATGAGGTAAACCAGGGGCTGTTGAATTGCTTTCATTGTCTCCACTATAGTTGGGCATCTGGGCCCAAGTAGGTGCCATTTTTTGTTTGCAGACAGGACAGTGGTTAACTCTTGTTTTGCCCAGAGGAGTGAAATTCAGCACTGGAGTTCCCTTGTGTGGCTCATCTGCTACAGCTCAGGAAGAGTGACTGTCTCTAGTGAGTGACTGTTCAGAAGTTCAGCACTCAGCCTGGCTGAGCTGTCTTTTAGTCCTCTGTTGCAAGAGGAGAAAAAGCAGCTTTTATGCCACTGTAAAATCATGGGTAGGCAGGGCCAGCTCTGGGGCTTGTGTTCTCTCTCATGTTGTCACACACTCAGAGCTGTAAGACCTGACTCCAAGCCATGCTGGATGTGCTGGAACATGGTGATGAGGGAGGGAACAGGATTTGTGTTGTGGGGATGGGAAAAGAGGAAAAAGCAGAGCTCAGCTCATCCTCCTGCTCCAAGCCCTGTGAGGTCCAGGTTCAGGAGCTCAGGGTGGCCCTCAAGGCAAGGACAGGGCTCTGCCCAGACACGCCTGGGTGACCACAGAGAGCACTTCAGCCTTCCTGGAAAGAGCTGTTGCCTGGCAGCTAAAATTACGTAAAGCAGGCCTTGAAATAAGATGCTATTTCTGATCACGGTGGGCAATTAAACATTGGAACAGCTTATTAGGGAAGCTGGCAGGCTTGGCTTTACTTAATGTCTTTGAAATGAGATGGCTGAATGGCTGGGCTGTGCTGCCTGGGCTCAGCTCCTCGGGCTCTGTGGCCACGAGCTGCTGCTCAGGTGCTGCGCTTCCAGCAAGCTGCTCCTTCCCATGGGCTTGGCAATAAGGCAAACACATGGACTGGCCCTCCTGCTTCAGCCACCTCCACTGGTCAGAAAAGATCCCCTGTCCATGCTACAAAATCATCAGGATGGATCTTGAAATGGTTTGAAGGGCTTTTTTAGACTTAAGTAGTGCTGGATCGAAGCCTGAGATGGAGCATTGGATGGGATGAACTGGGATTGTGCTCTTCTCAGGGGCAGTGGCTCTGGAGATTAGAGGGGGCTTCACTGGCTTAGGCAGGGCAGGTTTTCCCCTGTTTTTTCTATGGATGGCTGCCGGGGATCACCACACCATGAGCTACCTGACACCACAGGTGACTGGTGTTCTGTTCTTTGCTCCTGGGTTGGGATGCTGAGGATGCTGAGCCTGTTCAGGGTTAAAGTGAGTGAGGATGTAAGAGCCTGGGATGAAGAAATGGTTTAGTGTTAATGATGGCCTCTCAAACTGCAAGTGCTCTACAGCCCAGGAGAGGTTTGAATTCCCTATTCAATAAAATCAAAGGATGCAGAAACCTGGATTCTCTAGCCAAGGAATTTCTCAGGCTCTAAAAGAGCAACAACCATTTCGCCCTGTCTGAGAAAAAGCTGACCAGTGTTTCCTGGACCCAGGTGCTCTGTCTCTTGAACCCTGGAAATTTACCCCATCTCCAACCACCATCCCAGACCTTATAAGAAACAGACTTCTGGCTTAGTGTGACTTCTTATAACCCGTGCCTTCACCTCCTGGCCATTTCTGGCATCTTGGACTAAGTAGCTGATACTTGGTCATTCCCAGAAAACCACTGAGACTGTGAGTTTTATCTTTCAGCTCCTTGTGAGGATGGACTTTGCACTAATCCTCCAGTCCTCCCATTGTTCCTAACATAAAAGCAAAGAGCACAAGGAAATATCAGGTTGCTGGGAAATAACCACCTTCCCAGCTGCTCTAGCCCTCAATCTGTATCTCATCCCCATCTTTGAATTCCTCAGAGGACATCTGATTTAGAAGGGAAGGCATCTCATGGTTTATCTCCTCTGACCTTGACCAGTCCCTGCAGCTGCATTTCCACCTGCCATAAATTCCAACACCTCTCTCCATCCAGGAAATATTGCTCATCTCTCCACACTCTTCATGATCCCCCTTGTCCCCCTCTGTTTATCTCACTGCTGGTGATGTTCCAGCATCCTGATCTTTAAGCAGATGGTCTTGGGAGACTGATTTGTAAGAGCAGATTGTTTTTCCCCAAACTGCTGCTATTTCTGAGTCCTCCCTGTAAAACTTTACCAGCTGACTGCTTGTCCTGGGAACGATGGAGCTGCATTGTCCCAGCAAACTTCTCACAATGCACTGACAATTAAATCAGAACTTTGACTTCAGCCACAGCTCCCCAGTCATGCGGTCTGAGTTTCCACATTAATCACGCTGGATGTGGACCCAGAGCTCAGCAGTGGCTGGCTCTGGAAAAGGCAGAGCCACTTGGCTGAAGGTGGGGCTGGCAGGCAAAGCCTTGCTGTCCTACAGAGAAGGTCAGAGCACCCACGCAGCTCTGGCTGAATTCTTTCCCAGCAAGTCCTTCTTCCCCAGCATGTCTTTGAAAGCAGGAGGCTCTTCCAGGCAGGCAGGATCTCTGCAGGCTGAGGGCAGCCTCAATGAGTCAAAGCTTTCCTAAGCAGCAGCAGAGGCTGAGCTTCAGGAAGCCCTCTCTGAGATCAGCCCCTGTGACTGAGAACAAACTCGTGCTGTGCAAATCCCCCTCTCTGAAGATCTATGAGAAAAGAAAACAGGCACAAGAAGCTGTAAAAAACCTTCTGCATACAAGCCCCCTGCACCAGCATTGTGCTGGTGTGCTGCCAGGTGCATTTTTGTCACATAATACATTCCAGCTTGGTGCACAGCTACTCCAGAAGTATCCATTGCACCCCCAGCCTCTCCCCGTGGGGATTTGGAGTCAGCAACAGCACAGAGCCATCCCAAGGGAAAGGTGAGCAGGTAGCTTAGCTTGCCAATTCATCAGGAACAAATCTCTCCTTTCTTTTAGTTCTTTCTCCTCTGGTGAAAGGGAGATTCCTGGCTCAGGACCAGTACTGCATCCAAAGGCAGTTCTTCAGGCAGGAGATGCACACAGAAGGAAAGCAAAGCCATTTTAATTCCTCTTCCTAGTTTCCAGGGAAGTGGTTCAGGTTCTAACTAACTTCTAATCACTCACCACCTCCATGAAAAAAGTTACCATCCTCTCTCACATCAGCATTTTAACAGAGCACTATTTAACCCCCATGGCTGCAGGTTAAATAGAACCAGAGCTGAGACATCAGAGAGGAAAGAAAGTGTGTTTGGTCAACTGTGCAAGAGCATCCTGGGGAGCACCTGCTCTTCAAAAGCTTACAGGGAGGAGGGAAAAAAAAAAAAAAAAAAGCATTTTCCCAACTGAAACTGAGGAAAGGGCCACAGCTTCCTATGCAGAGCCTGGAGGAAGGGGAGGAGAGGGGGTTAGAGGCTGGGATTTCTCCACCTTCTCTTGGGTGTCTCAGTTTCAGCTGTACCAGTCTGAGGAAGCTTCCCCTGCATGGTTCTCCTCATCCTGGTGTTAGCTCTAGGGCAGATCCAGTGAATCTTGGACAGGAGGGACTTGCTGTTCCTTGGCCTAACAGGAGAACCCCTGGGTGGGGAGCCCAGCTTGCCACACTTCCCCCCTGCTCTCCCAGAGTGTGGGGGCTCAGCATGAACTGAGACAAATACCATCAATAAAACCTCCTTTAAACCCAAGTGCCAGTGCCCACCTGGCCCATCCTCCTCAAAAAAACAGTAAGAGTTAGGATTTTTGCTGCTGTACATAACAGTTTTATATTTAATGTAAGAATTCACACATGTGTATGTGTGCAAGACAAAGAGCAGCTTTTATCTGGTGCACAGTTTAATGAGTGCAGTTGAATAAGCACTTGCCCTCAGGACCTTTTTTTTGGTGGTGATGGAGCAGGGGAGATGCTCTGCCTCCACTCAAACCAGATGGAGAACTGGTTCCAGAGCATTGGCTTCCCAGTGGAAAGTGGCAAGATGAATATTAACTACCAAAAAGAAGGGACAGTTTCAGTTTTGTCTCAGTTCAGACCTGCAAGCATGACATCAAGCTTGGGAAGAGAAACCCAGGACTTCCATTAAAAAAAAACACCAACAACAAACCCAACAAACAAACAAAAAACTACACACCCCCCCCAAAAAAAACCCAACCAACCAACCCATTAAAAACAAACAAACAAACAAAAAACCCCCAAAAATCCAAAAACCCAATCAGGTTTCCATTTTGGATTGCAAATGAAAAGCCCTGGACCTGTGCAGATGCTCTGTGGGTGACCCTGCACTTCCATCTCTGCCCCAGTGAGGTGTAAAAGGTTTATTCTGGGGGAAGCTCATCCCCTGTGAGTGTTGGCTGACACAACTCGAATGAAAGACCTGTGTCAAAACAAAAGGGGGCCAATTAACCCAGCCCAAGCTTCCACTGGGATGAGTGCTGAGCCAGGCTGTGAGTTTTCTTTTCTGAGCTTTGAGGTCTTGGAAACAGAGCCAGCCCTCCCCAGGATCTCCTGGCAGTGGAATACCAGCACCACACACCCTTTTGGCAGCAGTCACCCATAGCAGTGTCACCCTCCAGGCTCGTGTTCACACCACACCCGTGGAGTTTCTGTCACTGTGTCACCCAAGCCCTGGGGGCTGTGAGGATGCTCTTGTTTCTCCTGGCACTTGGGAGGGGCCACTCAGCTTCTCTGAGCAGAAGTGAAAGCAGAGAGAGCAGCACATCAGCTGCACAAAGCCAGGTGAATAAAACATCCCTGAAAACACTGCAAAAGCAGCTTTGGACTGAGTCACTCATCCTGGACAGGCTTTTTCACCTGCAACTGCCACTGGGAGTTTTGTCTGAGCACCAGGAATGGAACCAGGAATCTGAAAGACTGGGATGGGTGGGATAGCAATAAAGGACAGTAATTCAGGCTCTAGCACACTCCCAAAGGAAAGATGGATACCCAGATAGTGTCTCTAACCCAAAAAAAGAACATGATTTTCAGCACTGCCTGTTTCCCACCCTGTGCAGCTGTTTTTCTAAGAGCAGTTTTAAATAAAGGGCCAGGCACAAACCTCTCCTTTCATCCCAGGGCATGGCAACAGGACATTTTTAGGTAGAAGAGGTTGACTGCTCTGAATAGCTCCTTCCACAGGAACTGCCCAGGATGGAGCCCAACCATGCAATTTAACATCCCCCACGTGTCAAACCCTTGACGTGGATATAAGGTAATAACAAGTTCCACTGTTACTGTACCCAGCAGTGCTTCAGATAAGCCTGGAGAGGCTGAGATAAAGACAGATAACAAACGAGAGGGTTTCTGTTACAAGCAGAGATCCTTGGAAATCAAGGCAACTGTACTGGATGCACATCACCTAATGTCTGGACTTTTCAGAGTGAAAGATACCAAAGACTTTAAGTGACAATATTCACCCCTTTCTGCATCCAATTCACATCCAGAATGGGTGGAAATACAGTCGAAATGTATAATCATCCAGGATAAACCATAATTAGACTTATTTCCAGGGTTGTATGATACAGAGAGAGAGCTCATGAGAGGAGATGTTTTAAATGAGTTGTGGGAGAGTGTTTCCCTGTGAGACTGAAGGATCTGTTCCTCTGAGGGTACAACAGAAGCTGAAGAATATATGTGAATAAATATATGTGAAATAATATATGTGAATAAAGAGCTGGAACAGCGATATTTTGGGTGTGGTGTGGCCACACTGGAGTACTTCCTCAGATGGAGATTTCACACATGGAAAGCCCAATCCGTGGCTTGTGTCAGTCCAGTGAGAATCTCAGAAGGCTGACACAAAAAATGTCATGAAGGAGGGACCTTGAGGAGGGTCAGTGGTGGCACAAGTGTTCCCCAAAACACAGGTTTTTGTTGGGGAGGTAGCACCAAGGCTTTGGCTGTGCCCTGAGCTCCCTTCACTGCACCGAGCATTTCAGGGCTCTGCTTCCAAGTGGGTCACCACGTATTTAATTCTGTGGAAACTGAGGGAAGGCTTTTGCTCCAGCAGAATATGCCCAGCACAGAGCACAGAGCAGAGCCCCAGCACATTTCCAAGCATGGGCAAGGTGTCCAAGCCAGCCTCCTCCTGAGATGGGGATGGATCACCACAGGATGGGCAGTCCATAACAGAAAAGATAACAACTTCCATGCTCAAAGCCCAGAAAAACTTGCACAGCACCATGGAAAAGACCAGGAGACACTGTGAACATCTTCAGCATCCCTGGCCATGCAGGAGCAGGGATTTATTGACTCAACCTAAGCAGAAGCCCCAAGATGCAGGAGAAGGCAGGAGATCAGGGTGACACTGCTGGTAGCCACGGCACAAAACCTTTGCTCCCAGCTGGGGGACCTTGGCAACTGCTGCCTCAAAGTCCTGCCTGGGAAAAAACATCATGAGACCTTCTTGTCTGGCAGCAAGAAGGGAGCTGGAGGAGGATAAAGGCATCCTGTTTGTGCAGGGAGGAGGAGGAGGGGAGGCTCACCTGGCTGTGCCAGGAGGAAGGTGAGGAAGGCAGTTACAGGGCTTTTTTTTCTGATCTGCCCGTCCTTGCATTGCCTTCCACCTGGCATCCCTTGGGAGCGGTAAAACCCCGAGAAGAGGAAAGCCGGTGCCCTGTGACTGTGTAATCTCTACTTTGCAGGCTCTAATCAGCCCATTTAGCTGCGGTGTGTAAAAAGCACCTGGATGATTCACCATCTAAGTGCTGCTCTGGCGGGGCCAGTTTGCTTCAGCTGCTGTAACACTTGTTTACATCTGCGCTAGGGCAGCCTTGAATAAGCGTGAACCTCCCACAGATGCTAATTCATATCAGCTCTCCTTTGTGTTAAATATTTATGTTCCTAATAGGCACGCCTAAGAAAAATACTGGCGAGTGAGCCTGCAGCTCAACTCCATTACAACTCAATTTCACCTCAGCGCAACTCGCATCTCAAAGGAGCAGGATGAGAAAACATTCTATTTACAGAGCTGGGCAGCTCAGCAGCTCGGCCATTAGCAATCTGTCGATCAGATGGCAATAAAACCCATCGATGAGAACTTCCAAAGAACTTTCTGTGGCCGCCTGGACCCGTATCTGCGCCCCAAAGGCAGGCGAGCTTTCTGCAAATCCCCGCGGCAGCAGAACATGAAACAACCCAGGCCCAAATAAAACGCAGTGAATTGGTCGCTGCAGGAAATCAAAGCCAGTCTGTGCAGAGAGCTAAAGGAAAAGATGCGTCCTCGGAGCTGATATCTTGGCAAGCTCAGAGCTGCTTGTTCCAGCCCCAAACGATGTAAATTAGGGTGGGCTTCTTTCAGTACGCACATCTTGGCTTCTAACACTTGTTACAGCTTTTTTTTTTCTTTTTAAAGTATGAAGCGTATTGATTTTTTGTTTGTTTCTTACTATCCCGCATAACAAAAATCACTGAGCAGTTCTGTCCCTATTAAAGCTGGCAGGGATGCAGGGTTGCTTACCTTGCTGCACAGTGCGCTCGCAGGTGTCCCTTCTGCACCAAGCCCAGCGCCTTCCCCTGCTCTTCGCCGAGTTTCAAGGCACTTTTGTTCACTGTTCTGCTACCTTGTCAGCTCGGGAACAGCACAGTTCGGTAATTCAATCCTCTACTTAACCGCAGAGACACTCCTACCCGGAGATCACACCCATTCCCAGGCTCACGGAGGGACAAAGAGGGAGCCGGTCCGGGAGAGTTCCAACCAACTCTGTTTGCATCAAATAGCCACCACTCTGAATTCACTGAATAATGATTAAGTGCTGCTTTCATTAAAAACCTGTTTTGTCCAGGTTTAGGAGGGCACCGGAGGGATTTTTTTTTTTTATACAAAGCAAGGTGCGGTGGTGCTCAGTGCCGCGTTAACTCTTGGGGTCAAGGAATTCCAGCTCCAGTCGCTGGCTCTGACTGTCCCGAATTTTGGCAAAGCTGTTCCAAGGGGAAAGGTGCTCGGGGAAGGTCCCTGCTCTTCTGCTTGCTGCAAGGCCGAGCTGGGTGTCCCTGTGCTCACAAGGAGCCCGGGGCCATGGGGAGCAGGGGTGAGGATGAGTGGCTGGAATGGGGATGGAACAGAGCATTGGAGTGTTTAACTGGGCTGCCCTCCCAGGAGAGGAGTAATGATAAACCAGACAGCCCCAGCAGTGTTTGCTGAGCCACTTCCAGCAGCAGAAAGCTGAGTGTGTGGACACTTGTAGCTTATTGCTGAGAAAAAATTTCCTGTGAAGGATGGCTGTAATATCACAGCCACTGAAGGCTGCCTGATGTCACTGGCTGGGGGTGACCTGAGGAAAAGCCATCTCCTGGCATTCCCAGCTGTTCCTGCCTGCCATGTGCATGGTGCTGCTCACTGCTGATGGAGGGAATCTCTCTGTCCAGAGAAGGCACCATGTGCTACCTTGTCATCAGCCACCAGCTCTGGTTTTGGGGGACCCAGGGCTGTGTCCAGCTGTGTTCTGCACATCTCTGAGGCTAGGAGACTTTTGGGGCACCCAGGACTGTGTCCAGCTGTGTTCTGCGCATCTCTGAGGATGGAGACTGCACACAACCTCTCAGGACTGGAAACTATCCAAGGCCTTCCCTTCAGATACATTTTTCTCTTGTCACTTCCTTAATTTTCTAGATTAGCCCCCACAATCTGAAAATAAGTATGAATCAGCTCACCAGCTAAACCAGGTGGCTGAATAGGTTTTAAACCACAGTTCCCACAGGTCTCATCCACTAACCACTCTTAGACCTCAGGGACCTGTAATGGGAAGAGTGCCCAAAATACCAGTGACGCTGCCTGCAGACCGGTGTGCCACTAACCACAGAGAGCTGCAGACCAGGGCGTGGGCTGGACCTGCTTATTCAGCCTGGGTGTGCCCATTTCTGAGAGGATCACTGCAGAGAGCTGAGTTTCACAGTTTAAGATGCAGAACCAACTCCTAGCAAGTGATTTCTCCCTTATTGTCTGCAGGCTACAGCTCATAAACCCATAACAGCCTTCACCTTTCATTTTTCATTACCTTCATTTCATTCTTTCATTTCACCATGGTGATAGTGTTCGTCTGTTGCAGGGGACAGAAGAACAATGCTCTGTGTTTCCTCTAGTCCACAGAGGATGGGGACCTGCAACAGGGTCTGCTTTTATCTTTGGAGTCCCCCCCAAGCCCACTGCTGTCCTAGCAGTGAGGGTCTCACACCAGCAGATCTGGTGGGAGGCATTGGAACGTGGGGTGAAAACACCTGGAATTTTGGAGGATCAGCACCAAATCACGTTTTGCTCCCATTCCCCTTTTGCCATGTGGTCTCATTATCCCTAGAACCAAGGATTTAATTAACAGTTGTGTATCCAGGTACTTTTTTGGTGCTGATGTAAATCAAGCCACTTCCATGGCTGTGGCTACACAAATTTGAGCTTTGGAATGGAGCCTGTCATTCCTATACCCACAGCTTTGCTAATGCACTTCAGGCTCACACACAGGTGATGCCTGAGCTGCCTGCCCTCTCCTCCTCTCCATTAGTACCACAGTGAAAAAGCAGTAAATTATCCTGTTGAGCTTTTAAGGAGCCCAACTCTGCAGAAATATGTATAAAGCAGTTTAGAACAGTCAATGCCAAGGGAAAGGAAGACCTTCATCATAAAACATGGGCTCATTTAGTGCTGAGCTGTAGGCATTTTTGCTTCCTGCTAATTCTGGTCATGCCATGGGGTTATAGAGCAGAAAACATTATTTCCAAATGGTTTAACTCAGTGGTAGAAAACAGCATAGCTTGATTTTCAGAACTGAAACAGGATCTGAGATGTCCCTGTCCAGCTGTGCTTCCCATGTGTACTTGCTGTACTCCTGTCCTGGTCCTAAGCCTTGCCCTGGTATCCCCAGAGCTCAGAGACCATGTGGTTTGATATTTTTTTCATGCATGCAGGTGGCAGATAAAGCTGTTTTCAGTGTCCCAGTGCAAGCCCAAGACACTGAAAGCATTGTCACAGGTCCACACTGGGGTAAATCAGAAGCTGCTGGGAGGAAGAGTGCAGAACTGCAAACTCAGGGTTTGGCAGCAGAATGGCCCAACATCTGCCTCAGCCTGGAGTATCCCACGTGCCTGTGGACAAGGTTGACATTGTGCATGGGGAAACAGGCTCTGCCAAAGATGTGTTTGCAAAATGACATGTTCCAAAGGTATTTCCACCCTGCTTTTGAGTATGGAGCTCTGGGAGGAAGAGGGAAGGGCCAAGCCCTGCAGATGAGATAACACAGCAGGGGCCTCATGCCGTGGAAAAGCAAGGGAAGGAGTTAAAAAACCCTCACAAGCTGCTCAAAACACCAGTGCTTCACCCATCAGTCTGAGGTTAAAGATCCTGACCTGTAATAGGGAAAGCACTGCATGAATTTCTGAGAAGCTTTCAGGAGAGCTTTCCTTGACCCACAATCCAAGCAAGTGACGTTTCACTGCACATCCCTCATGTAACCTGGTTCAGGCACTTCTCTGCCCTACAGAATTGGGATATCCAAATGAAAATCTGCAGAGTGCCTCTTACAGGTGTAACTACTGACCTGATAGAGGAGGATTGGGTTATACCCCACTGCTCCCTCACCTCCTGTGCTCCTGGGTGTGGGAGAAAAGTTGAGAAGGCAATACAAATGCTTGTGTGCTGACTGCAAGATCATCTCTCAGATGAGACCTTATCACTCCCTACAAGTCCCTGACAGGAGCTGGGGGTTGGTCTCTTCTCCCAGCTAATAAAAGGAAAGAGGAAACGGTTCCAGGTTGTGCCGAAGGAGGTTTAGCTTGGATAGCAGGAAAAAAATTTCTTCACCACAAGGGTTATCAGGCATTGAAACAGGTTGACCAGGGAAGTGGGGGAGTCACCATTCCTGAAGGGATTTAGAAGATAGAGATGTGGCACTTGGGGACAGGGTTTAGTGTGGCCTCAGCAGTGCTGGGTTTAGAGTTGGTCTTCATCTTATTGCTCTTTTCCAACCCAAATAATTCTGTGATCCTGTTCTAGAGCTCTGTGTGCAGCAGCTGACAGGGCAGCCCAGAGCAGCCCATGACAGGCACCAGGGTGCTGGTTTAATGGTTAACAGCAGCAGATGGGAATACCTCGGGACAGGAGGCAGTTCCTGGGTGTTCAGGTGAGGGGCACAGCTGTGCTGTCACACACCTCTCCAGCCACAGGGAGTGGTTGCATCCTGCTCTGGTCACCTCCTGTCAGTCAGTGGCTCCCTGCACACAGAGAACCCTCAGTCCTCCCAAGGAGCCCTCCCAGCACAGCTCTGGGGCATCGCTGTGCAGAGAGCACTGGGAACTGCAGACCCTGTGGAGGTAGGGACAGGGAACAGGATGGGACCGTTCTGAAGAAAGGGCAAGGGCACAAGGGTAAATGCTGATTTGAGGCAGGACTAGCTTTGGCAAGAGCTCTGGAGATGCAGTTCAGCCTTCCAGAGCCAGGAGCTCACTGCAGGGTAAGACAGGAGCAGTCTCTGACACGGGGCAAACCCTTAGCTGTTGCTCCAGTTTGTTGTTTGGCCATGTTAGTGCAAAATCTGTGTTGGGCTCTGGACTGGAGAAATGGGGCTCATGTGTCCTCAGGCTTATGGGCAAAAGTGCCCCCCCGAGAGAGAGACAGAGGTGGTGACTTCTTGCAGCACTGACAGCAAGGTCAGTCTTGAGCTCTCTTCTACATCCCAAAATGTCTACAACCCATCCTTGAAGGTGGGATGCCCAACTCCAAGTCTCTGCTGGCTAGGAAAAATACCTCAGTGAATATAACTACAGCAATCCTGATGGAATGGCTTGTATCATGTCCCTTGGTCTGTCCATGTGAGCTCTGCCTGGAGGTTTTGCAGAGGGACGTACAGCAGCGTGTTCTCCAAAATTACATTTGGGAGAATGACATCCTCCCAGTCTTTGGGGAGGAGCTTTACTCCAGACTTCTGCTGGTGAACAACTCCTGTCTTGGGGCAAAAGAGCTGTCCTGTCCTTCCAGGAGGTTAATCTGCAACTGGCTGGGTGCAGGGAAGGTGACAGGAGGGGCAGCCCCTGCCTGTGTGCTCTGCGGGCGTGGGCTCCTCTGTGCCTCTCCCGTTTAATCTCCCCCGCCACTGCCAGGAATCAGCGCTGAGGAAACAGGATGGCCCAGGTGGGACTGTGACGTGGCAGCCCTGGCTGCCTTCCAGCCACAGAAGGAATGCAGCACAGGCACCCTAGGCCAGATCTGGATGTGTTCAGACCGTTGTTTTATCTTCCAGAAGCACCCAAATCCCCCAGACCCATCACCCCCTTGTTTCTGTCAAACCCTGCTCCTAATGCTGATGGGAACAAGGTGTTCTTTGGGTTATCTCACTCTCTGCAAAGATGGGTGAGATTTGGGCTAAGAAAAACTCAGATTTGCTACTGCAGAAAATGAGCCTGCTTTTCCAGAATGCCAAGAAGCTTTAGGGAAGTTCTTGGTGGCAGCAAAGACTCAGCAGGAGTTGCCCCTTTAGGGAAAGAGATGGAGTCTGAGTTTCATGGCAGCTTCACAGAGTAATCATGGAGGAACAATATGCAGGAAAACAAAGCTGTGCTGTTCCTGTTCTTGAGTGCTTTTCTCAGTTTTACACAAGCCAAAACTGGCTGAGCCATTTGGACTATCAGCTGCTGATTCTTGATATTAAATGGCAATCTTCTAGAGATCTTAAAGTCCTGATGCAGTACTTAATCCCAGGTAAGGCATTGTGAAGGCCTTGCACTGAGATGTTTTCCTGCCTCATGTCTGTTTTAAGAAGGTAAAGCCCTTATAGGGATGATAGCTGGGAGGGAGCACAGGATGCACACAGAGGTTTTCCAGCCAGGACCACTGGCAGGAGCTGGGTAATAAAGGCAAAAACAAACTCAAATCATCCAAACACGAGCCTTGATAATGGTACCCAACCTCCTCCTGATTGTCCTGTCACCACCCTGTCCCTCAGCCACAGAATCATTAAGATTGGTAAAGACCACTCAGATCATTGAGTCCATCCATTCACCCAGCACTGCCAGACCCTCCACTAAACCCTGCCCTTGGGTTTAGTCCTAGACCCTGTCCTTGCCACATCTACATGGTTTTGAGCACTTCCAGGCATGGTGATCCCACCACTTCTCTGGGCAGCCTGTGCCATAGTACAGATCAGATATTTCTCTTGGAGCAACTAGTACACCTTGAAGAGGGAGACAGTGAGAGGAAGGAAAAAAGCAGAGTGGATCAGTAAAAACAAACACCCCTGTAAAGAGAAGATTTGAAAATTGCTGTAGGAATAGTTTAGGAGTTTCACAAAACCTCAGGGGCTCTCTCACAGCCCTAATGAAAACCTTATGAAACTCAGCAAATTCCAGCACACTTTGGTCAGGCTCCTCAAGCAGAGCCTCTGCCATTTCCAGTGTCAGCTGAATCCAACAGAAAGGAGACATTTCACAGTCAGGGGAGGCTCAGCCCCAGTGCTGGTTAATGGGTGTGCGAACCTGACAAAGTTCATCCCATGGCATCCTGTGGAGGAGGAAATCACTTGTGCTGTGGCAGTGACAACCCTTGAGGTTCAGGCTCCTTGGACCTGTCCTGTCGTGGGAATCACACCACAAGCAAGCAAGATGAGGGATTTATATCTTGTTCTAACATGGAACTGGGCAAACAAGGTTATTTATGCCTTTTGGACAAGATTACATGGGGTGTCCATGCAGGAACCAGAAAGTTGGCTCAGTTTCCCCACAGCTCACCCCCACTCTGTAGGAGAGGTAGCCTGGGTTTCTCCCCAGCAGGGTACAAGGCTGCTCCTTCAGCACTCAGTAATCCAGCTGGGTTTTAATCCAAATGGTTTTACTGTGGGTCAGGATCACTGAGGTAGCTGTGGAACATATTGGCTTTACTGGTGAAGGCAGCTGGAGCTCTCACCATCAGTATTTTTTTCCTTTTTTCTTAATTTCCTTTTTTCCTCAGGCAGACCAGAGGTTTTCACAACTGTGGGAAATCTGGTTGTTCCTGTTGGTGTCCATACCTGAGTGGCCACAAAATAACTCCACCCTCCCTTGCAAACTTAATTTTTAATCTGTCTCATTTCAGTGACCAGGCTGCACGTGTGAGTACAGAAATTCACCGTGGGCTTGTGTATGGGATGGGGGATGAAATCCTGAATCCCTGCCTTTGCCAGGGCTCCCCAGCCTCTGCCATGAAATTGTTAGTGTCACAGCCACTGCCAGGCTGTGGTGCCAGTCTGCAGAGCATAGGGGATGTCCTTTTCCTGTGTCAGGTGGGGATTATGCCCTGGAAGAGAATCTGGATTTTCCTTAAGGACTTTTGAGTTTGTTCCCCAAAACAGAGCAAAGATTTCTGCAGGACAGGTAGTCTGGCAGCTGAGTTGAGTTCATCCCTCCTTATGTTCACATCTGCTAAGCAGAGCCCATGAATCCAGCTCTGAGGAGGTGCAGGAGTGCAAGGACAAGCCCTGCAAACCCCTGAGCCTGGGTAGCTGCAGCAGAGCTCAGGCTGTGCCTGCATGGCCAAGGGACAGCGGGTGGCCAGGGCTGGCACTGCCCAGGCACAGCCATTGTCTGCAGGAATGCAGCCCTGCCTGTGCCAACCAGGAAGGAGCAGCAAAAATCCACCACCCCTAAAGGCTGGGGAAATGCCACCCGCCTGCAGTCACCCTCCCTGCTTTGTGCAGTCCCCAAAGGGTGCAGGCACTGTGCCTGATGTCCTTCCTTGGCCCATTCCCCCCCATGTCAGGTGTTGGTCACTCAGGAGCTCTGCCACCTCTGCTGCCAGCACCAGAGGGTGATGATCCCCATCACAGCCTGGGTTCAGGGCTGGATGAGCAGCAGCCACTCCACTGGTGCTGTGACAACCCCCCTGCACTTCTGCCCATCATCTCCACCTCCTTCTTGTACATCAGCTCAGGGATCACAAATTGGGTGAGATGGATTCACTGGGACCCACAGAACTTCTCAAAAATGGGAGATGGAATAGTTAAGGCTGAAAAAGACTTCTAAGATCATTGAGTCCAACCATTAACCCAGCACTGCCATGTTTACCCCCAAAGTATACCCCCAAGATAAAGTGCAAGTCTGATTTGTATTATTACAGCTTTCCAATGAGTGGAGAATTCAAACAGCCGTTTTTTAGGGAATGTCACAGTCTGTAGACTTCAGCTGCCTTATCAGAAGTGATCTCCATGGAGTCCAAGGCAGAGCTGAACCCCAGCTCCTGTATCCCCTGTCCCCTCTGGGCCACACCCCATGCTGTGCTGCATGTGGAGCTAAAATCCTGCCACAGTCTTGGGTGCCAACAAGGAATGGTGTCCCCCAGCCACCCCCAACCTGTGCATGACAGGCTGCTGAGGAGCAGAGCTGCTGCCTGAAACCATCCAATTTTCATTGATACACCCAGTGCTTCCCAGGAGCCTTTTGGGGTTGTTCCTTGAGAACAGCTGAAATATTCACACTGACTCAGCCCAGCACTGGCTCAGAGCTCAGCTGAGCCAAGAGCCTTTTCCCAGGAAGTTCTGGTTACTGCATTTGAACACCAAACAAGAAGCTCACGTTACTTCCCTGTGGGATGGAACTCCTAATACAAGTGAGAGGTTGTTCTTGGGGCATCCCTGTGCCATGCCCCAACAGGAACTGGCTGGATTCTTGTGTCTCCTTCCTACTTTTCCAGGCTCTCCTGAACAGCAGCACTCACTCAAAGAGCTCACCCTGCAAAGGGCAGTGTTATCTCACCCATTTCTGGCACGAGGGGAAAGTTGCAGAACTTGCCTCCCTTTACAGCCAGGGCTTGGCTGGTTTGGATCAAACCCAGCAGAGTGGACGGGCACCAGCTCAGTGTGTAGGCACCAACACAATACAACACTCCAGGCAATCTCCCTGCTCACCAAAACCCCCTGGGGACAGGCAGGGATGGCACCAGTGACAGCAGCACACATCAGTGTGGTGGCACACATCAAAGTGCACCGGCACTGGGCACTCCCATGTGTCTGCTCGGGTTTGTCTCGCCTGCAGACACAGGCATCACTCCCTTTGCAAACAGAGAGGAGGAGGAGGAGGAAGGTGACACCGAGGCTCACCAGCCTGGGGAGGAGGGAAGGGCAGGGCACTCCCACCTGAGCAGGAGTTCTGGCCCTTGAGGCAGATCTGCTGCACCCACTTTTGGGTTTAGGATGTTTTCTCTCCCCAGCAAGGATCTGGATGAGGCTGAGGATCAGAATGAGAGTGGGGCTTGACTCCTCTTTGCTCAAAGATTTACTAGGGAGGACTTTTCCACACCACATTCCTTCTGCACAGAAATCCAGAAGAGGATTTTGGGAGAGGCCCCCAAACGATGCCTCCAGGGTTGCATTCCTGTGCTGGTGGATGAATCATTTTCCAGTTCCACAAGGAAAGAGCCCATCTCTGATGCACTGAAGGCCAGGAACCAGTTGAGGGAGGGGATTGGAACAGGCTGGACTGGTTTCCAAGCTTCAGGCAGCTGAGTGAAGGAGAGCAGTTAGCACTGAGCAAGGTGTGTGTTTGCACATCTCTGCCTGGCAGCTGCAGCCTTTGATTCCTCATGGGAACTGCAGGGGGACACAGGGATTGGGGAACTGCAGGGAACAGGGATTGGGGAACTGCAGGGGACACAGGGATTGGGAACTCAGGGGACACAGGGATTGGGGAACTACAGGGATTGGAGAACTGTAGGGGACACAGGGATTGTGGAACTGCAGGGAACAGGGATTGGGGACCGCAGGGATTGGGGAACTGCAGGGGACACAGGGATTTGGGAGCTGTAGGGGACACAGGGATTGAGAAACTACAGGGAACAGGGATTGGGGAACTCAGGGATTGGGGAACTGCAGGGGACACAGGGATTGTGGAACTCAGGGATTTGGGAATTTCAGGGAACAGGGATTGAGGAACTGCAGGGAACAGGAACTGGGGAACTGCAGGGAACAGGGATTGGGGAACTCAGGGGCCACAGGGATTGGGGAAATCAGGGATTGGGGAACTCCAAGGACACAGGGATGGGGGAACTCAGGGGACACAGGAGTTTCTGCTTGGATAACCTGTCCAGGGAGCAAAGGACCTGATATTTCTAAAGGACCACACTTGACAATGCAGGAGCTTTGTGGTCTGAACAACTGAAAAATCAGAGGTTTCTCAGGAACATTTTTGCTCTTTACACAGAAAATGGTGATTATTCAATAAAAGCCCACGCCCCAGCTCTCAGCCATTTCAGCCAAAATCCAAACCACTTCAAATCTCCAGTGACGCAGGCTTGAAGTTATTTCCTTACATCCCCTTCCTTCTCTCCTAAATCAGCCTTCCCAGCTGGATTACACTTCCCAAAGTGTCTAACCCTCTTCACTGGGGTGCTTTGAACCTCACACTCCCTGAAAGCAGAGCAGCAGCAGGTAAATCCTTCCTGTCTGCTGGGAGCATCCACAACATTTGCTTTTGAAGAGGAGTCCAGATGCATTTGTGCCAGAAAATTCTAGCTGCAGATGTTGTTGTGGTCCCAGGGATGCAGGGGTGGCCAGAAGCCTCTCCTGCAGCACAGTGACAGTGACAGGGTGTGTGCTTGTCCATATCAGGGGTGTCCCCACTTAGACAAGGGAAATGGGAAGTGTGGAGGATTCTGAAGAGGACACACAGGTCCTGCCCTGCCATGTCTGGGATCTGCAGAACTGTGTGCTGCAGTGGCTGGGTTTATTTTTCAATATCTTCACTAAAAGGAGCTCACAGATGCTACAGGTATCCTGCTTTGGCATTCATATTGGAGAGAGAAGTGAGAAGAGGTGGGGAGAGGTGGAAGCAAAGTGAAAAGAGAAGAGAAGAGAAGAGAAGAGAAGAGAAGAGAAGAGAAGAGAAGAGAAGAGAAGAGAAGAGAAGAGAAGAGAAGAGAAGAGAAGAGAAGAGAAGAGAAGAGAAGAGAAGAGAAGAGAAGGTGCCTGCTGGCTGATCTGCTGCAGGAACTGCCCAAAACTGAACAGAAAAANAGAGAAGAGAAGAGGAGAGATTTCCAGTTGGAAAGGATCTACATGTGCCCTTGCAACAAGGATGAAGCTATATGGTTGTCCTTATACATTGCTGAAATCTCATTTTTGTGTTGGGAATTAATGCTTTTTGATGTGACACAGGTCAGACATCCTACTGAAAGCCAGGCATTTATCCTGTCAATAACTCTCCCTCTTCTAGAATCCTAGGGTGGTTTGGGTTGGAAAGGACCTTAAAGATCATCTAGTTGCCATGGGCAGGGACACTCGAGGAGAGAAGAGCCTCTCTTTGTGATGTTTTTCTCCCACTGTGCTTTCCACACTCTGTTCTGTGGCACTCCTAGCCCACTTTATCTCTGATTTCTGCCCTGGGCCCACTGGCAGTGACCACAGCTCTGATCAAAGCCTCTCTGGCATCCATCAGAGAGCAGCACTTATTTCCCAGTTTCTGTATAACTCCCCTTTTGAAAATCTCAATTCCTCGAATGAGATGGGCATTTTTTGGCAATGGTTTGTTGTTTTAAACTTGTGGTTGTTTTTCCTTCTGAAGCACCGCATAGGTGATCCAGCCAGTCCTTGTCATTCATTGCACAGGATCATTCAATCTTTAAATTTGGAAAAGATCTCTATGATCCATGAGTCCAATCTTTACCCCAGCCCTGCCAAGCCCACCACTAAACCCTGTCCCAAGTGCCACATCTACAGTTTTTTGAACACTTCCAGGGATGCTGACTCCTCCACTGCCCTGGGCAGCCTGTTCCAATGCCTGACCACCCTTGTGATGAAGAAATTTTCCTTAATACCCAAACTAAACCTCCCCTGGCACAACCTGGGGACATTCCCTCTTGTCCTATGGCTTGTTAAAGGGGAGAAAAGGACTCCCACTTCATTACCACCTCCTTTTATCTCCCTGCTCTCTGTTAATGTGTTTGATCCGCTTGGATCTCCCTGCTCAGATCTCTGATTTCAATTACTCCCAGGGAAAACTCTTTTCTGCTCCTCATGGAGTTTCAACTGCAGATTGTTCCTCCATGGCTTCAGAGACCCATCCCTGACACCCTTCCCTGGTTTGGCTGGGGGAGCATCATTCAGGTGTGGCTGTATCCACAGATCCATTGACAAACAATGAGATTTTGCACGGAGCTTCCCTAAAACAGCAGCAGTGTTTAACACAGAGCCTTGCTTTCATCTCCCTGCAGCTCCACAACTCAGTTCACACAAGGCAGTAACCAAATCCTGGCAGGAAAGGGCTCTCCCTGGGGAAACAACTTCAAGAAATGATGCTTGGAAAGCCCCTCCAAGCCCACTGAGCTTAAGAGGCTGAGCTTGAGACAGAAGGGTTTCGTTCTTCCCAGGGGGCTTTGGGCATGACTGAAGCATTTTCCCCCCCAGATTTTCTATAAGCAGCACATTTGTCAGGCTGGGGGAGCTGAAGGATGAGCAAAGCTATGTTACAAACCTCTGGTGGGGACAGACATCAGCTGGAGCAGGTAACAGCAAGGGGAACACTGACCTCAACCTGCCTGGGGGGACGTGCTGGAGCTGGATGAGCTTTAAGGTCCCTTCCAGCCCAAACCATTCCATGATTCTATCAATGACTTTTTTTTGGCCATTCCTACCTTGGGCTGACCTGAGATGAGGGAGGCTTCTCCCACCACGTTTTTCCCCCAGCAAACAGGCCCCTGATGTTATTTTCCCCACTCCTGCACGTTTCCCAGCTCAGACAGCCAAGGTTTGATGCAGTGCTTTGACGCTGCTGCCTCGGCTGCGGATCTGAGGGCAGCTCCAGTACCTGACAGCTTGTGCTCCCCATCCTCCCTCCTACCTCAGCCTGGTACAGTCATTCTCCCCTCCCACCTTGCACTGTGCAATTTTAAATAGAGCATCAGGATAAGCTCTGAACATGCAGGAAAACAGGGCTGAAAACACAATTTACAGACCCGGACTGGGACCATTTAGAATTCAGCCTCTCTCTCCCCTTCCCTTCCTTGAATAGTGGTTTAGGCTACCTGCAAGCTAAAATTGAATGTTCAGAGGCCACATAGAGCTCACTGGTACAGTAGCAGCCTCAGTTTTTCCATCTCTGTGTTTCTTACATTACAGCAGTGCAGCTTTTTTATAACAGCCTCAAGGCTGTTGGTTGATAAAAGCAGTAAAGCTGTAGTTGCTGCTCATTTAAAGAAAAAAAAGTAAATAAAATAATAATCACAGAATTGTTATGAATTTTGAAAATGCTGTTGAAAAAATGACCTTTTTTTTGCATTGTTCCAGAGCTGCCATAGAGTAGGAGAGAGGAGCAGAAAGACTGTAGGAATTGACAGTGTTGAGGTTTGTTTTGATAAAATATTAGCATTTAAAAAGGCAACTCAGAGCACTTTAACCCATCTCTAATTGCTGTCATTCTCAGCAGGGCCGTGGCAGGTGGGATCTCTTAGAATCCCAGAATGGTTTGGGTTAGAAGGGATCTTAAAACTCATCCAGTTCTACCCCCTGCCGTGGTCAGGGACATCTCCCACTGTCCCAGGCTGCTCCAAGCCCTGTCCAACCTGGCCTGGGACACTTCCAGGGATCCAGGGGCAGCCACAGCTTCTCTGGGCACCCTGTGCCAGGGTCTGACCATCCTCACAGAGAAGAATTCATGCCTAATATCTAATCCAAATCTTCTCTCTTTCAGTTTAAAGCCATTCCCTGTGTCCTGTCCCTCCATCCCTTGTCCCAGTCCCTCTCCAGCTCTCCTGGAGTCTCTTTAGGCTCTGGAAAGGGCTCTGAGCTCTCCCTGGAGCCTTCTCCTCTTCAGGTGAGTACCCCCAGCTCTCCCAGCCTGGCTCCAGTCCTTGGAACATCCCTGTGGCCTCCTCTGGAGTTGTTCCAGCAGCTCCACATTTTTGTTGTGTTGGGAGCCCCAGAGCTGGTCCCAGCACTGCAGGAGGGGTCTCACAAGGGCAGAGCAGAGGGGGAATCACCTTCCTCAACCTGCTGGTGCCAATTCTTGTGATGCAGCCTAGGATGTGCTTGTCTTGCTGGAGGATGATCTGCTGATCTCTTTATTTTCAGAGGTTCTTAATGATCCAATTTCTGCTTCACTGATAATCACACATCAGTTCTCAGGAGGTAAATGCTCTAAAGCTCAAAATGATATTAGGGAAAGAACCCACCATTATGACTAATTAGTGGCTCTGCTTAAACATTTCTGGCTGTCTCCAGGATGGAGCTGATACCTATTTTGGTGGTGAGATCCCTAAAAATGGGAGACAGCATACAAACCCTGTGCCTGTGTGATCCAGCCTGTCAGCAAGCACATCAAATTCATTATTTTAAAAAACATCACAACAAAGTGTCACAGCTGACAACCTGGTTATGAAAAAGTTAAAAGAAGAACTTGATTTTTCTGCAAAGTTGAAATTTAGAAAATCTAAAGCAGCCAGAAAATCTGGCTCCCTTTGCTGCCTGGAGCTGACTCATCGAAGGCAGATAAAAACCATTTATCCCACAGCACCCAAAGACTTTCAGGAGAACAAGAGTAATGTGGAATCAAATGATGTGAGGGCACAACCTTTACAGAATATGAAAGAAAGTATATTATTTGTGGAATGGTTTTGCCCCTTGGACAATGAGGTATAGACAATTTCCTTCTTTTCATAGGAGTGAAGGTGAGAAGTGCCTGTGCCCCAACAGCAGCCAAGGAACTGAAAGAATTCGAGGAGAAACTGGATCTTGGAGAGACCCAGATTTAACATCAAGTCTTTAACTTGAGCCTGACCTTTTCCCTAGCACACTGTAAAGGTTAAGAGATGCCTATCAAGGAACTTTTCTCCTTTTAATTTAAATTTTCCATATTGGCTGGGTTACATTCATCAAGTTACACCTTCATCCTGCATCCCTTGGGGAGCATGGATTTGCAGATAATCTGATTTTTGCAGACAAGAATGTCTTTGTTTTGCTAACAGAGATGCAGGAGTTACTTGCAGCAGCTCCAACACCCCCAGGGTCCCATGTGGCTGGAGCTGCCTGTGATGGGCAAAGCTGTCTCCTGGAAAAGCCAAGAGCTGGGCCCAGGCAGGAATCCCAGATGGGATTTAACTGTGAAGGCAGTCTTGCCCTCGTGAATGAAAAGAGAGGCAAAAGAGGAGGAAGGAAACAGCCAAGGTTGGATGGCTCCTCCTCAGCTGCTGGAGCTGCAGAGCACTCCTGCTTCACCATGGTCACCCCATTCCTGGGGACAGACAGCCAGGAGGGCGAGGATGATAAATGGCAATCACAGAACCAAAGAACAGCCCAGCCTGAAAGAGATCTTGATCATCTGCTCCAGCCTCTCATGGAAAGGGAGCCCAGGTGAGGTTTTCCATCATTCTCCAGTCACACCTTGAAATCCTCCAGCCATGGAGACTCCACCACATCCCTGGGGAAGGGGTTTCCATGATTCTCACTGTAAAGATTTCTTGTGTCAAGATAAAACCTTTTCTTGTAGCCATTCCTTGTTGTGTTCTCCATGGCCCTGTGTGAAGAGAGATTCCCCATCCTCTTTGCAGCTCCTTTCAGCTCTGGGGTGCTGTGATGAGGGGTCTCCTGAGCCTTCTCATTTCCAGGCAGCAGGGACCAAACTCCTGCAGTCCTTCCTCACAGGGCAGGCATTCCAGGTGGGAAAAGCCAAGGAGATGGGCTGAAAGGGGTGGATAATAGGATAATGGCTTGGAAACCCCTCCTTCCTCCCCAAAACCCCAAGAGTGTGTTGGGAATGTGAAAGTGCTGCAGTCACTACCAGGGAGGGGCAGCCCTGCAGGTGTGGGGTGCATCATTCCCTGGAACCCTTTAGGTCCAGGCTGGCCCCCTCTCCCTGTGCTGCCCTTTCCCCTCGCCCTGCACACTGGGCACGGGCAGGGAGTGGAACTGGCACAGGGAATGTGCCTTGGCACACACCTGACAGCTTGGCACCACTGCCATTCCTTCTTTTTTTTTTCCCTCCCCCTCCTGGAGATTCAACATTTGTCCACAGTTCTCCTCGTACTTCAGCCAAAGCTCAATTTAAAATTATGTTGCTTGAAAAAAAAAAAAAAAAAAAGGGGGTGAGCAGCAAAGATTTTGGAGGAAAAAATGGTTTAGCACTAAGGGGGAGGCGTAAGGACATAATTTAGGACTCAACTATCTGAGAAATGCTGATTTCCCCCTTTTATTTTCCTGTGCTGATCACATATTTCTGCATTTTCGTGGAGGAAAAAATAATCAGTGACTAGAATTACCATGAATACTTATCCTGTATTCAGGTGTGGAACCACTGGCTCCTTTCTCAAAGGAAACTCAGGAGTAATTGGGCAAACGAAGAAATTGCTTGTGAAATACCAAAAGAGATTTTTTTTTTTTTTTACCTGAAGGAAGGCGTTATCCATGGACGTGTGGAGCACAATCCTGGCAGAGTACTCAGACACCCAAAGCTGTGGGGATGCTCTTCCTTGAGATAATGTCTTTTAATTTGCTCTAGGGCGCCTTTCAAAGGCAGCGCTGCACGGCTGCACCATCTCGTGGTGTGACCTGGCCCTGCATGGACAGAGCCTTTAAATCCCTGATTTTATCCAAGACTTCCATCACAGACACGTCAAAGCCAAATGCTGCCACTGCCAGACCATGCCATGGCTTGGACCACCACAATCCACAGCCATGAAAACCCTCCAGACCTTCCCCCTCATGCTCCTTTTTGGGATGCAACAATCCAATTGTTCTCCAAGCATCATCATCCCAAGTCTTTACCTGATCATTCATTGTTATTCCAAGATCTACCCAGCAGATCAGGGATCAGACCAGTGGGTGATTACTCATCTGAACCTGCTCTGAGTGACTAAGATGTGTTACAGAGGATTCCAGGGAGAGCAAGGCTCCAGCCACTGTTTAGAGGAAAAATCAGAAGGGAAGTTAAAGAGTCACAGAGCTCCAGCCCTGTGATGCAGAGCCAAGGGCAGGACCTGTCCGTGCTCAGCCTCAGCCCTACTCCCACACAGCACCTGGTCCCTCTCAGCTGGCACTCTTTTCCAAGCAAAATGATTCTGTGATTCTGTGATTAAATGAATTCTTCAGGTCTTGAAAAAAAAAAAATCCTCCCCTCTTCTTCTAGATGTATTTGCTTGTGAAGGAAAAAGATGGTCCATTTCAGGTGCACTAAAAACCCCACAGATAAATTTTACACAGATCTCTGGTTCTGTCTCTGAGGGTACAGCAGGTATTAACTAGGGGATTAAGTAGAGATTAGAAAGAAAGAAACCTAACAGCATTTATAAAATAATTTTCCTATTAAAAACACACATGAAAATGCCAGACTTTCACCTTTCTGTGGGTTTGTCTTCCAGCAAATACTTGCAACCACCTTCTTCAGCCTATGCAGACCTAACTTGAGAGAAACTGCTTCTCATGGACTCCAGCTCCCCCAGCTTCTCCTTTCCCTAAGGGAAAAAGGTTTGGCTGCAGACTGGGTGACCCCAGACCTGTGCCAGGCCAGCTGCTCAACATCAGCACTCACAGCAGGCACTGCCACTGTTGCCTGGAAAGGCTGACCTGGAATAGAGACTAGGCAGAGCAGAAAGAATAAAATAGGAAATTATTGAATTTATTTACTGAATTTATTGAAAGGATTCACCTTGGGCAGTGCAAGAGCCTGGCCAGGGCTACACCCAAATCAAATCCAAGATAGATCCTGGTCACGAGTTTTTACACTTTTTAAAGTTTTGGTTCATCTACATATTATCAATTATCCAAGCACAGCCCCAGGCTATGAAGTCTCAGCCCCCTGGCTTGCCCCCTTTCCCTCACTGTTGTTTCTGCTTTTTGGGTACCAGTTGTCTGTGATTCTCTAGATAGAAAGGAATGGTTTTATCTAACACCCCTGTGAAGAGAACTTACTAACATATGAAGTTTCAGAGTCACACACTAAGCAGCAGAGTATAAAAGCTAAAACCCAAGGCATCACCACCAGTTCGAGAGGTGACACCACAGCCTGGGAGAAAGGCAGTGATCCTGCTCCACTCTCAGCCCCGTTTATCCCTAAAAACCCAGGACAGGCAGGTGAGGAACCCAGCAGCTGCTCCAGGGATGCTGTGAATGTCACACAAGGGGTGCTGCATGCAGGCACTGAAAGGGGTTTGTACAGAAACCCCACCAGCCACCATCACATTTCCTCCTGCCCCCTTATCCTGTCCCACAATCCAGGATTTTGCTCCTTTTCTCAGCTCCATATTACAGGCTTTGGTGGCTTTGGAAGGCATCCAGCAGGTTAACCAAAAGGAACAGGAGCTGAACCTTTCTGCCACACCTGCTGCCAGAGGAAAGCCTTGGTGCTCAGCAGTCAAGGCTTTCATCTTTACTAAAGCCCAGCAGCTCCCAAGAGTTGTGAGAAGAATGGAATGAGAACTTTCTGATTCTCTGTCGTCTTTGCTTCCCCCTCCCAATGTTTCCCCATGGAGAATGGCATGTGGACAGAGAAAGGAAGATTTCTGGGAACAGACCTAAACCATTTGCAGTATCAGACATGAAGAGAATGAAAAAAATAACACAGATAGTTTATTGTCAAGCTGAATCAAAGCATGAAAAAAAAAATTACAAGGTTACAACTGTAAAGAAATCTGGTTTTCATCACAAAAGCTCATTAAAATCAAAGAAAACAACCCACTGTCAAGCCAGCCACCCCCCCAAGCTTTCGAGTGCAACATTTACTGAAAGGCTGGGAATTCAGAGGTGGTGACATCACGTTTGTAGGGACAAAAGGATCACCCCTCATTATCCGGAGGGACAGAGGTTCTCCGAGGGGGTGACACGTTTCTGGCTGAGCAGTGACTCCTCTGGTTGCCTTTGAGCAGCAGCAGCCTTGTCCTTGCTGGAGTGCAGCCCGAGGGGAGGAGGCTGAGGGATGCTGTGCTTGTGTCCAGCTTTTCCTGCCATTTCCACCCCCATCAGGTGTGTCACTAAATCAAAATGATTTTTGTCTGCAAAACTGAGCGATGTCGATTCAAGGAGGGCAGAGGGAGGCACCATGGGGGGACACAGGCACAGCCACCACCTCCCAAAGTCATTCTGGTCTAATTCTAGCCATGGCCAAACCTCATTTTTTGATGGTGGGGTGCACTGCAGAGGAACCACACTGATCCCTGTGTGTGGAAATGCCCCTGAACACGGCTTCCATCACAGCTCCCAGCGCAGCTCCTTCCCAACAGAACTCCTGGGAGCTTTCCTGCCAACCTGTCCAAAGCCATGGGTCACCCACAGATCATTCCTTCTCCAGCAGCTCCAGCAGAACCACAGCAGTCCAGGAGAACTTCACCCAGGCTCCTGCCAGCGTGGCTGGGCTGCTGGGAAGTCTGCATGGTTTAGGTCACTTGCCAGGAAAACTGCTGGAGGCTGCATCCCATCCTGGAACAGCCCTATCCCATCCTGCAGGAAACTTCCCTTCAGTTGGCTTTCCTTCTGAGTCAAAAGACAAGAAAAAGGGTGGAAAAAAGCCACTGGAAAGCCCATAGGTGTATAGATTACTGTGCATTCAGTTCTGTACACACTTGGTTTCTGTCAGCACAGAACAACAGGATCTTTCTCACCACTATAAATGAGCTGTTTTATGAATTTTGAAACACTTCTTTTACCAAGTGAAAAAAAAAAAAAAAAGGAAAAAAAAGAAAGGCATCTTTATCCTTAGTAGCAGCTAAGGAGATTGGTAAAATTAAAAACAAAAACCAAACCAAAACAAACCAAACCTGAAAAAATAAAAACCTGATCAACCAGTACAAAGTAAAGGCAGGCCAGGTCATTCCAACCTATCACAGGACTAAAAGTATTTTTAATTGCAGTTAATGTGCTATCCTGAGCCAGCTGCTAATTCAACAGGCCTGAGGTTTTCTGCTCATAAAGCATCAATAATATGTGTCTTTTCCTAGAAAGGAAGGCTCTTAAGTCTTACTGTGTCAGATAAAAAGTCCCAAAATAGATTTTTCCAACCAAATAGTGTTTTATTCAGATATTCATGTGGATATGGCAGTGATGTTAAGAACAGCTATTCAAGTAGCTGAAGTAAGCCCTTCAAAAGAAGTCACACAGCTTTGAGACTTGAACAAATTATTGTATGATCTCATCCAAGAGATCTAAATAGCTGGAACATCTGCAAGAGTCGCCACCAATTTATTTAGCAGAGTTCATCAGCAGTTCATCAGTTCTGTTTGCACAAGCAGGTGCCAGGGCAGCCACTGAGGAGTCCTGCACGACTGAGAAAGAGGAGAGGGGGAGGAGGGTGGGGCAGAGATGGTTGATTTTACCCTCGAACATGGATGTGCATTAGCAGGGCAGTGCCTGTTACTGAAGAAGTGCAGAAATGCTGTTTCCCAGAGAAGTATTACATGCACAAGTAACTATATTGTTAAAATTTTTTATTTGTGACAGTAAAGAAACCATTCAATACCTGATTGACAACACTCCTCTCTCCTGCAAACACTCATATGGTATCTGTAGTGTTTCTCAAGTATTGCTGGATTGTTCATTGCATCAAAGTGTAAACAGCTCCATCATAAGGAAAAAAAAAAGGAAAAAAAGAAAGAAAGAAACATTTCCATTGCTTACTCCTCTGTTGAGGAGCTCCCAATAGATCTTTAACAAGAAATAAGAGCGAGTCAGCTGGGATTTTACAACATCATGTGAAACAAAACTGACAGCTGGTTTTGCATAGTTAGCCCAGAGATTTTGAAGCAATTGCCCCACACTAGTGTCACCTACCCCTCCTCGCCCCACAAAGGCAAAAGAGCATCACAGCACCTTGGAATCAGAGGCACAAACTTGTTTTTGTTTTACAAATAGGGCTGTGCAGAACTGTGGTTTATTAGGTTAAAAACAATCTGTCCAACAGAGGGTTATGCCTTTGCAAGTCACAGAGCTACAGATTCTTTTTCTTGTTTGTTTTTTTTTTTAAATACACTGAAATTTCAAAAGCTGCAACATCAGCACACACCAGTGTCCATTTAGATACTTTATTGTCCCCAACCAGTCTAATCAAAATCATGCTGTAAGAAAAGTGATTGCGTACACTGACAACCAAAACGTCTCCAGGTGTTCAGTTTCTTCCACGTATAACTTTTGCTGTTTTAATAAAGATCAAAAGGGTGAAACAAAGAGACAATTCATTCTTCCAAAGCTACCTAAATGAACACAGCAATATTGTACATTTGCCACCACCTCCCCATCCCCAGCCTGCCACGCTTCCTGGTGTGAGCAAGGATTCTGTGCACAGCCCTAAGGTTACAAATGGCAATTTCACTGTTAACACTCCCGTTGGATTTCAAGGGTCTAAGGCATTCTGCCTTACAGCTTAATTTAAAAATACCCATACAGGCAAAAAACCGTTTTTTAACCCAACATAAAAAGGACAACAGAACTTCAGGCCAGGCCGCATCTCTTTAGAATGACCAACTGGGAAAAGGCTTTTTAATATTTCTATAATATCCAGAAATAGAATTGAAACCCAGGGTTTATAACAGCCCTGGTGACCTGCATGCAGTACCTGCACTTCAAAATATGCAAGTGATTTATGAAATAAGTTGGTTTTTTTTATTTCCTATTTGATTTTTTTTTAAAATCTTGTATTTAAAATACAATCAAATACCCGTATTGCAAATTTTACAAACATTCCACTTGTTGTCTGACTTTATGGACAGAACTCTATTGCTTTTTTAGAATCTAGAAACTCTAAATATATAGCGTATGTATATCCACACAAACTCAACACTTGAAATTTCAAGTATGATGATAGTGTCAAAATAAACAACTGTGACAGTTTGATCCCTTTGGCCAAATCTGAATACCCAGGGGAGTCCAAACCTGATTGCAGAGCACTCTGAGTTTTATTTCCATACGAGTTGAGAGAGTTAAAAAAAAAAATAGAACTGACCAGAACTTACTGAAAATACTCTTAAGACTAGCAGAGATCAAAGCTGTGCTAAGTTTTTTGTCTTTGTATTGTCACCAAGTGTCATTTTAATGCTGTACTAAGTTACAGTAAGTTGGGTTTTTTAAAATTTGGGGGTTTTAAGAGCCAAAATAATACAGTACAAGTAGGGTTGTACAGAACATCATCAGAACCATCCCTCCAGAGGCTGGTGCAGAAGTTCAGTTGCCCATTCTATGTGGATTTGAAAACAATACAAGACACTTTAATAATATAATCAACATTCATTCACAGACTTAAGGCAACTGGTTCATGAAATCGCTGCTTCCAGAGATGCAAATAGGTGACATGGTTTGTCTCACGTCCCTCAGGTCACAACTGTCACACGGCCCTGGCTCGTGGTTATTTACTCATTGTCTCATTGTTTGGTCTGATGCTAACGAGAACAAGTCTTTGAATTTCTTCAGCCATTCCTCTCATACCTGCACGACTAACTACAACCTGAATGCTTCCCTGCAAACTGCACTGGGGCCCAGGAGCCACAGGCACAGTTGAAAATACTGCTCAGAGAACAACTTTTTATTTTTTTTTTTTTTTGGCAGCTTACAGTTTCATTACTCTGGAGTCAAATACAAAATTAAACCATCTTAAACTGAAAGTAAACATTAATGGACTAACCAGAATCCATATGTCCTTTTCTTTTTTTTTTTTTGTTATATTTTTAAACAAAGTAGGCTTTTTTTTTAATTTTTAAACTCGACAGTTTGTCTTTTTGTTGTGGCACAGATTCATACAGTACTAAGGTGATGCCAGCTGGTTAAGAAACAAAAGGGTGATGCCCTACAGACTCAGGGGTGTGACAGGACTGCCTCCAGCACCCCTGGGCCCAGCCACAGCTGGAGCACAGCTGGAGCACAGCTGCACTGCAAGGGGGGCTCAGTTTGATACTGCACCCACCACAACCCACTCGCTGCCTGTGTAGACTGGCCTGCCCCTCTCAGATGGATTTGTTAAGCTGCTTCACCAATGTTTTTGAGACAAGGATCACAAGCCCCAAAGTCCATCACAAAGAATTTTTTTTTTTTTCCAAAGCCATCGGGACTTTTCGAAGAAAAAAGGCAAAGGGGGTCTACAATTCAGAATTTAGCACAAGGCTAATCAGAAGCACCAAATAATCCATTTAGTCTTCTCTGATGACAGCCAAATGCAGCTGCATTTTTTATGTTTGCAGATTTCTGCTGTGGACAATAACTAAAAGGTGACACTGGAAAGAGGGGGAGAAATTAAAGGTGTGCCTTGTTCTTCAGAGGCATAAAATATTTAAAAATCATTCATCTGAAAAGGTACCTATGGCACTGCAGAAGATGTGAAGCAGGCTTTCAGATTCAGAGATGAGTCTAACTCAACTCCAAAGCCAGAGGACCAATTTTAGTCTAGGCTAGTAACTTCTGCCCTTCCAGAAAGACTTGATACAACTCCTAATCTCTACCTTACACCTTGGGGAAAAAGAAATACAAATCAAAGGTGTGGGTAAAATACTTCCTGCATTTTCATGTATCAAAGAAAGGAGAGGGCTTCATCTTAATTGAAGAAAAAAAAACCAACTAAAAAAAAATCCTTTACAGGTCACCTTTAACTGGGTTCTCTGGTATATCAGATACCAATGGATTAATCCATGGGGGTGGGTTATGAAGCCTGGATTTTGTTTATTGCCCAAGTTTGCAGCTTACAGAAAATGTCTCATAGCACAGGCACAGTGGCAAAAACAGTATAACAGCCGATGGTCAACTCCATTTGGTGAGTATACAGTAGCAGCAATTAAAAGAAAAAAGTACTCCAAACAGCTCAATGTAGATCCAGCTTACCCAGATGGGTTGTTTTGAGAAAAGAATCTTAAACTAATAAATAGATCTCCTCCCAAGATAATGGTTTTCCAAAAAAGAAGAGGCATGGCAGTTGTGCGTAAGCAGAGACAGCAGAACTTCATCTGTCTGGAATTAAAGGTGCTTTAGGTCTATCAGCCACCTCATTTCCTCAACTCCATCACTCCCTAAATACTCCAACAACTGCAGATATGTTTGAAAACTGTGCCCAAAATCCTCATCAGTGAAACAACCACGTTAATGACCCCAATTCACCCCTCCCACGAACGCCTGAACCTTCTGAGCATGACAAAGTGTAACACAACTTAATGTCATCGTGGAGACAGGAACCCAGCATCTTGGTTTCAACTTTTTCCTTTGTTATATATTACAGTGCTCTATAAATTTTTTTTCCTTTTTCCTTTTAAAGCATTTAGACAATACAAGACTAAAAGATGTCTGGAAATACGTCTTATACAAAAATGAATTTTTATCTTAAAATAACATTCAAAAAGGCACTTCATTCTGTAAGAAAAAATTCAGAGTCAGGTCAACTGCTCTAAGCAGGGGGGTAAAATTGTCTGCATAGTGGGAGGGGAAGAAAGGGAGAGAAATTCAACTGCTGAAATACAAGCTTCTTTTTTTGGCATGTTTTAAGAAAAGCTGATCCAGTAAAAGATGTCCATTTATGAAATTAATTAAAAGAGTCCCATTTAAAATAGCTTCTTTTTTTTTTTTTCCTTTAAAAAAGTAGTCTGAACACATGACCTTAGGAGTCAGGCTTCTGAAGGCTTAATAGCATCACTCATGATTGTCCTTCGTGTCCAATGTAACAGGAAGATCAAGAGTAGCACTTCTGACAGGGGTGACCTCCCCAAAGCTTACATTTGAAAGAGCTGAAAGAGATGGAGACAGCCTCTAGCAACTGCCATCTAGGAGCAGGAGTCAGTCAGAGTTAAGGGCTACCTGTTGCAGAGTTTATGAAGCATACTGTAAACTTCTTCCTCTTTGCTTAGTCCTTCAAAGAAAGGAATAAGATCTAGCAGCTCTGTGTCTGTCATGTCATCAAACCAGGACTGCACAGGCACCTGAAACAAAGCAACCAACAAACACTGAGAGGGTTTCATGATGTAAAAGCCACGTGAGTTTTGTCTGTGTAGGTGTTCTGTAACCATCATCATCATGCTGTAACAATCATGGCAATTAGCTACTCGTTGCCATTCAGGTGGAGCAGCAGGTTCAACCCCAAGCCCAACCAGGACAGCTGACCTTCCCCTGCATGTCCAGGTGACCCACATGACCCCACACTGGGCAGCTCTCCTTGCTTTGCCTCCTTGGTATCCAGAACAGACTGGAAGGCAGACACAGGTTATGAAGCTGCACTGACACTTTATTTACAGGCAAATCTTTTTTTTTTTTTCCTCCCTCTAAGAATTATCAGAGTGAGTCACCAGGCACAGGCAGGCAGCAACAACCCCTTCTGGCATGAGGTTTGGAGGAAATGTTTAACTGCAAGGGCAGAACATTGCTCAGGTTAAAATGTTAGATCTAGTGAGTGGGTTCAGAAAACAACACATATAATAACCCTTCTTAAATATGTGGGCTGGACTTGGGGAAGGTGTTCTGTGCATCTTCACTATGGGAACACACTGAGGTCTTTTCAAGACTATCTTGGATCTTGTTACAAGCTCTGGTTTCTGCAGAGACTCAAGTATCAGTCAGCCAGCAGCACTTTTCTATACATGATTAAACCACTCTGACAAGGCCCTTAATATCACCTCCCAAATTTCTACAGCTCATTATTTTCTTGGCACTGATTTCCAAAATACCAAATTATGATCTTGGACCAGGTTTTTAATTTTAACCAAGAACATAAATTACAGCTGCAGGTCCTGGTTATTATAAATGGCAGCTTTAAACCATGTGTGGCACCAACCAGAAAAATGTTTTCACCACATCACTTAGGGCATCACAATATTAGGATCTGAACTTGAAAGCTGACTGCTGGAAGATAAATAGCTCATGTTACAAAAAAAGAAAAAAAAAGGAAATAAAAGGCTATTCTGGAAAGGCAGGACTGTGCAAAGCAGTGTTCTTTATAAAAGATTTCCTACACTGATTTTAACAGTTCACAAAGAAGGCAGCCTAAAAACATCAAAGCAAACAGTGCACAGCCTGGTTGTCTAAAAGTCAGCAGATCTGAGAGTTCCAGCTTCTCCCCTGGCAGCTAAAGCAGATGTGAGCAGCTGTACTGGCTGCAGCCCTGGATGGAGCACCCCAGACCTCTCCATCAGAGCTCCTGGAGCTGATACAAACACACAGTGAAAATGCACATTGCTCCTCACTGTTCTCCCCTACAGAACTGCTGCCTGCCCTTTATCCTGATTCCTAAACCTTGATGAACTTGTTGACTAACAGTTCTAATTATGGAGTTACAAACATAATTGACAGAGCAGTGTAACAACAAAACAGGATCTTGACTTTTTTTTCCCCTTACCCACAAATGCAGATCTCAATAGCAGTAACCAGTAAAGCATAAATTATCTTGCCTAATAAAATATTATTCACACAATGAAAAAGATGGGAGTACATACAGAAATTCAAGCAAACTATTCTTTCTGTAATCACTACTCCAAAGAACAAAATCTGTGCTGCAGGGCAGCTTTGTTTCTTAGAGCTAGGTTGGTTTTTCAGGTTCCACACCACTTGGTATTTCTCCAAACTGCTGGACCTCAAGCCAATAGCCAAAGCTCAGAGCACACCAGCAGTCATGGCTGTGACATCTGTCAAGATCACTTTGCCCATGTCCTTCACCATTTGGCAGTGAACCCCAGAACCCACCCGCAGCCTAAGAAAACAACAGAACCTGACACCAGCCAGTGCTCTGAAAAGTCTATTTTCTGAATCACAAAATCTGGACAAGGGCCAGAGAGATGAAGGTACACTCCAGTACTCTGAATACTTACTGCATTTTCAGGATGGAAGATGTAAGATGCAGGAGAATTATCTACTATAATAACTTTACTCAGCTCACGGCCCAGTCGACTCAGATCCTTCACATAATTCCCTCGGTGGAAAACACAGGATTCTCTAAAGAGCCTTGCCCTGAACACACCCCAGCGATCCAGTAAGTCGGCTACTGGGTCTGCATACTTAAAAATAGAAGAAACATCAAGTTAGAAACATCAAGTCTGCATCAACGTGCAGATAAGGCTTATTCACAGAGCCAGACAAAGAAGGGACACAAAAAAATTTCAGATAAAATCCCCTTTTTCTCCATTTTCTTCCCTGCTTCTTGTAATTAACTCACTCGCCTGCAAACCTTTAATAAGTGATTAATAAAGAGATCAAGCAGAAGTAGGACAATTATCTTTCTAGAGAAGGCTAACTTGCACTCTAAATGTTTTCTGTGATTTATTGATTAGGTTTTATTCTCAGGGCCAACTTAGAGTTACCCTGAGAGTTTTCTAGAGGTTGATGGATCCAGAGATCTCACCTACCATTACCATAAAACCAGCCAATGCTAATAGAAAATCAATATGAAACTTTTCCCCAGCTGATTTGTTTCCATGTGCCTCTGAAGATAAACTGCAGTGAACAAATATGAGCCTTGATGTGGCTCTGCCAAATGATGCCCTTGGAGCAACTGGGTCAGCAAGACTCTTAAGATTACCAAATTGCATAATTAGGCCAAAACAGATCAGCCAAAGATGTTATTATTAAGAATATTCATGTACAATACCAGGAAATTCTCATTTTATACGTAAGGTGATACTTAAAGTGAGGCACACCTTAGAATACAACAATTTATATAAACTGACCAAGAAGAAATATCCAAATAAACTCAAACATGAACACTTGAAAATGGTAGTTGTATCTTATTACTGCACAACAGGAGTTACCATTCTTTTAAAATATTTTAAACTGAGAAAAAAATTGATGTTGAAATCAATCAGCTTTTGATTATGAAATAAGGCACATAACTTCAGTATGAAATTGGGGCAGTATTTAGGATTTTTTCAACATGACTGAACAGTATGTGGTAAAGAGAAAGCAGGGGAAAAAGGCTTTACAGAAGATCAAGGTCATGTCCTCTTCCAACATCTCTACACTAGGCTGGGGCAAAAGCTTGCCATGCTAGAGCACTATTTAGAAATAACCAACACCTTTTTACAAACAAGACACACAAATACAACACACTGAAGGAAATGAATTCCAGATCAGTCTACTACTGTAACATCTACCACAAAAACTACCTATGAGCCACTACTGCTACTGCAGAACCAGAGGGCACAAAATATTCCTGGGGATGTCTCAAGCTTTGCAAAAAGGCCTCATTTTCTAACTCCAGGTTGCAATTGCACCTCACCAGAGCAAGAACTGTGGTTCCAAATTTCCAGTGAGTTTCTGGTTGATGGTGTAGACAGGGTTTAATTTGGTGTTTTATTTCATGCCCAGCTTTAATGTGCTGCTGCACTCGCACGCTATTTGTTCTAATTTCTCACTATAACCATGGTAACTTGTGAGCCTTTCATATTGGCATCATGAGCAATGCATGGAGGCTACATTATGAGACGAGCCCATATGTGATGGTGTTACCATGGAAACACTTACCCACACACTAGCAGACAAAGTACACACTGTCAGACAAAGAAGCAGAAAAGAAGGGGAAAAATTAAGATAGTACCAACTGTGGAAATAATTTTTCATAAGAAAACCCAACCAAAAGTCCACTGACCAGCACCATGAGGGTTAAAGAGATGAAGAGAGGAACAAACCTTGGCTAGACTGGCTGTGAAGAGTACACATTCAAAGAGCTCTCCCATCCTCTGAAGAAACTCATCCACATGTGGTCGTTTCAATACATAAACCTGGAATGGTAATGGCATTTAGGTCAGATGGTGCTCAAGGAAACAACAACAACAACATCAAAACCAAACAAAACCACTTTTGCAATCCCAGCACTTGAAACAAAAGTTAACAGGGAAGCAGTTCAAATGAAATGCTGGGGAAAAAGGAAAGTATGCAAGATAAAAGTAGAGATCCAATAATGAGAGACTGGCACCCACGGGCTGCCAAGGCCCTGCTGATTATACAACTGCAAACACTGAGCAGCAGCAGCAGTGGAGCTCCTCGAAAAATCTCATTAAAGGCCAAGGGAGACAGGAGGGCTTCTCATGAAGTGAGGATTTGGACCTCTCCACCAAAGCCATTCCGGTGCTGGAAAGCTGAAGAGCTCCACATAAGGAATAAATCTGATGAAGCCTCTGTAAACAGCAGGAATTGCACAACAGGGACCTGTTTTTATTCTGTGGCTGATTCTTTAATTTCTGAAATTCCAGGTGCTACGTACCATAACTCACATGGAGAGTGATCAAGCCCTCCAACTCCACAGAGACCATTTTCCACCAAAAATCTAAAAATGTCTAAAAATGCTGGGTTTGAAATTTGACAAAGTCTACAGCATCTTCTAAAGAGGACCTTGCCAAAAGATGGCAAATTCCCAGGATTTCTCTCCTCTTCAGCAGTGCTCTGCTGCCTTTTAGCACTGCCTTGGCTGCCTGCTGTCACCAACCTGATTAGCAGATATTAAAACCTCCCTGCTTCTCCTTTCAGAGCACACAAGATGATTCTGTGCTCACAGAAGATACCAGAACAAGGAATCTGCTGCTCAGAAAGCTTGGAAACAGCTCACAATGTACTGGGAAGCTGAAGAGGGGAGTCTGCTTGAAAAATATTTATCTGTCTTGTTTGCAGTTAGATTAAAAGTTTGAGAGAAAACATTGGCAGCATTTTATCTTCTTTTGTTTGGCAAATAACCACTAATGCTGGAAATTTCAAGTGGAGAAGTTTGGCATAGAGCTGAATTCAGGAGGAATTGCAAGACTGATGCTATTTCAGGAATTTCATTCTTTGATATGTAAAACTAGATTAATTGCATGTATTTTACAAGATTCTTATTAATAAGAGGTTAAAAAAAAAAGAAAAATCAAGGTACCCAGAGAAAAAGCCTGAAGGAGAAAAATACGGAAACAGCAGCTTGAACTCAAGTATAACAATTAAAGCCTTCAGCAAAAGAAGAAAAAAATGAAACTGTGTAATTGAAATTGAAAACCTAAATTTGAAAGCAAAGTATCTTTAAAAACATATATAATGGAGCTGCACCTTAATGACTAAAGCAGAAATGTTAATTTTCCCCTTTATGCAGCATACAGATCATACCATGAAGTCTCTATCTCTTTTAACTTATTTCTATTAAATTTATCAGAACTATTTCTGGCCCCATCAGAATTACATTCGAACTTTGATACAGATAACAATTTATAACCCAGATTTTTTTTTAAACAACCACACCAGCACCTAACCCATCAAATAATTGTGACATTTTATGGACTAAAGACAGTTAACAGATGTACTTCAATACCACTCTCTTTCCAGATAATTACAGCAATGTTTCCTGTATTTCACCAGGCATAAACTAAGTAATTTCCTCTCCTATAACAACGCAATTAATTTTTCATTTAATTCTTTCTACACGAAGTTTGGCTGTAGTATTTCCTCTCCAAATTCTACCTTTGAAATTTTTTTAAAGACAGAAAGACAGCTGCAGTCCCTCTGCATTTGGGTATCCAGAGAGTATCCAACTTCCCAGATGTGAGAGGAAAAACAGCAGGATCCAAGTTAATTATTAACTTCTCAATTCTTTAGCCTTAAGTTTTAATCCTACACTTATTTTTGAGGGCACAAAGGGCAACCCAGAGTCTTAACATCATTCTTGGAGAGTTAAGTGCTGGAATTGAATATTAATTTCCCTTTTAAAGCGCAGTGCTTCCAGCCTCAGCAGAAGTCTTCTCTTTGCTGTCCATCCTTATCTCTGCCCCTGTCAGTGAAGTATTTCCACTTGGAATGTAATTACAAACTCCCTGCCAAGGATCTGAACTTTGCTGCTTGCAACACAATCCACCTCCTCCATCAGGAGCACTCAGTAAATCAACCCCAGAGCTCTGAGCCACAGCCTGGGCTGCATTTGCCAATCTTTGCAATAAACACTCTTGGCTGTTTTCAGGGCTCCTAATTCTGCCCCTAATTCAGGATTAGCTGTGAATACACAGCAATTTTAGTTGGTCTCTCTTCTGCAGTTTAGGGCTCCTGATTCACCACAAAGTACTCACAGTCTCCTCTACTTGAGTTTCTCCTGCTGCTTTGCCTTAAATCTTTCCCTACTGGGATCTGGCCAACAGATTTGCTTTTCATGTTAAATGCCTAATTAATAATAAATGTCATTTCTTAACATGAAGTCTCACCAAATTTTTCCTTCTGTAAAAAGCCCCAATTCTTTTGCCTTTTTTTTTTAACAGCACTTTTTTTTTTTTTTGGCAGAACAACATATTTTAATACTCTTGATAGTTATTCTCCTTGAAGTTTTCTTTGAGAAGTCCTACTTAGACCCTGGAAGCAATTCCAAAATGTTTTGGTATCCTGGGCTACAAAATCTCTTTGGTTTACTTCACATAAAAAGCTTTCTTCAGCTGACAGTGCAGCTCTTTTCTCCTCTTCCTTCTCATTTGGAATTTTTTCCCCTTTACTTTGTTAGTGGCTGGACTTGAATCTCAATGCTGCATGGTTATTTGTGGCTTGGCTTTTTCCTCCATTGCCTGATGTCTTCAGTTGAAATCTCTAGACTAACTGGCTCCTGGCATTTTTCTGAGATTTATATACTGTCTTCAGGGCATTAAAAAAAAAATCCATCCTTTTTGTTGTTGTTGTTGTATTTTCACTATTTTTTTCCTTATCATAGCAAGAATTTAGAGGAATATAGTCTTTTTTATTTTATTATTTAAAATGAACTCTACTCAACGTTTTAAGCACAAATCAGGCACTAGGCATGTTTCCACAGGATTCTTACAGCAGCTAATGGCAGAACACAAGCAATTATCTTTAATTGTTTTCAAGCATTTCATACTTCCACATGAATTTTCTATACCTCAAAGCAGCCTCAGCCTACAGAGACTCGGTATTTGTGAAACCCAAAGACAAGCCCAGCTCATTTTCAATCAATTTAACAGGACACATGGAATTGCCTTTCAAAACCAGCTTTACAATGAGGAACTCTGCAAGTAGTGACCAAAAAATCTGCCCATGACAACTCCAGCTCCTGTAATCTCCTGTTTCATGTCTCTTCTGAGCAGTGAGCAGAAAATCCCACGTGTCCCTCGTGGTCCTGGGTCACACAGTTGTGGCTGTGTCCCAGTGCAAGTAACCAAGAATAGGCCAGTTAGAATGGATACAGCCTATCCTGGATTACTTGAACCAGGCCACAGCCTTCTGCAAGAAAATCCATGAATTCTGTGCTTTATAGGAAGGAAATTTATTATTCAAACAGCCTTTCCCCCATCATTAAAAAAAGAAAAAAAATTTGCCTATTATGTTCAAAGTATACGTGCCAAATGTTCCTTCAGCTTTCAACAATTAAAAATAAGCAATTAATTGAATTAACTCCTCCCTCACCCCAAAAAACCAGTCAGAAATTAGTTTTATTCAATAAAAAAATTGCATTTAAAAATAAAATTCAAAATAACACCAAATCAAACTCTTCCTGGCTGCCATTTTTACTCTCATCTTTACTTACACCAAAATTCAATTTGGATGAAAGATGAAGGACAAGCATTCCCTAAAATCCTTCACCCACTGGGGATTAAAGCTGCATTTGGTGCAGTTTCTAGTCTGGGGGCTGTGTCTGCTCTTGGTCAGTGGGAAGCAGGCTCCAAAGGAGAGGATGTGCTCCTGCAGAGTTAAATCAAGGTACCAAACTGAACATCTCCCTCCAGCCACCACTTCCACCTTCCATGAGCTCCAACACATCCCACTGGATTTCCCACCTGCAGTGTGGGAGAGCAGAAACAGCTCTGATCTCCTTCCACACAGAGAACTCTGAGTTCTGCACCAAAACCCCCCTTTGGTACCCTGGGCATCACTCCCAGCACAAAGTGTGGGATTCTCCCCTGGAAATTCAGCTACACACAGCAGAAAGAAAGGGAGGTTCTGTCACACTTGATTTATTTCCTTCTTAAAATAAAATGACAAATCCTTTTGAAAGATAAGGTAATTTAGGCTGGAGAAAGAAAGATGGGAAAGGGAGAAGGGATGTTAAGAAAAGCTGTTTTTTAATCTAGGGAAGCTCGTTTACCCAAGCACCCTTTAAGATGATGAATTGTCCTCCCTATAAAAAAACCCAAGAGTCTTTCTGACCTTTGGATTATAAATTATATAAGGGAAAACAAATTCCCCAAACTAAAGACATTATTTTTTTAGGGCCTCTGTTGAAACTGCAAAAAAAAAAAATCAACCAGCATTTACCATAAAAAAACTTGTTAGATAAGTCAATCTCAAAACTCTTTCAGGAGTACACCAATTCAATTTGTCACAACTTGTATTTTTTGGTATATGAGATCTGAACAATCTCCTATAATTTCAAGTTTCTTTACAAATGGGCACCTCTAAAATGGTGTTTCTCAGTTTGCTTCCACTGGGGTTCTGCCTAAGGCAGAGGTCAAGGACAATAAAAATCTGTCAACCTCCTGCCTGGTAAGGTACCAGGCTCCCTGGTAAAACAGGGATATGCACTATGGATAGTGCGGTTCCACAATATTTCCCATATCCTGGGATATTTTGTACAGGTGGAAATATTTCTCAATGTCAGTGATTAATCTTGGAGTTTATAAACTGCTTAAGAAAATGGACACGCATTGCAGAGATGACAAATCCTGTTAAATGACAGAAATTGCTCAGATCAGTTCACTCATGCTCTAAGTGACTACAGAATTACAGGTTTGAAGTGGGAACAGGTTGTCAGAGCTCTACAGCCTGTGTTAATGCACATACTCAGCCAGAATATCCACTTTTGCCCTTTATCACAATGTAAAACAAAAAAGAAAAGATTCCTGAATGTCAGCAGTATTACAAGAGGTATCACACACACAGGCTTTGCCTATTCTGCATGCCACACAAATTACCTTTATTTCAAGAATCACAAATTCCTTACAATCACTTTCATTTTTACTATCCAAATGGGCCAGAGGTATTTACCTATTTTAGAGGTTAAGAACTTGAAATACAAAGAGTGAAGTAATTTCCTTGAAAATCATGCAGGGCGTTTCCAGCAAAGCACAGAGACCAATTTCACTTGACCACCTCTGTCAAAGGGGATGCACAAACCCACTCCCTTGGGACCCAGTTGTGGGGTTTTTGTTTGTTTGTAGGGTTTTTTTGTTGCTGTTTTCCCCCACATGGAGTCATCTCAGGTGCCAAACTGCATGATTTTTGGTGAAGAATCTAAAAGTTTGCAGCAGGGAATGGAAAAGCAACAAAGGCTTTTGAAACGTTTGACTATAAAGCCCAAGCCTTTTATTGGGATTTGTTTCCAAATGCAAATATGCCATCCTGACAAGCCAAGTTATCACAACTCTAAGCCATTCAGAAATTCACTTTCAAAAGCATTCTGTAAAGTTTTAGGAGAGAGAATTTGTCTGTTTCACAACATATAAACACAGCTAAAGCCCACATCAAATCAGGATTGAAAATCACAGATCTCCCAAAACATCACTTAAATGTTGTAAGCATCAGCTCTGGTGAACATTACAGGTGGAAGTACCCTAGATATTGCTTTTTTCTACCTAAAACAGGTACAGTGTAAAAACTGTCAAAACAACTATTACTTTAAAGCATGTTTCAGTCCACTGGCTGATATTTAGTAACCATTTAAAGAGTGACAAATACATGGAGATTTTCCATCACAGGAAATCAGACAAAATTATGAACTAACTTTATGATCCACCAATTAGCACAAGATTAAAATATACAAACTTCTTTGTGCAAATAAAGATAATATATAAGCAACATTTCAGAATTTAAAGTACTTAAAATTTATGTTAAATCACATCTAGGGAAGGTTTGCTCCTCACTAACTGTAACATCCACCACCCAACAGAAGATGTTTCAAACAATTTGCAGAGTTCATGTATCAGAAAGGCTCAACTTCACATTAACCTGCTTAATTCATCTCCAGCAAGAACTTCAATGTCTGCCTGAAGAGGAAAAGTAACAGCACTGTAATTTATTTTATTCAGCCCTTCAGACATGATTACTGATTAAAGACACCAATCCAAGATACATGGAGGGGCCTAATTTTCAAATTATGGGCGTTTTGCATTTACACAAAACCACTTCTTAGAGCCTTAAGTGAAGTTCTTAAAGAATAAGACATAGAAACCAGTCTCCTCATGATTTTGTCCAGGCCTTTCAAATATGCTGAAGTATTTAATAACGCCTCTCAGAGGAACTTGAATTACTTACAGAAATAAAACAGGACAGAAATTGAACACAGAGTGCCACAAAAACTGAATGTCTATTCTTCTTTATACTTTTATAAAATATAAATGGCCTTTAGCACATGACCTACCAACAGGTATTAAGGCCAACCTATGTCCTACTTGTGTTGGAGGGAATGAAAAATGCAGTGTTCAAGCAGCCTTTTCTGGGCCCAGCAATGTTTGAAACTCCATCCTTAAATCATTTCCTGTTTGAAAATGTTTTAAAATTGACAGAGTTGAGTATTGAAGTCCTGAGAAAGACTCCACCTGACCACACAGGGAGGCCTGTCTGCATTCCAGAATACACAGCTTCTAGGCTTTGCAGAAGGAGAAATTATCAGATATAAAGCAGCAAATGGAGGAAGAGAACGTTCTGGGACTCAGGACACAATGCTGAAGGAAAGAACAGCACTTACCTGATGTATGGTTCCATCAATTTCAACAGGAACAATGAAATCAGCATTGCTAATTGGCTAGAAGGAATGACAAGGAAATAATCAGCATTAAAAATAAGATCATTAGAGAGAAAATTTTAGGGGCATAAAAGGGAAGAGTACCAACTTCTGAGGAACAAGTTCATAATCAATACTGACTACACATATCCAGTCTGTGTGTGCTCTTACACAAGGCAGAAGCTCACAGTTGTAATTCCAGATGCTGCACTTCCCTCTTCTCTCCTATTTTTAAGCTTCATAAAATCTAGCATGCTTCACTGCTTGAATAACCCCCACTATCACTGAGTGTATTCATCAGGAAAACATCTCCTTGGATAAACTCCTCCATCCAGTCTTTGTGGATAAATGACCATCAAGAAAATCAACTGTGTACTGCACACATTCTACTCGAGGTCATCAACTGGTGACTAAATTAAAAATAAAGAGAGTGGCAAAAGTAATACCCGATGGTCATATTTGAATCAGCAGCTGCAACAAGACTGAAGTTGGATAGCTAAAGGATTCTGAACATGCCAATACCAATCAACCTAATCATGTTAAACTCTGCTTTAATTCCAAAGGGAAGAGCAGGCACACTCTGCCCAAGTCCTTGAATCCATTTTTCCAGCCTGTTGAACACAACTCCATTCTCAAGACTTACTGTGAAGAACTGCTGGTGAAGTAAAATTGCCTTGGAAAGCAGAAGAGTGGCCTTGTAGACAGTTCAGAAGTACTTAATCTAATCTTGGCTAGACAGCAGGGGTAGTTGTGAACAGGCTGCTGCCAATGTTTACTGGTTCAAGGGGACACCACACTTAGATACAGCTCATGCACTATGTCCATTCCATAAAAACAGTCATGTAAACATGCCTGGCTGAAGCCTGGAGCTCATTCCATCACCTGCAGCCTGGAAATGGCTGAGACAGAGCTGCCAAATACAGCTTTAACATGACAGGTTAACAGCCAGTATCCTTCATGGATACTGCCCAATCTGTAACTGGTATTACCAAAAAAACATCTGGAAAACATCTTCACTCAGCTCTGTGAGATTTGTACAGATGTTCCCACCTGGTTTTTGGATTAGTCAACAGGCTGATCTCAGGAACCACCATGGAGATGCCCCTGAAGCATCTGTGGGACTGGAAACACACTTTAAACTCATTCGGGGGGCAAAGGTGTGCCAAGAAAGCAGAGAAGCAGCTGAGGTAAAGTGACTTGAGAAGCAGATCACAAACTGGGGAGTCTAAACAGGTGCTCTGTGAAAAAATGGTGGGAAAAGAGGATCCTGCAGTATTAACCTGCCAGCAGCACTTTGATCCCACTCCCTGGATAAACCAGATGCTAATTCCACTGTCAAACAACCTTCCAGCTGGGAGAGCAAAATGACCACAAGAATTTATGTGGAGGGAAACTCCCTTTCTCAGGAGCAAAGAAATAAAGAAGAGGGTTTGATCTGACACCTGCAAGTGCTGGGTCTGAGAGTACAGAAGAGGCTACATGGAATCCTCTCATCCAGACCAGCCAGAATTGGCAACCAGACCTCCAGAGCAGCTGCTGATGGAGAATTCCATCTTCCTGCTGACCCCTGTGCTGGTGTGATCTGAAGAATTCCTCAAATACACACAGATCAATCTAGATTTTTCTTATCCGACACTGAGCAATTTCCCCTTTCTGCTCTGGAAAAAGAAATCCTTCCCCATCTGCTCCCTGCATGAAGTCCCTCAGATAGAGAAAATATTCTGAGCTCTAAGAGCCACAGAACAGCTACGCAAAAGTTCTGATGCTTCCCCTTAAAAAGAAACCCAAATGAATTGTCAAGAAGCCTCAGCCACCAGTTTTCCAGCGGGTGCCAGCTCCCTGCAGACTTTGAAGAGGCTTGCACACACTTGAAGGATTTTTATATGCATGACTCCCTTCAGCAACAGAAATACTCTGCAGTAGCAGCAGAAAAAGAATAGGTCACTGCAAGCTGCTGAGGTTTTGAAACCCACTGATAAAACTACAGCTTTTACAGAATTTAATCCTAACAGGAGCAACATCAACCACATGCCAGAGAAAATCACATTTGGTGTGAGCAACTTCATTTTTTTCTAACAAATAAAACTCACCTTCAGACTTTGTAACCAAACTACTTCCAAATACACATTTGCCTCCCCCATTTATACTTCAGGTATTATGTTGCTTTCTTTTTGGCACTGGTGGAAGGGAGCATGGGCTGGAGTTCTGTGCTCCTCAGGGAGGGAAAAGAGGAGAAAAGTCTGCAGCAATTTCTGGGTAAAGGTTTGTGGCACTGTGCACATGAAGCCTCCAGTGGGAACCACAGAGGCAGAGCCTGGAAAAAGGCAATGCCTTTCCACTGAAAATCTTCAGCTCAGTTAGAACTGTTTCTTTTTAAAAGAACTACCCAAAACTTTCAGCATTTTAAATGCTCTAAATGTGTTTCACTACCAGTTTTGAATAGGACTACATTCCAGGCTTGCATGTGGTTTAATAAATTTTATACAAAACCATGTTTACATCTCCTTGATTTAATAATTTATTATTTTTTTGCTTCTATTATTGTTTTATGATGGGAATGATAACTATCCTGTCTATCTATTCCTTTTTTAGTCTTGCCAAAGAACCCCAAACTTTATTCCTTTAATATGCACCTAACATGAAAGACTAGTACCTCCTTAAAGCTTCACAAATATGCAGGGGCATAAAAAGATGAGAATTACCCTCCCTCAGATGTTGCTGCTTTCATAAAGAGCACTTTAAATATTCTGCCTCTCTGGTTGTGTCAAAAAAACATGTAATCTGCATTTGAAATATGAAGCCTATTTCATAACAGAATTACGAATTCTAAAGTATCAGGTGTTTTAAATAAAGCCTTTTCTACTAAAACTCTCAAATTTATGTATGCTTTTCCAGCTTTTAAGTGGGGACCAACCTGGTTAGAGCAGACATGTTTTAATAGAAGAAAAAGCCCCAAAAAACCCCTACAAACGAAAAAACTGCAAAAGTAACTTGACTATCCAGGCAGGCAGGGTGCACACAGGTGTTCAAACCCCTGCTCTGCTGGAATGTATCATTATTTCTGATGACAATTAATGGTCTTAATTCAGCTGAAGAATTTCCCTTCATGAAACAAAACCCAAACAGAACCACTGGACAGTGCCAGCCATTAAACATCTAAATTAATGTCCTCCAGCACTTGGTTTTCTCTTACACATCCCCAGTCACAGTGTTTCATATTGAAATAACAACCATTGTAGCCCTAAGACTCAAATTCTGCAGAAACTCCATCTGCCCAACTCTACTGACCTCACACAAAAAAGGACCAGGTTTCTTTCCCTCACAAAAACCATTATTCAGTGCTTAACATCAAGCAGAAAAATCTTTTGGTTTTTCTTAAATATCTACTCAACATCATTTAAATATCCATTAAATATTATTTGAATGAATGGGAGGATTAAAAAGAGCCTGTTAAGAAACACTCTGTAAATCTCAGTCCTACAACAGAGGTCTGCAACTGTGTCAACCATTAAACATGCATTTCTTTAAAATGGTTAAAACAAATAATTAATAACCACCTAAACCAAATCTCATTTTGTTCCAAAACCAGAAAAAAAAAAATCACGTGGGTACAAAATTACCCATGGCACTCAGAAAGCAAACCTGTATTTTTACCTCTCAGGTAACAATAAGCCTAATGCTTCATTTTTATTATACACAATAAGACTTTTAAATTCAGCTTTCCCTTCTTGTTTTTAACTCTTGTTTAAATAGGAAGGCATGGCTCCTCCCTTCCCAATCCAGCTGTGGTTTTTATCTCTCTGAGAAGTTTTCTAGAGCAAGCTCAGTCTGGGTACAGAAATCTGGCACTGAGGCTGGGAGGTTCCTGTACACCACCATAAATTGCTCTATAGCAGCAGGCACAATAAAGACAGAGAAAAAATTCTTCATTTCAGTTTGAAGCATAAGAATATTTGTTCTAATATTTCCATATAAGGGCTTTTTTTAAGTCATCAAAGGGAGGCTGCTGCCAAATTCTAACCACAACATGAATTACAAGTTTGCATTTTAAATACTGGCAACTAACAAGTGAAGGGTTAAAAAGTGGAGTTGATGCAAGCACCTGGAAGACTGTAAGAGTGGTTAATCTGGTTTGGTAGTAGTAAGGCAACATTATTAATTCTTACAAATTTTCCAATCAATGTATAAAACCAGCAGATGCTTTATCAGAATTGGATGAACTAATCAGAAATGCTATCAGTACCCTAAGCCAATTTAGACTCTTAGTATTTCTGAAGTCTCCTAATTTCAGCTCTACTCAAAAAACAGAAAGAACACCAGTACCTTCACCATATGCTGAACCCTGAAGGTTACAGAAGTTGCTTCTTGAAGATGACTGACTCACCAGCAACATATAAATGGTATTTGCTTTCCTGCTCTGAAAACTAAATACCTGGAAACAATTACTGTGATCAGGACAGAAGCCTGACCTGGAAAACAACATCCTCCAGCAAGAGAGAAGAGCCACCACTGGTGCCCAAAATCTCCTGGTTTAAGGTACATCTAAACCCAGCATAAAGCTGTGCTGATCCTCCATTCTCATACACTAATTATGGCATCATTTGAACCAAAAAAACCAAAACCCTATTTTCAAAGCAACCAGTTTTGGACCTGTCCAAAACACATGTCTTTGGTGGAATACTTAAAGCCATAGAGTCAATACCTATTCCAGGCCTTGTTGCAGTCAGTGTGATTTTCTCAAAAAAATAAAATAAAATTAAAAAAGCAATCTCTGTTGTTACTCCCCTGAGAGCTAAAGGAGGATGAATAATCATAGGAGAGGCAATGAGGACTCCCAGGCAGAGGATGTAAGAGGAGTTCAAGTGTTAAGAGGCTTAACAGTTCCTGCAGCATTCACTGACAGATTCAAGCTGCAAGAGATCCCTTTTGAATTTACTTACCTTAAATGAACTGTGCACTAAAGTTTCATCTAAATCAATGACCACACACTTCTTCCCATAGTCTGATGCTGTCAGTTCTGGCAGGAGGTATTTAGCTGGTGGCTATAAATAAAAAGAAAAGAGGAAGACAACAAAAAAAAGTAAAACCTCTATGGAAGGGGCACTCTTCTGTCAACATTGCTGTTCTAGTAATTACTGGGAGCTGGAACACATGACTTGAAATCAAATGCTTTTCTGGGCTCATCCCAAGTTCATGTATGGATATTAATGGCTCATGCAATTGCAATACCCATACAGACTTTTCTTTTTTGAATTAGAGACTTGTTTAGAATGACCTCCAAAGCAAATTAAAATTGTAAAACACCACCACTATTAAAAAAAATCATAAAACCAGGATATTTGATACATTTTTTTCCAGTGGCTCTATTCCCAATGCCTGGTTTTGGTTGCTGTTGTTAATCTATTTCCAGTCAATGCTATTTGCAGCCACTTCAGGCTGATGGACATTTACACAAATCATTATTTCTGTTTGCCATGAAAAATGCTGAAATTGAGGAATCCATCCTGATGGAAGACAGCATTACTAATTTTATCTTCCAGGACATGTCTTCACTCTTGTTTTTACCATTTATGAGGGTGGTGATCAACTTCCATGTGAATTATGCTCCCAGTCAAGTTATTAAAACTGGGCTATTCTACAGCACATTGCCCTTACTAAAAATGGAGCCAATCCCATGAATTGACAATTTTTCTGAAAGCAATGCAGACAGTCTCGTATTCTTTGGACCATTTCCCACTTCAACACCCCAGTTTGCAATAAAAATGTGTTGCTTTAGATTTTGATACTGGGCACTTTCTGAGATCACAGAAATGGGAGAGAACACTTCCATTTGGAGCTGAAACACTGCTGCCACTTGGGGTTTTTTTATGAAGGAAAAGGATTAGCTTTATAGAAAAGCATCAATAGGGAGAAGCTTAAGACTGAGAGGAAATTAATTTAGACTTGGAAACACAACTCTAACTCCATTCTTTTCCTATGTTTGTATCTGTCGCTCTGGTGAGGATTCATCCTTTATCATGGGTTTATTATTTTCTGTGGGTCTTTGCAGAGGTGCTGGCAGAGAACTGAGGCCACCCCTGTGCAGGCAGGGGTGACACAGGTGAGGCAGCACCTCTGGACACCCTCCAGCAGCCAGGACAGATTATCAACCACTGATATTCAAATATCTGAATGGCTGAACTCAAGTGTCACCTTGAGAGATACTGGCCAACAATGCCTGAGAAGCTCTTTAAATGAAGCACCTAACAAATCAGATTCTGGACTTAAATTAAGTGTTTGTAGCTAAAGGAGGAGGTCTTGGGGGATTTTTAGGAGCATTCACTGGAATTGACTTAATTCCTTATAATTAACATCAACAAGAGTTCCCTCAGCCACCAAACAGGGAGCTGTCCTGCCTACAAACCACTTGTCTCAGTGCATTTCCTCTCAGCACACATCTGAAAACCACCTTCACATTAAAACAGCTTCTGCCTAATGGCTGCAAAGACTCCACCCATCACAGCCACCTCATCAGGCTGAAATTTATACAACATCCTGCCTAGGTTATGGACAGCCCCACAGCTGCTTCAGTCCCACCTCTGCTTGGTGGCAGCCAGGACCAAACCTAAAAAATTCTGCTTTCTCCCTCCTATTCAAAGCCTAAAAGATATTCAGCACCCCACCACAATTTTTCATATTAAGAAGGATCCAAACTTGCAACCTAAATAAACTAAAAGCTTATTGAAAGAAAAATCCAACCCATTTAAAAACAATAATCTTCAGAACCCATGTTCCAATACTTCTTGTCTTTGAAGATAAAAAAAGGTAGGAACGTCCCAAGAAACCTTAAACATACTTTAAAAAAAATTCACTTTATTGTTATACTCAAAACTCTTATCTCCTTTGAATTTTTGACTACATTAATCTGCACAAGCAGTTCAAAGCCAGAAATTCCTTCTGCTATGTGAATTCCTTATTGAACTGAAAATATCTATGTCTATGGAAAATACATGGAAATATATATTCTTCCATATAAAAATGCACATATGAAATATCAACCACTGTCTTACCACAGATATCTTTATTTTTTTAGCTGGAAACTGCTACATTTTTCATTGAGAGAAGGACACACCAAGGACTACAAAATGCAAGAACTTTCATCTCTGAGAGCCCAAATTCCCTGAATGCTCAGTGAGGTGACCTGTGACTCTTTTTTCACACAGCAGCACCTCAGCTTTCTCAAAAGCAGTGGTTGGGAGAGGTATAATTTACCTGTGGAACCTACACAGAGATTCTGGTAACTGCTAGAATTCCTCTCCCTTTTCATCACTGCTTTAGGAGATCATGTGCAATTACTGATCTAATTTGATCTAACAAGGGCACAACCAACTCTCCCACAAGCTTTGGCATCTTGAGTTCAACCTGATCTTGACTTAAGTTCATGTTTGAAGGTCTATTTGAAGAAATGCTGAAGATTTATTTGAAGAAATAAATTTTCCATTTCACAAATTGCAGTTCTGTTGCCCTCAACTGCAAAAAGATTCACTCTCTGATAACAGGGATAAGGAAATTAGTCTGAAGCTGAAGTCACTAAAAGTTGTGAGGCTGGTGTAGGACTTGGGAGCAAGGGTGGCATTTTTGAGGCTTTTAGGAACTTGAAAGGATTTATGTGCAAAATATCAGCCCATTTGTTTTGCTGTTCAAGCTTTCTGATCAAAAGCAATTTCCACCTGTCAAGGGCAGCAAAGCTTTTAGGCAGAAACAAGCATTACTCAACACTGTGTTTTAATTTTCTCACTAATGGAGACATACCCAAGCAGAGTTCTGAATACCAGATTTCCATCACAGTTAACAGTGAATAGTTATGGAAATTTGATAATGCCTTTTATTTTTTTTTACACACATCAGTTTAAAGACATCTGAGATGGTTAAGAATAAGTAATTGTGGCTAACAGCAACTCATATTTACTATGCAACACTCCCCGAAAGGCTGCAGACTTCCACAGAACTCAGCAGAAAAAAAATGACACGTGGTATCTCACTGGTTTGCTCTTCAATTCCAACAAGACACAAAGTGTATACAAGTTAAACTAGTCACTGTTTGGGATTTATGCATTCCAGCCAGGTCTCGTGGCTGACCAGCTCAACAGACCTTGTAGTGAAACGACTGCTGCACTGCTTCAGTCCCGTGGAAATAGTATATTCCCTAAGAAAAAAACAAAAAAAAAAGGGGATGGTGGCGGCAGGAGAACAGGACTTTTGGTTGAAGCATAAACAGCTGGTCAACACAAATCTTGCAGAAATTCACTGTATAGAACAATCATCAGCTTTCCTCCCTGCAGGCCTGTATTTCCAACAGAGACAGGTATCAGAATTAATAAGCCCCCTTTTTTTTTCCCCTCTCTCTGTACTGGCAGTGTTGTCAAGTCTAAGTGCAGCACATTAATTCACTGTTTGTGTCCTCCTCAGCTCACACTCTGCAGGGCTAACAGCTTCTCCCAGCAGTTATGTGCAGAAATACTCTTACAGAAGAAAAATTATTCCTGTGTTCTTAAAACACAGCTGCCCAGAAGATGCCAGCTCCTCTTATGGAACAGGCAGTTCTCAAAATTTCTTCTAGGAAAAGTTATAGTAAGTATCTAATGTAGGTAAGGACAAGTAGAAAAAAAACCCCAATATCCCTGTGCTAAGATTTAACTTCTGCAGGGATTCTGAGGGATAGTTTTGATACCACTCGTTAACAGTGGAATTTTAAGCTGAACAAAAGTGGACACTCATTTAAGAGCTGTTTAAGAGAAGTTTGACAACATCTCATTTAAGATGTTGCAAGAGTGTGGCTTTTTATTTCCATCTATCTCTTCATTCAAAAGAATATGAAATATTGAAGTTGCTATGGGTCTACTTTGATTTGAGGGTTGGAATGAGATAATCTTTTAAAGTTCCTTCCAACCCAAACCATTGTATGATTTTATGATTTCTCTACCATACTCCTTTCCAAACAAGGTTGAATAAAATCCATGAAAACACAGGCATTTTGAGCTACATTGAATGGATTTTTAAACAGGTGAATCATAATGTGTCAGCTGGGAATATTTTGGGTTTGCCTTTTTAAAAATTTTATGTTTATTTCAACCCTAAAAATAACTAATTTTGCAGTATTAGGAAAATAATCAATTATGCAGCTGTTTAACCTATGCCTTATCTGGAAACAGTATCCAAGTATGAGCTACAAACACAGAAAAAGTTCATATCTAGAAAAACCCCCAAAGTAATGCTGTTTCTGTTTCCTGAAGAACCTAACTTGAAGCTGGACTATTTCTTGGTTAGCCATCATCTTGATCAATAACCAAGCAAAAATTCATATTAAATCAAGCTTTTAAATTCAGTGCAATTAATACAGGACAAATCTGATTGAGCAGAAGATCCATTTCACTGAACTGCACACATAAATGCAAATAAAAGCAATGCAAAACGCACATAAAGCAATGGAAGCTTTCAAACAGGTGGCCTCAGCACACTGCCACGTTTAATACACAATAAAAAGCACAATAAAGCTCCAGAAATACTCATATTTTGACTGGAGGCTTCAATTTTAAAGTGGGGAGTGGGCAAAGCTCTTTTTAGAGTCACTCAGGAAATCTCTCAACATTTGAACTGATGACATTTGCAATAAGCCTTATAAAAATGTAAATGTCCACTTAATTGTGACCAAGCTCTGTGCCTGTTCAGAAGATTTTTCTCCTGGTTTGTACAAGACATTGCAGTTCAACACAGCCCAGTTCTCATCCCTAGGTAGCAGAGAATCAAGAATTTCAGCCTTAATGGGTCTGGAACACAGAATTAGAGCTGCCTTGAAGCAAACCTTTGGGCTGCAGCACTCAGGACCAACTCCCCTCCCAGAGCAACACTTCAATTTTAGGTGTTTCTCCTAACACAAGCCTGCATTTTCCTTGCTAGCCCTTCCTCCATGTGCAGCTCCCTCGTGGCTTTATTTAGATGATGACACAGTGCTGCTGGCTGGTTCCTGAGAGCCAGCAGCACTTTGATACTGGGGAGTAAATGTCACTCCAGTGCCACGGTTGCCTGACAACACTCCCTGTCCTGCTGCAAGAAGAAGCATCAGATGGCACTGGGGAAGGGGAAGGAGTGTTTCAAGTCGCCTGCTCCCTCAGAACTACATGTCATGACTGCAGGGATAAGTTAATTTTACTGCCTTGTTAGTGCTGGGAATCTATGTCTGCAAAATTACAGCTGAGCTTAAAAAAAAAAGAAATAAAAAGAGAAAAAAAAGACATATCCCTTCCTGAATCATTCTTTTTCCTACCACTGCCCAAATCTAACAGAGCACTGCTTTAACACTGCAAAGACAGTGTTCTAACAAAGCATCTGATTTAATTTCTGTACTTGTCAAAGCTCTACTCAATTATCCTTCCAAAATTTTGCTCTGTTTGAATTCTTATTCTATTAGTGCCTACAGTCACTCTGGGGAAAGGTTTTTATTCCAGGTCAGAGCACAGCCAGTACATGTTTCATGTTCAAATAATTCCTAGTGGAACAACTACAGTCACCTAACAGAATTTGGCAGGTACGTAAAAAAAGAAAAGTAGTTTGGAAATCAGAATTTTCTGATTTACATTTGAGGTTTTCTATCCCTAGACTTGCAGGAATACAAATCACATGCATGTCCATGCCTGTCTGCACACACACCATGCACGAGCCATATCAGAAGTAACAGGTAAGCAATAAAGAGGAATTTCCAACAGTTCTGGAATCCAAGAAAAGCTGTTGGAAGAGGGAAGATGTGCAGCCACAGGGATCTCCTGGCACTGCAGCACACACAGGGGGCTTCTTACAGCAGCTTTTGGAATGCTGGGCTACGTGAGAAGGAAGGGGAAGAAGAAAAAGAATGACATCTTGAGGAATACCCAGGTCTTTAAAAGCTACCAAATATCTCAAACAAGAGGGCTGGGTTATTATCTCCACACATCAGCACTGTTATTTTCTGGGAAACTCTGCAATGATTAAGTATTGTAAACAGAAAAAGAGCTAAAAAAAAAAAGTATTTTCAGCTTTACAAAGCCTAAGCCTTCATCCTTGTAAAAAAAAAAAAAAAAAAAAGCAGCTTTTTGACCAAAAAAGGTTAAAACTAATTAAATTAAAAGCTTCAGTTTGAAGGACTTGGGTTTTTTCTTCCTTTTATTTAGCTCTGAAAAATAATTCAGATGCCAAACAGCATTCCAAGTCTAATCCAGGGAAGATAAACAGAAATATGCTGCCCATAAAGCAGCAGCTGATACCAAGAACATCATCTCAAACAAGTGCAGTAATGAGCAACAGTGTGCTCTGTTTTCTTAACCAGACTTATTTCATATAAATTATGCAGTTTCCAACTCTTCTTTTCAACTGGAACATAGGGGAAAATGAGAGGAAAATGTTTTTGTAATTGTGTCTCACATAGTGATGATGAGTCACCTTTTGCCTCTATTAAAATAAATAACTTTCTGACTACTTCATGTGTTTTCAAAATGCCAGAAATTCAGATGGAACCCAGATAAAACCCAAACTCTTCTTTCAGTCCCTGTAGAAGACATGCAGTTCAATTCACCTCTGGGGATACAACATTACAGACAGAACGTAAAATCCTTTTGTTAACATGCAACACAAAACAGACCTGTTAGACTGCAACATAAAATGAATCAAAGCAAAAGCCATGAAAATTATTAAAAGAAAAAGGGATAAAAATACATACACTTGGTATAGGCATGACCTGCATCTGGTCACCCTGGGGAAAAAGAAAAAAAAATCACGGTAAGGGTAATGGCTTTTAAAGGGTAGAACAAAGGTCTGGAGCAGTAAATGTAGCACTCAAACATTTTAAACCAAAAGTTCAAAGTATTCAAGAAACCAGGGTAAAAAAAAAATAAAAACAGGATTTTGCATTTTAGTTGCTGAAATGATCTGTTAGTATACTGGCATTTATGATTTTTAGGAGACTGGACTGATAAAACCCATGCTATGATTAATAAGGGATGGCAATAAGAAAGTACCTGTATTTACTGGAACTTTTTCAGCTTTCAGATCTACTAATGGGTATATTTGTCAATTTTCACTGCAGCAGCAAGAGGCTGAGCCAGAGCCTGGCAGCAGGGCAGAACCCCACTTCTTAAACTCAACCTCACTTGAGATAAAAAACCAGCATTTTCACTTAGGCAACAGCAAAATGTCTGAGAAGGACATGATGATGTTAATCCAAGGAATCTCCCTTTCTTCATCCAGCGGTACCAGTGCTGCTCCCATGGTCTCACTTTTGCACTAAACTTGGAAATTCTTGGCCAACCTCCTCACCAACCTTTCTTGGCCAACCTCCTCAACCCTTCCTTCTCATCCTTGGACATCCAGAAACAAGGACAGCTCCAAAATGGACAAAGCCTGGCTCAAATGTGTAACCCTCACTCAAACTCTCGCTCAAATGTGTAACAGAAAAAAGAAGGGAACATCTCTCTAATCCTTCAAAACCAACTTTGTTTTCTGGTGGGCACAGCACATAAAAAAAAGGAAGCTGATCCTTCTAGCATAGATGTTGCTTGGGTAGATGATTTTATTCTTTAATATTTGGACAACACAGGCTCTGACCTCCAGCAGAGGAACTATTGAAAGGGCTGTTTTCAACACAAGAACAGCCTCTTCCAGCTGAAAAAGCCTCCTGCTTATTTGTTTTCAAGTCTACCAGTGTTGACACATCACTGACAAACAGAAATAATTCTGTATTATTTTTAAAGTGCTCCTTTTTACTGCTGCTCAGCAGAAATTTTTACTGAAGTTTGCCCAAAATCCTGAGAAGCTGAAAGAGCAACTAGAGAGCAACTACAATGAACTACCAAAAACTTGGCACTAGTAAAAAGTACCTGATTTCTAAAAAAACACACACACAAAAGTTGGTAAGAATCCAAGTTTTCCTCAGGGTAATAGCAGTAAGAATAGGAAAAAATATAATTCAGTACGTTAATGTCCTGTTAGTGGAACTGAATTTCATGGGAACCCAAAACCAAAGTTGCTAAAGAACTTGCATTATGGTTTGCCTAATTTTTCTCATAGAATTTCTTAAACTAAATTAAAAAAAAAAAAAAGAAGGGAAACAAGCAAATTTCTGAAGAGAAACCTTGGAAATACCTATGCAAAAATCAAAACAGGTAGTAAGGGTGATGCAAACAGGAAAAACAAGCAGAAAGAAGTGCAAGAGTCTGCTGGGAAAGCAAAAGTGTTCATGAACAGGCAAATGCCTCTTAAAAACAAGCCTGCTCTGGGAAACATCGTCCAAGTGTCCTGCCTCATTTCCTAATGCCTTGGAACAGGAAGGGAAATGGGTCACAACAGCATCGTTTGAAAGAGATGATGGATGACCGCATTTGCCGAAGGCTTTCCACGAGCTCCTGATGTTGGTAACAGAACAAAGCTGTTCCTAGAATGCCAAAATTTCCCTATTGTATCCCTAGGACAACCCAGGAACTGATTTGTCCCCAGCCATTGAAATCAGGTTTGTTTTTTTTTTTCCCATGCTATATACAGATGGATTGATAAATCCTATCTTTTACTTCAGCTGCGTGAATTTTAGTTTGAAACAACAATTTCCAGCACTGTGCTCCTCACTAACACTGTCTATGGTTGTGTGTGGCCTCAATGAGCACCAAGTGACAGGCCACACTATTTTCCTTTTTTTTCAGAACAGTCTGTATTCAAAGATAAGGAGCTATTTCACTTTAGAGAAGTTGACCAAAATAACAGATTTATCCTATTAGTTTCTTTCTAGACCATGACAGGCTCTTTAAAAATGGTGGTACAGTTATTATTTGACACTTGAGTGACCTAACAAACTCTCAAGCTGTCCCTCAATAAAGAAGACTTTTTGGGAGGCAAAGAGAGGAACCAAACACAGGTATGGAGAGGAGATCTTGTTTTCTAAACACACCTTTCACACCACATCTTGGTGATGGTGACCAACACCAAAATTCCAACGTGGATTTTTCTTGCTCCAATCAACAAAGTCAAGCAGGAGAAAAAGTACAATGATTTCCATCAATCCCAACTATCTTCCTCCATACTGGAGAGTGATTTCCACATCTGCTCAGAAAGCCTGTCATTAATGTTATCCTCATCACAGAAGCCACACACCTGCTGCTCCTCAAGGTCTCCAGCACGAAGCAGATGCTACTTTGACCTCAAGAACGTGCTCCCTACCAGCTGTTTTCCTCATTTTGCTGAGCCATATTCATGTGGGACTGAGAGAAGATCCTTTTCCCTGTCCTGTGTTATAAATAGAGATCCCTGGAGCTGAGAAGAGTGCTGAAGACACAACCACAGGGCATCTACACAGCTTTCCAGCACCACCTGGGAGATGATGGCACCATGCAGCGGGGACAAGGAACCCAAACTTTTGGAGTGAGGTGGAAATTCAGTGACAGGAAAAGCAGAGGGAGCAGCTGCTGTCCCCAGGAAAATCCTCCTAATTCTGTCTTCTTCCCTGTTGAGTGAGGATCAGGAGCTCCTCCTCTAACCCAGCAAGTATAAAAATCCCTTTCCTCGTTCATGCTTCATCTCATTAACTGGAGCCATCTGCCTGATCTGGATCTCGCTGTGAAACAAAAGCAAGGATGACTCCAGTGGAAGTGGGTTGGGAGAGAAATGGCAAAGTGCCCACAGACCTGTAAGAGCTCCCTCACCCACCAGGACTGAGAGCAAAGGGAAAAAAAGAGTTTGTATCTTGCTTTTCTCACCTTTCTCTATCTGGACCCTCCCTTCAAGCCTGAATGAATTAAATCTGTATCCACAAACACTTCAGAAGTCAGGTAAAAAACTTACCCAGAAGAAAAAACTTATATCCAGAAAATACAAAAATTGAGTCAAACTGCTAACTGGAGAACAGAAATTGAGATTTGAAATTAACACCAAGAAAACAAAACACAATTCTCTCTCCCAACACTCTAAAGGAAAAAAAAACAAAATAACGGGCTGGGAGGTGTTGGGGAGCTGCCTGCTGCTGAGGAGGCAGGAAAAATTATACAGGAATTCATGAGGCTGAGTATTTTGTGCTCCAGTGACAGACACATCTGGCTCAGCATCTGAGCTGCAGGCAGGCTGACATACCCATTGTCACAGATACATCTTACAGTGCATCTTCTGCTGTGCTGAATAGCTGCTGCATTTGAAGGAAAACAAATATGCCAGTTTCAGTAAATACAAGCTATTATTGAAAAAAATGTTGTATTGAAACTTTAAGAGACAGAATGGACCATTCATTACCAGTATTAGAGTCACACTTGGACAAGCAGCTGCTCTGTGAGTAGAAGATTTAAAGGTGAACTCAATACTTTAAAGAAGTTTTTGGGCTTTTTTTCCCCCACCCCCACTTACAGAACAGAATTCAGCACTGAAAGTAATTGGTTAATCAAAACCATGCTCAGTTTGGTGTTTCTTCCAATCCCATGAAGAAATGACAGAACACTTGACGTGTCAAGCACCATCAAGCCACATCATGAAGCACTGATTAATCTGAAGCACTGATTTAATTTTTTCTACTAGAGACAAATAATAACAATAAGAATTGTCTCACACATCACAATTACTGTGAACAAAATTTCAGTGCTGTGTTTTCAACTACTTCATAAAACACCCTCCCCCGCTTTCCCTCCTTCTGAACAGGTCAGCATTTACAAAAATCAAGATTCCTAATTAGAAGGAAGTTGGCTTATCGTATCAGCTTCAGAATGTGCCAGAAGCAACACAGAACACTGAATTCCACTGAAACCAGCAGAAGCTTCCCCCATTCCTTTCCTTCCTCTGAAGCCTTTATCACCAGTTTTCATGTACCAACTCCACTGAACAGCAAAGACATAAGGGAAGTACATCCAAGCCATTTTATAGTAATTTCCAGTGGTAACTACTTGACATTATTGTGCAATTTTCCTTGTTCATTTTTTAAGGAAAGGGTCACAACACATGAACTGACTGGGCCCAGCCAGAAGTGAATCATGTGATAAATAATTATTAAAACATAAAAGAGAAAGCAGATTTAACTAAGTGACCATCTGAGCAGTAGCTTAACAGAACTCAAACAATTCCCACCTGGCAGTGAAACTAATGCAAAAAAAGAGCTTTAATGAATTTAAGCAGTGGGTTGTCAGGTTTTATTTTCTTTACTGGGAGGCAATTTTGTCATTCCTGGACATTTCATTTCACCAATTTAGAATCCAAGGCCCACTGTTGCTTCCCCCACCTTACTTATTTCTGAACCTAGACAAGATGCTCAGTGTAATTCCACCAAATTCAAGCAGCCTGCACAGCTCTGAAACAGCTCTCCTTGTAAAAATCACCAGTCTGACAGTGTAACAATATTCCAATATATTCAAGTCTTCAATGCTCTTTTTATTTCCTTAGAAGATTTTCCTACTTATACCATGTTAGCACTCAAAATAAAACAGTATAAACACATACAGAGCTTATTAATCTTTAACAGTGCATTTAAAATAGCAGTGTCACAGACTTATCTGATCTCAAAAACCACCTCAAAAAAGTTTAGCTATATTGATTTCTCCTAAAAAGATAGGAGTATCTGAGTGCCTTTCATTCAGTTGAAGAAAACTCTCTTTAATTAAATTCTCCTCAATATATTCTTTGAATTTTTTTTAAATCTTGTAAGTTTTGATCTGTTTTTTAAGTTTTTGATCAAGTTTTAGGAATGCTGTGATTTGTGTCCTGGTCTCATGTGCAAGTGTTGCACAACTCCAGAACTGCTCACTGAGGCAGCACAGAGTGAGGATGAAAACTTGTGTGGACACACATGCATCTCTAAAGGCATAAGATATATTTAGAAAATAATTGTTTTGCAAAATGCAATCTGGACACTACTGCCTCCAGACCATTTTAACTCACATTTTTCTACAGAAAAAACAAACTTGGTTTTAAGTTCTAGTTTCTACTGAAGTCCCATTTTCTCTCAGCTGTAGTTTTGCCAGCAGCCTCACTTCTGCCTCCTTCCCATTCCCCAGCATAGTGGAAAGGAAATTCTAGTAGCTTCCCATGCCTTTTCCTCCTCATATGAATGTGTGCATACATGCTACACACTCCTCAGCTTTCCCTTCAGCACATCCAGACTAGATTTCCCTCCTTTCACTCAAAATGTACCTTGGCTAGCAGAAGAAGTCTAAAAATACATGTACAATCCCTCCTCTTGGCAGGATTTTCAGTGCATTTTACCTCTGCAGAGCAGTTTCAGCAGGAACTGTTACAGTTCAGACTTTACCTCCACACGTACTCGAAATCTCCATCACTTTCATCTGCTCTCCTTCCCTCTCTCCCACCAAACACTTCCTTGCCCTTTCTCCTGAGCTTTTCAGAATTCAAACACAACCAGCAAGATTCAAACCAGAATAAAATGAACTGGACAATGGAAGTAAGGAATCAGCTGCATTAGACATGAAAAACTGTGTGAAAAGCAGAAGGGTAAAAACCCACAAGAGACATCTCCATGTGTGCCATTATTCTCCAGCATGGAGAAATTTCTCATTATTCTCACCTGCATTTGCAATCAAAGTCCTGCAGACTGTATGGAAAACTTGGCATTCCTATGTTTGCCATACTGAACTGAAATTCTTCAGTTCAGAACAAAAATGCTCTCAGTGTTGACAGATTTATAAAGAACATACAAATTTGTGTTGCACTGTTTGTATTCTATCTGTATTTGCATCTAAAGATCTCCATCCATTCATTTAACTCATTAAACAAAACTTAATAACCAGGAATAATGTCCAAAAGCTGCTATCCCTGGACTCAGCATGCATTGAATACAAGTGAACTGCTTAGAAAAAAAGGTCTAAACAACAATGGTTCTTTTGATTTGTTTTTATGTCACTGAAAACCCTTTAAAGTGATGTTTAGAAGGTTTCACTATGCTCCAGTGTGACACAATTTAACCTTCCTGTAATCAGGAAAGGGAACCAAAGCTGGAGACAACTCAGCAGCTGAAATTTTATGAGAAGTCTCCATTTCTTTTCGTGTCTTAGTCAGATTTTAAATGTTGGTTACTTATAAAATATTGAGTGCCAACACCCACAGCAGAAAAATTAGCTTTATATATTGAATAGGCAGTATTAGCAATCCACCATCAAGCCAGTAATTTTTTTTCCCCTGTAACTCACAGCTGTTCCCCACGAGGGAAATTTGTCAGGACAAACCTTTGGAAGCAGAAGTAAGCCTTGCTTAAAAAACACCCACATGACAGCAAAATAAGACAAAATCCTGACCTTCTGAAGTCCTCCATTCTCCTCCACCAAAGGAGGCAGAGCACTGGTGCTGTTGGTAGATGGAGGCTCGACATTGTAGTCACGAAAGCAGCAGAATAAGGTGCTAAAGATACTTCGACTCCTCTGCTTCTTCAAGCTGATATTACATTGGGACACTGGGGGAGAAAAAACACACAGCAGAAAAATAAATTCATGTGGTACAGACCTGGTTTTCCAGATTTTAACAACTGAGTTGAAGATGTAGGGTCTTTATACCCAGAAATCTTTATCAAGTCTTAAGATTACTGAGATTTTCCAGCATATTGAGACCCCTTTTCTTCTTTTTTAACACATTTTTTCCTTTGCCAGACTCGTACAGTGACATCCTGGAACTCTGCATAATCACACTGAGACAACACAGAGAATTTTCCCAGTAACATCCAAGGAGGATACTGAAATGACACTGAAATGACATAAAATAACTCTGCTAAAATTTGTCTCTGGACAGGGGAGGCAAAGAGATCTAAAAACCAGAGATGCACTAAATGCTTACTGTAGTGTTTCTACACAACCACACAGCCACAAGTGGAAGATTTAGAAGTCCTGGCAGGATCAGGAAAAGCTCTGAGATGTTTCTGAGTTTCCTCTGTCACTGTTTGACAGCACTGCTGGAGGACACAGGACACAGCACAGAGGCTGCAGGAACAAGGGTGGTCCTAAAGAAACAGGAGCCCTGGCATTGACTTTCAACTTGCTTATTGGTTTACCAGGATAAAAATAACCCTAAAGTGGTAAAAAAATTACATACAGCTGAATGAAAGAAAGTGTAGCACTTTTAAAGAATGAAAACTGTAGTTAAAAGCAATAGTTTGGAGAAAAGAAATCCAAGTAAGACATCTAGGGATTCCCCTAAGAAAAAAACTCCTGAAAAAACATTAAAATAAAAAAAATAAAATAGAAGAGTTGGAGAAAAGTTTTAGAATGTTTTAAGTAATACTTGGTTTATTCACCAAATATTTAACGATCTATTATCATACTTGTAGATTTTATTTAGAAGTGCTTCTTTCCTGCTTTGGGTAAGAAATCAAACCCTCCCCCATCCCAAAGTTAGAGGGTAAGTGAAATTCTTACTAAGTCCCATCATTCCCATATTTGCTAAAATACTTTTCCACTTTAAGGCAGGGAGCACTGCCCAGGTTCAGTTATTAATTACTCTTAACAGCCAAGTGTACCAATATCAAAAACTAAATAGGTTCTGTAGACTTTCACCAATTAAAAAAGTGCTCCAATAACAGGATAAAGTCAGAACTGTGAAGAGATTTGTGTGCTTAAGGAAGTGTTTCATTACTTTAAAAGACATTTGTAAATTGAAACCAATCCAGCACCACTTATCAATACTTCAGTTAAACAAAAAACACATTAAGAACTCCAGCCACCAGTGCTACAAGTTACAGTAAAAGACTAATTCTTAAAATGTCATATTCTGTTTGCAACAACACAATTTTAGAAATCCCCAAAGGATACCTGGGCAGTTGGGAAGGACATTTTCAAAGCACTCAGAAAAAAATGGTATTGCAAGCACAAGCAAGTTAGGTGCAATATAATCCTGGCAAGAACTCCTTTCCGACATTAAAAATTGAAATATGCTGAAATTAGAACGGGAGGAACAATGCTCTGTGTCCTGCTGCCTACAGCTACTGCCACAGAAACCTTGCTAATAATTTCTGGCTTGTTTTCATCCTCTACTTAAAAATATGAGGGCAAATTAACTCATTTGAATGCAGGTATCAATGACAGCAGGGTGCTTAAATTCCAAACTCATAGCCTCAGCTGCACAACAGATCAATGGGAACACCAAAATCCCTCTAGAACTAATACTTGTATGGTCTCTACTTATTATAGAAAGAGACAGTAAATAGTCTAAATAAATATTCAAAAATCTCTAGACAAAAAATACTGATTGGTCTAAACCTTCTAAGAACACTTGGATCCCATCATACATTTGAAATCTGGCCACTCCCTTTCACTTACTGAAACATTTTAGTAGGAAAAATAATCCTTCATGTTGGTTTTTAGTCTTGACAATTCTGCCATTCATAACACAGTGCTCTTTCAAACAGATCTTTCCACTAATTTCGATGTTATTTTAAAGGGATTTTCTTCAATAAGCTATGATAGAGGCTTTACAGTGACTTAATAAATGATAATTTTGGATGCAGTAAGAAACAGAAGTTTTCAGGTGGCTTTATGTGCTGTGCTACATTAAAACACAAATACTGCATACACAGAAAATGTTTGCACCCATATCTCATTTTTAGCAACTCTGACAGTGCTGTGCATAATGGAAAATAGTTTCTCCTTCCTCAGTTACCCTGAACCACCTGCAATCTGTGTGCTCTTTGCTGGATTTGCTTTCCTTGAAGCAGTGACAGCACAAATATAACAACTATAAAGGTGCAAAGAAGCATTGGTGTTGAATTACCAGCACAAATTTAGGCATTCTGGATGGCAGCACATTTTAAAGAGGAAAAAACTGCTGAGGACAAAACCTGGCATTCCTTAAAAGCTCATAGGTGAGACCAGGTACTTAACAATAATGGAAGGGTAAACAGTTATCCAAAAACTGCAAGTCTGAGTAGCATCCAGCATATGGAACTAAAAAAAAAAAAAAAAAAAAAAAAATTTTTTTCTCCCCCTTCCATCTGTTAGAAGTTACAACCTCAATTTCTGGAGGTGATTTCCTACACCCCCCTCAGACACACTGAACCATCCTTACCCCACCACACTGAACACTGAGGACACTTCAGTGACGTTTTACAGCTCAAACCCTGCACACGGAACATGTCAACACCGTGTCCCAAAAAAGCCCAGGCAGAACAACCCCACAACATGAAAATGTGTTATCTGTGAAAGCAGAGAAGACTGAGAGCAGCAGGTGTCTGCAGGAGGGTTGAAGAAAGGATCAGGGTGAGCTGGAGAGATGCTTTCCCCTCCCACCACCCCAGGGTCACCCCAAGTGCAGTTTAACTCCTCACCTGAACACACCAAATGTGTGTGTGTAATAATCCTCAACAAATTCCTCTCTCATGCCCTTGCCCCATCCCTTTTTGAACCTACACCAACTTTTAGAGTCCATATGGCAGTAAAGTCCACAGCTCAGCCAAGAATCCAGCTGCTTCAGAACTCTGAGCATCCTTGTTCCTTACCTTTCTGCAGTCCCTAATATGTATTTTTGAACAGGAAGAGAATATCCACACACGATATCCAGGATGAAAGGAAGAAATTCCACCATGAATTTATACACCCACACAATGCTTTGTTCTCTTGCTTTTCTAATCATTCCTAGTATCTTGTGGTTTACAGCAAGTGAGCATTGGGCTAATGTGATTCTTCTGATCTGATTATAACACCAAGATCTCTTCATTAGAAGGGATTTCAAGCATCACTGCAAATATAAATCAAGAATTCTTTTATCTTCCCATAGAGAAAATGTCACATGTATCTACATTTAATTCCACCTTCTAGTTTAAAGGCCAGTCATTCAAAGTCATGCTACCTTCCTACAACTTTTCACAGTTAAGTTTTAAACCTATATACAGATGCACATATGAACACACATCTATTTACATGCACCAATACATAACCTTTTCCCTCACTAAATCTGATCACTTTATTTCCTCTTCCATGTGCTTTAAAGCCACACTGAAGAGCAGAGTGCACAGATCCCACACTGGTTCACCAGGGATCTCCTGGAGGTCTGCAAGAGCCTTCAGTGAAGCTCTTGGTCAAATTACCTGAATTTGTAGAATATTATTTTTGCAAGCAGGGTCAGAAACAGGAGCACAGTTCTTCCTGCCTAGAAGGGAAGAAACTCTGGTGCAGATTGCCCCTAATTTAGGGTCTCACCTATAATTTCCAGATGCCATTTCTAAGGACAAGTCTCACTGCCCATGACCCATGGTTTGAGGGTATGTTAATCCCTAAATTGTCTGGAATCCAAAGACAGTCCCAGAACTGTGCTCATGGAAGTCTTCTAGCAAGCCTTAACAAACCCACAGTGCTGCTATGGCTGAGGAGGGGCTCAAGGGAAGATAAAGGCAAGGTCTAAAACAGATCACTGTAATCACATAAGCTTAAATGAGAGGTATGGAGCCATACTGGATGGTTTACAAGAGAACAGGGAGAAAAAAAGCCGTAACAAACCCCAATTATTAACACACACAGGTATAATAACTGAAATGTTGTAACAGAAATTAATACAAGAGGTGCTCATATAAGTAATGCACAGAATCTTCTCCAAGCTCCTTTCACACAAAGCTCTGGAGGCAGAAGGGCTGTGCTGCTCTCCCACCAGGACAATTCCAGCAGCAGCAGCACAAGTTCCACAGCCAAGTAAAAGATTTTCCTCTCATGCACTGTACTCTAAAGGAGTTTAGTTAAGGGCTTTCCCCATCACATTTTGCTGCAGTGGTGTGAAATTACAAAAGGAGGTTCTTGTGCAGCCACAGTTCCACAAACCCCTCGCTGCTGCAGGAACCACCTCGGGATGACTGGAAGGCTCCAAGCCCACCCCTCTGCAGCCAGGAGAGAGCTAATTACCGCTGAATTTTTCCTAATTAAATGAATGCAATATCCAGTTCCCCCAAATAATATAAACTGGGTAATGAGGAGTCTTCTCTGCTTAGAGATGAACTCGCTAAACGCAATAAAAGGAACATCTGGGTATGCTGAGCTCTCACCATGAGTTTGTTTATAAGACAGGATGGAAAAAGGCGAGTCAGAATTAAGTGATATTAAACAAAGCCTTTCTTCAAAGGAAGCAGTTTTAAAATCTATACACAATTAGAAATGCCTAATTTCTCCAACTTCTTAAGAGACTGTATCTGACCTCAGAAAAATGAAATTTTATATCCCACAAGCCTCAAGATAGAAACAGTTAAGTAGCAAATCATCAACTTGCTGACACAGCTCCTCTCTCTGTGATGTGACCAGGACAGAAATTGTTTTATAACACTTGGTGCCAAATCTGCATGTGATGCTCTCGTTAACTTTGGTTTTAAAATGCCATTTGCAGTTTATCACTGAAAGGTTTCATTGCCCATGTAAACTTTGCAGCAAATAGAGCAATAAAAGCACTGTCCCATACCTGAAACAACCACCCACAACTGGTTCATCCTTCAAGCATGTATAGCCTAAGCAAATTGCTCTGCCTAAATTCAGCATGTTATACCCCAGAATTACCTTAATTTCAACTGAACCTGGCAATCTTTCTCCCCCAGCAGCATAATTAAGTAAAAGTAAGGTTTTGGGTTTTCCACTGAAATTATTACTTTGAAGGGAGGGATCCCAGACTAGTTTAGTGAAATAAAAATCTTTCCAAAACATCTGACTCTCCCTCTCTACCAACCTGTTTCCCAGGCATTCCATTAGTAGTTTGCTTGGGATGGAGTTGATTAAATAGTTATGGGCAAGGAAAAAAAGCTTGAATACATAAGGCAGGTGGGGACATGACAGAAAAACAACCGAGTAACTTATTTTTTATTTTTGAGATAATTTCTTGGATCTGTAAAAAAAATGTCCACATGATTTAGATGCTTTTAGGGAATTTTAGGAAAAAACTGAACATTATTCTTAGTAAATGATTCCATGATGTTCTGGAAAACAAGCTTATGAGCTGCACCTGTATGCTAGGATGAAATAGCTATACGAGAACTGCTTTTCCTAAAACTTATCCTTCTATCTACTTATTCCAACAGAAACTATCCAGTGGATATCAGAATGCTACAGTTTCACTTCCATACTTCTCGAAGTCCTCTAAAAATAAAATTTCACATAGTACCTAGGACAAAATCATCAGAATGAATGTTAATTCATCCATCAATTCAGCTAAAGTTGTATGAAAAAAAAGAACTCTACCTAACCAAACAAAGCTTTGGAAATATTTCTGTTGCAGCAGCTTAAAACTAAAAAATCCCCATTACTTCACCCTACATAAATTATTTATTACAGTCCTCAAATCTGGGTAGATTAAATATCTGCTGTTGGTTTTTGGATGCTCATATTTTAAGGATCAAAGGTAGTGAAATTCTAAAGTTGCTTTTAAAAGACACGACTGAGAACTCAGCACTGCTGTCTCTGTAAGGGCTGTGATGCTTCATGAAATGTAGCCAGTAAATGTTAAAAACACTAACTGCACACAGAAGCCTCTTAAATGACAAGGAGGGATAAGAAACTAAGAAAAGGCTCAAAACAGCACAAGAACCTGATGGCTCTCAAGGCAAATTCCAAAACCTTAAAGCTGTTGCTGCACTTCAGCCTTTACACTGTGGTTTGGCTGGACACATATATACGATAGTATAACCTTCATATGTGTGTCAGCTTCTCATATAAGCCATGATTTAAATATCTTTTGTAGTATTCCACAAGCAAGGAGAGCTGCTACTAGGTAAGATCATGGAAAAATAAATTCATTTGTCAGAGCCCAACTCTGGCATTTATTCAGCCCTAAGACTGAATGCAGATCCACAGCTTCAGGGGCATCCACATCTCAGAGTGAAGCTGAAAAGTTAAATACTGCTTTAAGAACCCAATTAATCTGCTGAACCATGTTCTGAGTGAAATACATTCAAGCTCAAATTAAACAGCACAGATTTTGGCCATGTCCTCCCCTGCTCCAGTGCCTGACAAGCTGACAGGGCTACACTGAGACCACTTCCAAGAAGCAGCATGTGTAGATCTGTATCTCCAAAGGGCTGAAAAGTAGGGCTCCTGTAATCCAGGAAGGAACTAATTAACAAGCAGCACTTTCATTCTTGTGCCTGTATTGCTTGCCACTGAAACAGCCACTGGGACAGAAGATGGATGAGAATATAAAGGAGAAGTTAGGAGGTGCTCACCTCCAGTAACTCCCCCAGCAAGAGCCAGGGAGCTGCTACACCTTTGCCTTTGCCATAAATACCTGGGCAGTTCTTAAAGAGGAGCTGAATGTGCCCATCCAGCCTTGCCTGTGCTCTCCTTGGAACAACCAGGATGGATGTGCCCCAATCTTCAAGGATTACCTGTGCACACTCACACACTAAAAAAGGTGCTACAAGGATATACAGCATTTTTAATGCACATATACACAGTTCACAGTAAAATCTTTTCCTAGTATTTGCTTTTTTTTTTGTTTTTTGAGAAGAGTGATAGCACTTCATAGGTTCCAGAGAAGCCTGTGAACACACACGCTCAAAATATACATCTGCTTAATAAGTAAATGAATGAACAAAATAAGTAAGTAGCCACGCCCTACAATCACCCTTCCATCAGCTGATAAGTCTGAAACATGTACAAAGGACGAGAACCACTTAAGGAAAAAAAAAAGATGAAAAATTAGAAGAAATAACGCACTCATCCGACACTACACTATTCTCACTTCACACCACACTCAAGGCCAGGTTTGCAGCACTAGAGTTCAGTGCTAGCTGGCAAAAGGGATTCAACTCCAAGCTTTCTGCCTTGAAATCTTTCACTCCTGCAGAGAAACTCATGCAATGCAAAAGCAATGCTTCAAACCAGTTTAAGGGCAAAGTAAAACACAACAAGTAATGAGAAAGTAGCAGCAGTGCCACAAGATTGCCATGGTTTGTAACTGGGTGTAAACCAAGCTAACTGAAGAATGCAAGCAATGCTATGGAGCTGTATTATGATACAAAATAAACACAACTTTCTGCAATGCCATTATGGAGCCACCTCCCTGTCCCTGTAGCACTTCAAGTGTTTTGTCTCAGCCCAATAAATTTATTAATATTACAGAGCAACAGCCACAGACTGATACATTTACAGCACCGGCACAGCGTGACGGTTCACTTTAAAAATGGTATTTTTTGTGAAAAACCCAGCATTTCGCACTGTGCAGTGTTTCTTTGCAGTTTGAGCAAGGCTGGAGCTGCTGGATCTGGATGTTTTCCCAGCGCCGAGGTTTGGAGCGGCAGTTGAACAGGAAATACTGCGCAGTCTGTGCATGCATTACATTCCTGTCCCGCCCCGAGCAGCCGCCAACAAACAAACCTTTCTTCTAGTAAAAGAGAGAGAGGGGAAAAAAAAAATACACTGCACAAAGTTCACCAGCAGGTGTGGCCTGTGAATCCAACCCAGCCTTTTCTGCTGATAAAAAGAATTCGATGTATTTGCAATGTTGGTGTAACGTCACGGTTTGGTGAAGCTGGATCAGCAAAGACCTGGAAGTTTAAAGCTGCAAAATCTGCAGTGCTGAGGGTTTCTCTTGAGGAGGGTTTGCCAAATAAATTACAATACTTACAATAAAAAGGATTGTTGTATTTCCATTTTACTCAGCACTTAAGTTGGTTTTCCACCATCAGTAACACACAGCAACCAGATCAGATGTTTGTGTACCTCAACTCAAATTTCGGATTGCTCCAAGGTTGGTCTCTTTGAAAAAAAAAAGAATTCTGGGAAATATTTAATAATGATTTGTTAAACACTTGGGAAGGAAGACAAAGAAGAAACAAACAAATGGGAACAGGGGGTCATGGTGTTTGTCAGTCAGGGCTGATCCCCTCTGGCATCGGGAGAGGATCTGCGTCGGAACGGCCGGGAGGCGAATGTAAACAAGCACGTGTTTATAGAGCAGAAATATGTACAGCATCCGCTCTGCCCCTGCTTCTGCTGATGTGGGACATGGTGGGAAAGGCAGGGAAGAACAACTTGCTCCATCCCCAGCAGCTCCAACTCAGGGAAAAAGCAGCAACAGGCGAACAATGGGCGGCACCTGGAGCCGTCACCCAGCCCAGGCGGTAACTGCTCCTCTACACATTCATTTAACTCACAGCTGGCATCATAGTAGTAATAATAATACCAATAATAATGTTTTTTAAAGTCTTGGACCAATGCTGATTGAACATGAAAGAGGGATAACCAAGCCAAAGAAAAGCCCTTTGGCAGAGTGTTTTCTTATTGCACTGTATAAACAGACAGAAGGACGGACACTCGCACATGGCATGGATACAACACACAGCCCTCTGTAGCCCCAGGTCACATCTTCCTGAAGAATTTTTGCCATGAAATTAGTATGAATTACTGAAGGGCTGTAAAAACCTCTTTTTCTGTGCACCACACAGTGTGTAAAACACCAAGTCACCCACCTTGCTACACAGTTTTACCCAATCATTGACTTTTTAAGATAAAGAGAGATCCCAACCTAAAGAATATTCCTGGATGTACCTATAATCAGCTTGTTTCCTCATCAAATCAGTTCACTTTAATAAACTGATCTTTATAAGGGTTTTAATAGGCTTTTCTTTCCCCCAGTGACCAAATTCACAGCCTGGAGTTGTGAAATTAAGCAGAGCTTTTTCCTGCCTCCTGCCACACAGGTTGACTCAAATTTAAGTGACAGTTTTAGTTCTTCTTTTTGACTTGAAAAGTGTAAGACAAGTGGTTCACCAAACACAGAGGTAGAACAAATTCCTCTACTTTTTTCCCCCCAAAATACCACTACATCTCCAATCAAAGTCTTATTAAAACCTTGCTGATCTGAGGAGAATAAGCTTAATTTAATTTTCCTAAATATAGCCCAAAGATGTTCCCATAGAGACAGCAACATTCTCTATGGTACTTATTGCAGCAAATACTTCAGCAAGACATCAAATCCAAAGCATTAGTCTATTTTTGCAAGCCTTCTCCTCTCTTTCCTAGGAACAGCTCTTCTCTAACAAATTCATCTTGCAAAAATATGTTAAAGGGTGCTCCTCTGCAAAGAAAAGTTTTGTTTCTCCATTTCGCCTTATGAATTTTTCATTCCCTCCCTGGGGATATTTTTGGGACAGGCTACAAGTCTAATTCCTGCCAGGGAAATTCACTCATCCTAAGTCTGCTCCCCAAAAGATATATCCTTAATAGCAAAAAATCAAACTGGGACATCTTTTCTGCAGTTCCTTTGACTTCTCTTTCTAAACCCCATTTATTTCTCCCAACTCACTGGTATTTTGTGGATATTGAGTGCAGATCTCATAAAACATGAGCCCTGTGAGAAAAATACATATCTAAAATGAATCTGCTTCTGGTGACATGTTCTACAGAACCAAAATCATTTACACCATGTAAACACTGGAAAAGATTCTTAATGGAGCAAAGAACAATGTGTGACCATGTATGAAATATTTATCTTGTTTCTTTGGAAGAAAAATAGAGGTGGCTTAGCTTCAAAAAGGCACTGATTTAAACAGAGATGTAGATTTATTTGGTGTGATTACTCTTTATCCCCATTCCTCCATGCCCCTCTTCAAATTTCTCTGTATTATGAAACTCAGATACAAAGGAATAAAGAGGAATCCCACTCATCTGGAAGAGGAAACTTTCTCTGAATCACTGTATTATCTGTGCTTCAGTCATTAATAGAATCTAAAAGCAACAGCTGTTTCTAACAACTAAAACTGCTCTTAAAATCAATTTCAGGCATCATACAGAAAGTATCACTTGGCAGGTTACTCGAATCCAGCCCTTCTGGGAGCAAAATAAAAACATCAGATTTTGATTAGAAACTTATTTGTGGCAGGGATTTCTCAAGAAGAGGTCTGGGTTACACTGGAGTGTATCTGCTGAGAAGGAATCTCACTTGGAGAAAATGTTGCCAAGGTAATTTCTTCTCCAGCTTTAGCTTTCATGAAGCAGATTTTACCCTATCTTGGATTACTCTTCATAAATTCTTTTTTAAAGATAATTACAATATTTATAGTCATGTAATACAAATGCCTATTACAGAGAGAAAATGTAATTTTATTTGCTGCCTTCTTCAAGCTGTTTAATCCACCCTCACCAGTTAAGCTGGAAAGAATTTTGATCAATTTACGTTTTCAGTAAAACCTACACATCTTCTGTAACTATTTTAGATCTAAAGTAATTACAGTATCAACCACTGTGGGTTTTCAGTTCAATTGAAGTGTCACCTGCAGAACAGCAGATCTGCCAGGTATCTCTGACAAAAATTGAAGCTGTAACAGAGCATCTATTGTTACATGCTAAGCAAAGAAGTAAGGAAAAAACCCCACAGAAGCACATTGCAAAGTCTCATTAATAATTTGCTAAAATATTTTGCATTGCCCTGGTGCTGCCTCTCTACTTCAAACTCCCCCCCGCCCCCTTTTTTTTTTTTTTTTTAATATTAACTGTGTTTTCAACTGATCCCAAGAAATAAGCTGGAAAATATTCAATCCTAGCTCTTCTGACCTTGTACTTTGGAGTCATGAGTATTTTATCCATTCAGCATTCCCAGACCATTAAAAGCAGCACATTCCCACCTGGAAATATGATATTTAGAAAGCTAAAACTAGATTAAGAATGAAACAAAAGATACAGGAAACTGCAAGCTTTGTATGATAAAGTGACTACAGTTTTGACAAAAAATAAAAGCAGTGAAACTTGATGAACTTCCAGCAATTCCTTTCTAGAACAAAGCCACAGTTTACTGCCTGTTGAGAAATTCAGCTAAAAAGAAAAATTATTTTAAAAAATTAAGAGGAGGGCATTTTTTTAAAAGCATTCTGGTGTCTTAAACAAGCACCCAGATGCCTCCACCACGCTGACAATTCAGCTGCAGGTTGGAACAGCTGCAGACATGTTTAATTGCCTCTCCAAATACCCACAACGCCGAGTACTTCTGACCTATTTGAAATATCCTAAACTTTGTACTAGTTGTACTAGAGGAATGCACAAGATTTAATGCCCATGCTTCAACCCCTGACAATCCTGTAGCACTGAGAGCAGCCCAGTTGCTATTTCACAGAGGAGGCATGAGAAAGGATGAATAACTGAGTGCTGTGTAACTGAGAATATTAAATAACCAGCATCTTCAGGACTACAAGTTTAGAAACATTAAAAATAAACTGTTTCCTTAATTATATTAGAGGAAAAAAGCCCCAACAAAACCAGTAATTTTTTGCTGCTTACTGGACCAAAAATTGTGATAATTTTAACTATGTGGATTCATGCTACAAACCCCACTCCTTTTATCCCCAAAGGCCACATATTAACCTTATCAAATGTTGACTAAAAGGAGGTAAAAAAATTGCACCTGACCCCATTAACAAGGCTGAAACTCTTCCCTAGCTTACTTCTTCAGCATGTGCCTTTGTGCTAATTTTAAGAGAGAATCCAGGCATGAGGCAAGAGAATTTATTCTAATTCTGCATCTTGCCCAAGCCCCAGCCTCTCTTAGCCTACATTCCTGCCCAAGCTGTTTATACAGAACACTTCAGATCAGCTGGTCTCTGCCCAATCTGGCAAAAAACCCTGCTGTCTTCCTCCAGCACTGATGGAGAGGCAAGGGTGAGCTGTGTATTTAGTACATAATGATGCAATACTGCAATACTATCCCTGCTGCTTTGCATCCTTCTCTTTCTTGGCATGAAAGAGCCAGATTTGCACCATTTACATTAAACACCTCATAGAAGCCTAGAGTGGTTTAGGTTGGAAGATCAGCTGATTTCACTCCTTGCCATGGGTAGGGACACCTCCCACTGTCCCAGGCTGCTCCAAGCCCTGTCCAGCCTGGCCTTGGACACTTCCAGGGATGGGGTGAGAGATCTCACAGCCCTGTTGCTCTCAGAGGTAAAGGAAGCCAGGTCTTGCAGAGCACATTTTATCTCCTAGGGAGGCAGGAGCCTTGCCTTACCAGCAGCATTTTCAGAGATCCCACTTTGGCTCAGGCAGGAGCACTGAGCACATGATGGATGCAGCACATTTACTGCACTTAGCTCAGACGGGAAACCCCAGGCATGAGGAGCCATAAATGCTAGATCACATTTAGTCTATACTTACAGGTAGACCCCAGCAGTCAGAGAGCCATCCCGAGTTCCTGCTCCTCCTCCTCTCCCAGCAGTTTCCAAGCTCCAAGCAGAGGGAGCCCCAGCCAGCACTGACATCCAGCATCGCTCCTCACTCCCTGTGCTGCTCTCACCACCTCAGCCTGAGCCCCTCTGCCCTTCAGGTGTCTGCACTGGCCCCACACACAGGTGTTCACACAACAACCCCCTGCCATGTGCGATGTAACTCAGACTGAGGGAAAGATGGGTACAAAACCAACAATTTCTAACTGAAAACCCTCCCGGTGCCTCCAGGACCCCCCCAGCTGTGTGCAGCAAAGCTGCACTGAGAAAAGCAGTGCCTAAAACAGTCACACCTGCACAGCTGGGTGTGCTGTTTATCCTGATAGCTTTAAAAATCCCTTTTGGCACAAACCGTAAGTATTATGTTCTGTACCATACCACGGCACAAGCAATTTGAAAGGCTTTTTTCTGACTACTGGCTGAGTGCTATCAGTTTGGGCAGAGCCCACTTGGCTCTTTCTGCCCAGCCCCAGCACATTCAATGAATTACTCAAATCTAAACAGACTCTGCATTTGAATTGCTCTCCCAAAGCTCTACAGAGTTGCAGCAGGAAAGCTCTGTATGCACTGGCACAGCCTGCTGCAGAGCAAGATAAGTATCTGGCACCTCTCCCCTACTACATAACCAAAACGAGGACAAATAACTGCATTACTGGCTTTATTAGGGCCTGTCTTAGATCTTATTTCTCCTGGTGACATAGAAAAACATGACAAGGGAGACACTGGAGAAGGTTGCCCAAGGAAGCAGTGAATGCCCCATCCCTGGAAGTGCCCAAGGCCCTGAAGTGTTGGATGGAGCCTGGAGCAAGCTATTTAGTGGAAGGTGTCCCTGCATGGCATGGGAGGTGGAACTGGATGATCTTTAATGTCCCTTCCAACCCAAACCATTCTGGGATTCTGTGAAATCCATGACCCAACAGGATCTTCCCGAATCAAAATCTAACAAATATCAAGAGTACAAATCTGGATGTTAACTCTTGCAGTGCTGCAGGGACATTTTCCTTTCTGCTGAAGAATTGTATTCCAGTGACACGTGAGCAGAAACCGAGGTCTGAGTCCCCTCCCACGAGTCCCCACACATGCAAGAAATTCCAGCCCTACAAAATAAACAAAGTAAGGTCCAGTGTGTTTGAGACATTCACTGCCAAAAACCTCCTGCCAAGACCCAGCCAGCTGGTGGGGGGAAGTCTCTGGGTAGTAACTGGTCTCAAGATTAAAAAAAAATTGTTTATTTTCTTGTTTTAACTACAGCATTATAGGTCTCAAGTAGTTTCTGTGAATATTCTCCTCACCCTCCAGGCAGCTCAGCCACCAGCCCAGCTGACCACAGCAGAGCTCACAAAGCCAAGCTGATAAGCACTTGTAGGGCACAATGCATCTGATTTGTTTACACCAGAACCACCCTAAAAATGCCAATATTGCTTTTCTTCTCACCCCTGGGAACCCCTGGTGAACAGCTCAGCTGTTTATATTGCAAACATTTACAGTTAAGGGAAAGATCACCATCCCCCACACCACTGCTTCGGTCCTTCCTGTAAGTCACTGGAGTTGGCCAAGACCAGGAACAGTCCAGCAAAACTTGCTTATCCTAAAAATGCTGCAAAACAACCCCTTCATTTAGTCTTTCCATGTCCTGTGCTACTATTTCCTGACCACTCCACACTACTGCTCTGCATATCCAAAACACAAATGGAAAACCTTGTCTGTAAGGAAAATAAAACACAGGACTAGGGCTTAACATGAAGATCCTCAGCAATGCTGAATTGGGAACTCTGCATGCACAGCACAACTCCCTGCACCTCTCAGGTGCTGCTTCCAGGATTCCTTAGGAGTCCTGCGAGTTCTCCATCAGGAGCTGCAAGAAAAATCCCACCGCTCAGAAAATTCTGATGGCAGAACATTTAACGGAAGATTTTTTGCTCCAAGCATTTTGTATACCAGCTGAAGGACAATTCCCAAGGGAAAGAGTTTACACTAACAGGGAAAGCTTCTGGATGGGCTTTCACAGCAGTTTTTTTTCAACACTCTTCCTTCCTCCTTTCGCCCAGAGGTGAAAGTGGAAAGTTTTCTCAGGCAGAGGATGCCTCGGCCACTGAGCACTTAACAAAACACATTATCCACAAAACTTGGGGTTCTTTCCTCTCATTTTAGGAAATTCAATTGTTCAAAGGCCTTATTTAATCAGCTGGTGCACACCTACAGCTGAGCCCAAGCACGGGAGGCTGTTTAAGCCCAGCCTTTAGTGAAGGATGTGCAGTTTCCAAACACCTGTGACAAGCCACATGTCAAAACAGGCTTCCACCACCACCTGACAATACCACCAGGAGATTACAACACTCCTGGGATGTTTGTACCTGCTCCCTGGCCACAGGTTTTAAGTTTCCCACCACTACCTTGCATCTTCTCTTCAATCCCAAACATTATTGTACTAAGGGTTACCATTAAAAAATGGTAATTTCTATAAATCTGAGACATTCCTTCTGTTCTTTTGCTTCTAGTACTCCTGTATCAGTTTGTAATTTATGCCACTGAAAGTTTCACAGCAACTATTAAGGAAGTGGCTCCAAGTATGAATCAAACAGGTATCTTCTCTTGCAACCCCAAGTTTTGGACGCTACCATCAAAAGGAAAGACAATTCAAAAGTTCCAGGTAATGCCAGAAGGTATTAACTGCTCTAAGTAACAGCTGGGGGAATAGAATTGAGGCTTCCTAAACTCTGGATCGAGTGGCAAAAAGACAACACTGCACTGTACTTCTTACAAGGATGTATGTTCTGCAAAGCACAGGGAATCAGGTCAGCCCCACCCATGAAAACCAGTTCAAGCCTAAAGAGAACTTGATCCACTTTTCTGCTCCACTCCAAATTTCCATTTTTTGGACAAGCAGCTTCCAAGTTTTTGTACAACAGTTCCTTGCCCATAATTTTTAAAACCCAGTGTAAAAACCAACTGCAGAACATTTTCTGCTTCAGTTTCATTCTTAGGTAAGGCACACATAGCCTTTCAGTAGGACCCTGGGGCTGAATATATATTAAAAATTGAGAGGTGCTCATATAATTTAATAGGTTCTAGAGGAGCATTTAGCTTGTTACATCCTAACTTTATTCCCTTATCACACAGGGCAAATATTCCTGCTTTATTCATGTCTAGAAATGACATTAACCATATCTAGGAAATCCTGCTAGATGAGGTCTTAGCATTTAAGTAACAATTTAAGTTATGCCTTCCATAGGATATAATTGTGGTGTTTGAATATTACTAATTACTGATGTTTTTCTTATTCATAAACTAATTGTTGTGTAAGATTCTAGGAAGGCAATGGAAAAATATATCTCTAGAGCTGCTTCAACATACAATTTGTTTTTGTTTTTTTTTCCTGGAGTCATCTCAGGCAACTAAACCAAGCATGATCTAGGAATGAGAAAGTACAAAGGAAAAAGAACACCAAAAATTATGTCACTTGGCATGTACTTCTTGTTTATAGTTACACCAGAGCAGGAAATATAATTACAAACATCAGTTTGCACCGGGTATAAAATATTCCATATTGAAAAGACGCAATGTATTACATAATACTATATAGCTTCTCCAAATTCCAAAGCTCACACCCATTTTTCCTGCCTTAACAACCCAAAGTACACATAGATCTGCAGGAATACATGGTGTGCACATACACACATATCTGCAAAAGCCACCTTGAAAGTGGCACGAGTAACAAAAATACACAGCCCAGCCCTGTATCCAAACCAGAGGCAATAATTCTGAGACATGGAGTTTAGAGCAACTTCAATAAACAATCACTCAATCATTCTAAAAAGCACGTTCTAACTGAAATTACCCTGACTTATTTTAGGAATTGAATTCCAGTAATGTTGTACGAATTATTCAATGATTGTATCAGCTTATTTTCAACCAAATTCTGTTTTCTTTTCCCTGAGGAAATTCCAGCAGTACTTGCATGCACCATGCCAATATTAGCAAGAGCTAGAATCCTTTGCATTTTTTCTCTTTTTCTATATAGATAATGTATTCTTCAAGCTCATTTCCACCAAGGGGAAGAAAAAAAGCTTTCAGCTTGGCTTTCCTCATGAATAATACATTAAAAATTTAATATTAGAGCACAAATCTTCTTTTTAAGCTTCCAGAAACAGTACTACATTTGCTCTATTACTTTGAAAAGATTCATGTACATATTTAAATAAGGGTAAACCATAAGCTCCTGTTCTCCATAATTAAGTTGCAACAAAACAGTCCACCATTTATCAGCCCAATTCTGAAACAATTCTGTAAAGCTTTTTAACTGCCATTAAAAAAGACAATCCCTTACCGTATCCACAATAAGGAGTGTAAGACATTTTGTTCCATAACTCAGTGTTACAATCTGAAGCAGAACAGATTTTTTTTTCAGCCATTCACAAACCCTTTTTTTTTTTTTACCAGAAGGAGAATCCTGATTTCAAGGAGGCATCGACAGTCCACGCTACTAACGGCTGATGCAAATAAAACTCAAACCCACAAGAAAAAAACAGCTCTAATGATGATGTAAGGGAGGAGAAGGAGGGAAACAAGTGCCTGGTGAAAGGATGAGAACTTCCAGGAAGAGGAGAGTCCTTCTAAGAACAGCAGACACATCCATCCAGTGCCACTTCTTCCAGCCCTGACTGGAAGGGCTCTGCCACAGCCTCAGGCTCCCAGCCCTTCTCAGGCTGCTACAGAAATAAACTGCAGCACAAACCCAGATGTTTCAGGAATCAGAAAGCAAGAATCCAATTGTGCTGCTATAGAAGTATTTTTAAGTGTTCACATCTAGCACTGCCGGGGCTCAGCTCCCTGGAGGCTTTATCTTCTCCAGGAAGCCAGCAGCAAGTTCATGACACTCTGAGGAACTGGACAAGGTGTCCTCTGAGGAAGAGCACACACGCTACAATCTGCAGCACAAAGGACAAATATAACCAGCACAAAGGATAAATATAACCAGCACAAACTTTGCTTTCACCATTCAGGGCTGGGCCACCAGTTCAGCCTCCACATAGGGTGGGACTAATGGCTGGATTCAATGGGCTTAAAGGTTTTTTCCAGCCTAAATGATTCTAGGATTTTCATGCATTGCCTTGTGGAAGGATGAGCCAAATGGGAGAGAAGAAATGGCAAAAGAGTTATTTTTATTAAGGTGACTGAAAGAAATATTGACTCTACAGCTGCAACTACAGATTTCAGCCAACCATCTCCTCCCCCCAAAACCCTTTCAAAATAACCTCTATTTTCTCTTTAATACTTCTAATTTCTCTTTAACTCATGTGTTCCACATGAGTTGGGATACTCTGCTCATTACTGCAGCAAAACAGCAGGAAACAGAGTTTTCTTCTTCGCCTAATTTATCACAGTTTTTAATATTATCATTAAGTTGGCATTCAAAGATTTCACTCTGGGTTAAGCTTCTAGGAGGGCTCTTGACATTCCCCAAAGAAAAGCAGATTTAAGGTGCAAGACATGGGAATCAAAGACTCTCTCATGCCTCTTCTGCAGAGATTTGTTTTCAAACACAGTTTGCTGATCTGTTCCCAGATCACAGATTGTGGAAACGAGCTGTAAACCCTGTCACAAACACATATCTAACCCAGCTTTCAAAGGGAAGTGAATTCCAACCAAGATTTGGAATCAGCGTTGTGAAGTTGCTTGGTTTTGCAGTGTCCATGAAAGAGCTCCTACAAGCCTATGTCTCTTCCATTAAAGACCTGTGAATTTCCTGCATTACTTTTCCCACCGCAAACTTTTTTCCTCCGTCTCTGCCGTCGTCTTAAATACAAAATCCATAAGGAGCTCCTGCACCTAAACCCTCTCAGAAATAAACTCCTATTGCCTTCTGAGCTGTTAAACCCACGAGGAGCTCCCTGAGCTCAGCTTTGCACTGACAGTGACTGTCCCCAAGGTCCCTGGTGCCCCAGAGCAGAAGTCCCCCCAGGAGCAGCTGGCAGAGCCCTGATCCACACAGCCTCTGTTTGTCCATTACCCTTTTCCTTTTGGCTGCTGCCTCTGCTTCGTGAGCTCCTCTCCCCTTATACAGGAAGCTGGGGCCTCAAACTAATCCTGCACATTCAGTTCTCTGCTCTTCCAGCTACCACTACAAATGTACTCACCCAAAAAAGAAAAAAAAAACTGCATGGAAAGCTCTTGCAATTAAATCTTTGCTAAACTTCTCCACGGTGAGATTATTTCTCTTTTTTTCCTTGATTTTTTTTTTTCTGGGAGAAAACTGAAGGAAAGATTAGCAAATTCCCGCAGCTGAACAAACACACTGAAAGTTATTCATCAAGGCAGAGAGCAAATAATCCAAATCTAGAAGGTACAAACAAACTTTGCAACAGTGCTATGGCCAGAAAATCTGGAATGTCCCAAGATCTTTATTCACAGGTTTCAGTGTCACTCATCAGGCACTTTCACTCCTGTGGGGTTGGGGAAGCAGCAGCAACAGCACTTGTGGGAGATGGGGAGGAAGATGGAGAGGATGTGGTTGAAAGGAGATTGAGCCTGGCCACAGCAGTCTGGGAACCCAGAGCATCAGATCAAGGAAGCAAAACGAGGAAGGACTCATCTACAACTTTAATTCATGTCCTTTTTCTCTGAAAGCTGTTGAGTTTCTCTGCCTGCTCGCTCCATGCCAGCCTCTGGACTGCACCATCAGCCCCTTCCATCCTCAGAACTGTTTCCCTCTCAACCTAAAAGGGTGAACCTTCTCCTGATTCTTGGCCATTACAACATTGCCAGGCTCACCCCAGCATGTTCCAGGGAAAAAAAAAAACCCAACTAACCAAGCATCATATATTGAAACGCAATGTTTTGTAGTGTTATTTGTGTGTGTGTCCCCTCCCAGCAGCTTCCTCAATTCCTTCCTGAACCTCATAGCCTAAAATAGAGTAAAAAAGCCTTCCTGTCATCCTTTCCAATTATTCTGGTGCTTCCTCAATTACTGACTGCGGGTAAAACTCCTACACCACACATAAAAGACATCTGCAATTTGCTTAAATGCATCCATGGGACTTTGGAAAGGCAGGATTGCCTGGATCCCAGACTCACCATTCCTTCACCTGGATCACCACACAACTTTTACAGGGTTTACACTAAATAATTTTACAACATTTAAGATGTACAACAGCAAATTGCTGTTTACTGTTGTATCCAGAGTTTCACCTGAAGGAGCTGATGCCTCTAATGCCTGTGGTTGGCTGAAGAACTGCAGCTACTCATGGAAGTAACAGGGGATGTGCAAAGGGCACCACAAACCAAGGGTGCCTTAAAGCACCTTCTTTAAAATCGAGATATTCTGCAAAAAAACATCTAATATGACTAAGAGAAAAGGTGCTTTCTGAAAAGAGAGGTAAGAACAGGCACTGCTTAAAGCATCAGCTTGAAGTGATTTATTTCAGGCTGTCTGAACTGCTGATTCAAGGGGCTTCCCATGGAATGAAGAAACCTGGTGCTTTTAAACCGTCACTCTTTAATTTTATTTTGTGTTCAACTACAGATGTAATGGTTAATAATGGAATAGCAAGAAGAGATGGGAAGAAAGGAAAAGAAGTGAATATACCTGGATTTACTATATGCAGAGTTAACCAAACCAACACACCTTCCTCTATATGAAAACTGTATTCCAGTACCAGTACTATTGTGATTTCTACTGGCAAACTCACTTGTGAAAAGCTGTGGTCACATCAGTCACAGAAACCAGGGGCAGATATGCAAATAAATAAAAATCAGGATACCCCTTCCCAGGGTAAAAAGAAGAAATTCTCAGTTTGTTCAGCCTTTTATTTTAGGTCAGATTTTCTACTCTGCCTTCTCCCAGCTCCTTGGAAAGCTCTCAACTCCAAATCCAGAGGACAAAGCTTTACACAGCAGCTCAGAGAAGGAGAAGTCTTTCCAAAACAGGGTACAGCAGGACGACTTCACCATTCCTACGAATCAGCTGTCACGTTGGAATGTGTAAACAGACACATATCTCTTCTTTTTCTTACTGCTACGTGTTGGATCTGACTACTACAAATACCTCAGGATTTTCTGAGGTCTAGCAACACTACCAGTTGTCTTCTTGTCCTTGGTTTTTGCAGGGATTTATTGCACAAAAATTTGAAACAATCTGATTAAGTAGTATGAAAAACACACAATTTATGTTTTTCTAATCCAGTCCCTTTCTGTTTTTAGTGGAAACACCCAGTATGGCTCCAATTTGAGTACCTGCAGATTTAGAGTCTGCTCCACTGCATCACCCAGGTCATTAATGACTGACCAGACCTGACACTCCCACCTGCCACATCCCTCTAAAGGCTCTGGACTATTGATCCACCAGCAAAGATTTCTGCACCCATTTTATAGCAGCTTATATAGAGACCAACATTCTTCTAATTTATTCTTAAAAAGCTTCTTTTCAGCTTGTGGCAATCTACTCATTTTTCCTCCCCATGTTACTACATTACAGCATTAAGTTCAGTTTCTGTGGCATGGTTTATTTTTGAAAAGACAAATCTGCTGGGTATTATTGGCTTCCTTGGTTTCTTGCAATATTTCTCAACTTTTCATGTTCCTTTCTGAAAACTGAAATTGGAAATTATGAATAAGGCAGCCCAAGCACCATTTTAGCTCTTATGGGTTTTTTTTAGAAGCTTATTTACTCTTCCCAAGGTGTCAAAGGTAACAGCTCACAGTACTGAAGTTGTACAGTTTCACACCAGCCACTAGGCATCCAGTGATTTAATTTACCATCTGCTCCCAATTAAAGTCTTAGCCAAAGACTGATACAAGCTTCCCTCCCCCCAATTTAATACAATATTTTAGTGTCAGAGGTTGGTGACTTCCCTTTCCTGCTGAGCACCAAACCAAATCCTTTGCCTTCCTTTCATTACTACAGTACTTTGCCAATCCTTTGCCTTCTCCACAGCCACAGGTGCATGTTCTGGCAAGCACAAGGCAGAGAACATAAAAAATTAGTTAAGAAAAAATTTAAAACAACATCCAAAAATATCAGGGAAGCAAAAATACTCTTGCTCAAACTATCCCCATTGGAAACTAGGGCAGACTCTTTGCAGACTTCCTTCCTTCCTCTTGTGCTGGAAAAACTTACCAAGTTAGTGAACTACTATACTTTCTATGCTTCATTTGAGCTGGCACAGCCTGTGCCCATCTCCATAATAAAAAACCCGGTTAAACTGCTACATCATCTTAAATCCTATTTTTCTTTAAGGTTTGCATCTGAAGGAACTGAGTCATGTCTCCAGCTTCTCAGAGCTTACTGAAGTTTGCCCCCCTGCAGCTCACTGATTTTAATGTTTTTGCCCCTTCTCTCCCTGAACCTCTGATAAATGTCACCATTCCAGCCACCTTTTCTGAGCCACCTCCCACTTTTGTCCTGTGGTGCCTCCCCACCTGTGATGCCTTTAGGGATCTCTCTCATCTGCCTTTCCTGCATCAAAGCCTGCTGGAATATGAGAAGGATATGCTGAACATCACGCCCTGCTGTATTCCTTCCCCAAGTGTCTATAGCAAAAAAAAAAAAAAAATCACTTCACCAGCACCCTTTGTGGTTGGAATCTCTGCAGCACTCACCCAGCACAGGGCACACGCTGAGGGCAGGCACTTGAGTGAAGGCACAGTGAGGGTTTGTAAGGTTTTCCAAGGAAAACTCTCCACTGCAATGTGACTGTACTGACACCAGCAGCGCTCATTTTACAGCCTGTTCTGCTGGGACACACAATGACACTTGTCCACTGCAGCAGCTTTCTGCTGGTACCATTTATTTGTCAGTTTTGTTATTTCTAACATTTCATCTCAGTCTTCCTTTCCTGATAACCCCATAAATTAAACTCAAGTATTAAGTACTGTGTCAGAGACCCTTTCACAGCTGCCTCACAACTCAACAAGAGCATGATCCTGCAGGTGAGCAAGGACAGAATTTGGGTACATTGTTATGATGTCCCACAGTACAGGGCAGAAGCCTTCAAACAGCAAATACAAATATCACTGATGTGCCCTGGATCCTCATTATTGTTTTTCTTCCTGCCAAGCACATCTTAGTCCACCCTTTAACATGTGCATGAGTGTGAACACAGACCACAGACAGTTTCTTCCAGCATCTCCAATGTTCTCATGTGGCTTAAACAACAGCCACAATAAAATAAGGGCAAGGACCTGTTGGAATGAGTCCAGAAGAGGCCATAAAGATGCTCCAAGGGATGGAGCCCCTCTGCTCTGGAGCCAGGCTGGGAGAGCTGGGAATGTTCCCCTGGAGAGGAGAAGGCTCCAGGGAGGGCTCAGAGCCCCTTGCAGGGTCTGAAGGGGCTCCAGGAGAACTGGAGAGGGATGGGGACAAGGGATGGAGGGACAGGACACAGGGAATGGCTTCCACTGCCAGAGGGCAGGGTTAGACGGGAACTGGAAAGAAATTCTTCCCTGTGAGGGTGGTCAGACCCTGGCACAGGGTGCCCAGAGAAGCTGTGGCTGCCCCTGGACCTCTGGAAGTGTCCAAGGCCAGGCTGGACAGGGCTTGGAGCAGCCTGGGACAGTGGGAGGTGTCCCTGTCCATGCAAGGGTTGGAACTGGATGGGCTTCAAGATCCTTTCCAACCCAAAGCATTCTGTGAGTCTGTGATTAAAGAGGTGTCACCTGTCACAGGTAAGACTGTCCACACCAAAATCCCCTCCTCTGACAGACCCTGCATCTTCCTGCCCATGGCACATCTCCTCCTTCCACAACCACAACTTTTACCAACCACATCTGCCACAGCATGTGGCTCACACTGGTCCTTTCTCACCAATGCACAACTCAGATATTTGAAAACATAAGTGCTGTAAACAAATCTTCATGTCCAGATGAAATATGAAAGTCATTTTGAGAGGGGCATATTAATCCTTAGGGGATGAATCTGACTTTCCTACCAAGACAATTTTAGGTTGTATTTTCAGAGTTTAAGAATTGCCAGAGAGGCAGAGTAACACACAAAAGTGATCTGGAATTCAGCTCAGGCCCCCATAAAAGCACCTCTAGACAAGGTACATTTCCCCTCTGATCCAACATGGGCCAGTTCTGCCCAGCTGCTTTTAAGAAAGCTGTCACTGGGACCAAGGCTCCCCTTCTGGAACTAAACACACCAAATCCAACCATTTTTGTTTGATGGGTGTTTTATTTTTTTCTTGTTTAAGCATTTAAAATAATTAATTCTTAATTTAAATGCCTGTGAGAGAGGATTAAAAACAACAACCAACCAACCAACCTTTGTGAATTTTGTAGTGTTTTTAGATGAACTTTTGAGGACAGTGTGGTGCATTGGCAAAATACACAGGTCTGGAAAACACCTATGATTTCCTTACAGGTAGGATACAAACTGGCCACCAACACTTCAGTCAGTATTAAAGAAAAGATAAAAATTATTTTGTGGTTGTCCCAGGCTGATTTTTTTTAAACATACTATTTCTGAACATTACTTTGTATGTTCAACTGTTTATAACATTAAAAAATTAAGACCCAAAGAGTTCAAGCAGTGCAAAAAAAAAAAGAAGGAACAGAATGTTCCAGGCCAATAATGACAACTCAGAGGGACATCAATGGGTTCCCATCACATCTCAAGCAATAACCACTGTCACCACACATCAGAGCTGACAGAGGAGGTCCCCAAACTTAAGTGATTCTTGTAACAACAAATGTTTTTACCACCACACTCAATCTACACTATCACTTGACACAGGAATGCTCAAATCTGCTCTACATATATATTCATGCCAAGCAGATGAAGAGAGTCACATTTGTAGTGATGAATGAAATGACTGGAGGCACATTTGTTGTGTTCTGTGTCGCTGGTGACACGTTCATCCATCAGGTTCTCAACATAAGCAACCACCTTTCCATCATGAGATGTCTCACTGCAGACCCCAGCTAAAGCAGCCACGACAATCAACAGCCTGCTTGGCACATTTGTGTCTACAAGCAAATCATGAAGTCAAAAACAGAGTGGGGAGAAAAGGATGAATCCTAGGGAAAGCCACTGGCACTTGTGAAGGTGATGGTAAGATGTCAGACTTGAGAAACTTCCAGCCTCATGATCCCTTTTTGAAGCAATAGGGCTGGACATTAAGAACCCAGTTTTTTGTGGACAGTGGTGTAAAAATAAATATTAACTACACTCCAAACACACCATTTGTTTTAGGAAATGAGAAGCCACCAACTATCAGTGGCAGACAAGGATGGACCACTACCAGGACTGCACCACAAGGCTCCATGCTGAAAAAAGAACTCCACATGTTTCAAGAACGTCTGAAGCACTGAAACACTTCAGAGCACAAGATTTCCAAATGCTTTTACTCACTGAACTTTCAGTGGAGCACTAGTAGATAATAGGGGAGCTAGTAGCCCTGTGTCCTACATTTCTTGGTACTAGTCAATACAAGAACTCAACAAAATATACCACTCAAGAAAAGACAGAAGAGCAACAACCACCATGTGTTCCATGTAGAATCATGTTTTAAAGGAAAAGTTCCTATGAAGCATAAAGAGAAAAAAAAAAGTTGTGTGGTTCAAGTTTGTCTTTCTTCTGCCTAACACAAGTCCTGTTTAAACTTAGGTTATTAAAGGAGCTAAACTCATGAAGGAGCAGATGAGGCTGCAGCAGGTTGTCACATCACAGAATCACAGAATTACAGAATCATTTAGGTTGGAAAGGACCTCCAAGATCAACGAGTCCAATCATTAACCCAGCACTGCCAAGCCCACCACTAAACCCTGTCCCCAAAGGGGCCACATCTACACTTTTAAATCCCTCCAGGGGTGACTCCACCACTGCCCTGGGAGCCTGTTCCAACTCCTGATAACCCTTTCAGTGAAGAAATTTCTGCTAATATCCAGTTTAAACCTTCCCTGGTACAACTTGAGGTCATTTCTTTTGGTCCTGTCACTTGATCCCTGAGAGAACAGGTTGACCCCCACCTTGCTACACCTTCCTCTCAGGTATTCATAGAGAAGGTGGTCACCCTCTGAGCCTCCTTTTCTCCAGGCTGAGCCCCCCCACTGCTCCAGACCCATTCCCAGTTCCATTCCCTTCTCTGGACACACTCCAGCCCCTCAAAGTCTTTCTTGAATCAAAGGACCCAAACTTGAATCCAGAATTTGAGGTACAGCATCCCACTAAAAAGAGTATGTGCAATTTTTTTGTATGTGCAATTCTCTGTTCCATTTAAGTGCTTAACTCCATGGACACAACACACATGGATTAGCTGCTTCATGGGGAATTTTTTGCTTCATGGGGTTTTTTGTTCCATGAGGCTCTCACTGACAGCAGTTTTGCTGAAATGAGCCCCACAACAAATGCTGGAAATAGCAGAGAGTGAGTGCACAGAATGATTTCCAGTAACATGTCAAAAAATGCACTGTCAAAGATTAACTTCTTGCTTCCAAAAGCAGACTCTTTTAACTGGTAATCTCCCAAACTGCAGCTACTAGAGAGACTTCATTAATCCATACCAGAGACACAGACCACAACCTATTATAAAATACACCAAACAGTGCTGATAAATCAGAAAATACTTTTCCCCGAATTACGCAAAACCTGGCTGCATGGATTAATTTGGTAAAAGTCCACGTTTTGAAACATTTGGCAAAAATGAACAAATAATCCACTTCCACAAACATGAGTTTTACTGTAGATACTTCAGTTTGGGCCCTGGTATCCCATGACAGAGAGCACAAGTCATTGACTAATCCACTTTCAGAGATTTTTTTTGGTTGGGTTATTTTGGTTTTGGTTTTTTTTAACTTCTCTTGACTCAACTGCAGGACTCTGCCCTGCCTTCCCCTACCACTTCAATGCACAAGAATAAAGACTCTGTCTCATTATGCAGCTTAATGATATGTTAATCTTAAAGCAAAACACTGACAGGAAACACTAATACTCTCCCCAAACAAACAAACAATCAGAAAACGTGCTATTGAGTGTAACAGAGCTGTTTCCCCAAATAATGCGAGAAACCCAAGCAGTAATTAACACAAATTGTTTTATTTGAGAGAATTAACAGAATTTAAGCAACCTGCCATCATGATGCAGTTTGGACTCAGCTTCTTATGGACTAGTTGGTGTTACAGCAATAAAACAAAGGGCACTGCAAAATGTAAAGCTGAAGCTTAAAAAAAGGAGATGTCAGAATGTCATTGGGAGATACAAAGGGAATTTTATATATATTTTTTTTCTTTGAAGACAGGATTCACAGGGATTTGTAAAATGAGGTACAGCTTTTCTACAGGGAAAAGCCTCTAGCTTCTAATTTTTTTCAATCTTCTGCATTGAAAAATAATGTTCATGGTATTCTGATGAAATGCTAAGACAATAATAGCAATTATTATTATCAAAATTCTTCTTGAGGCTGTGAGAACAGCAGGCTGTATGAAGCATGAAGTTATTTTACCTCTGCAGGTCCTGTGGTAAAATGAGACCACAGGGTCTTATAGGTGAAAAGCAGTACCTAGAATATTGTTGTCCTACATGTCCTCGGAAAGTCAAGCAGCAGGAAAATTATCTTACCCACAAAAACTTAAAAAATACCAAAAAACAAAAAAAAATACAAAGAGCCCCCACTTAGTATCAACAGTTATTTTCTGTGACCTCAGCAGGAAGATGAGACTGGCAGTTTCAGCAAATAAGGGAAGAAGGGTTGAAAATTCCCCCAAACCCAAAGCACCGAGGTCTTTTCTATGCTGCCACTCCCTCAAAACCCAACCTTCTCTACATGAAGCCCCCACAGATACCACCTTACAGCATAACCTCAAATTCTATTTTAAATTGTTATACGTTTAGGAAAAAAAACCAAACCATTAAAAAAATGGAAAAAGTTGTCAGGTGTAAATTTATTTAGAAGTAACCAATCATTTAAGCTTCCTGCTCAGGAACACTGAGCTGTTTATGGATAATTTTATTTATTTTATCATGTTTATTTCCTCATTTTTGGAGGAGGCCATAATCACCTTGTGCCATTAAAGTCCTCACTCTAATTTTCTGTAGAGCAGGAACACTTTTGCCCAAAGCTTTCTCATATTCACTCTGCACTGTGTAACAGCTATTCTCATACTTACTGAAATTATGGACTCACATTCCATGTGTTTTACAGAAAATATATCAAACGGTCACGCAAAATTGCCACAGGATATTAAGAACTGCTGAATTTTAAAGCAGAGAAAGTAGAATTTCAGAGGTAAAGAATGCCATCTAAATTTTGAATCCAAACTTCAGCTGAGTTCAAGACTGAGGATGAATATACACTATTCATCCTCAAATCATTTTTCTGGATACTCCCTTGGGCAAATAAAAAAAGTTGATAGTTGAACAGTTTGTATTTTTCTGAAACTCTCAGTAACTTGGGTAGAGTGTCTCAAGAACCAGTATGTTAAAGATTTAACTGGAAAAGAAGAACATCCCTTTCAAATGAAGTGACTGAACAATTCTGAGGGGGTTTTGACATGTACTATGGCTTAGCTGAAAGTGAGATTACCTTAAAAGCCCTGCATGGACAATAGGGCAGCTACTTCCAATAGATGATTATAATAAACAAAAAATGGCTTAGATGAGAGCATGACAAAATTGGTATTTTTAAGGAGGAATCTAAAGCCACAGTGTCTTCAAAAAATATAGCCAAGCTAAGTGTGAGGATAGAATGAAGCTTTAAAATGAAAGTCACCACAAACACTGTGAAGAGAAGGATCTTTGCAGATGAATTATATTTAAGTAAACACAGAACTGCCTGAGTAAGAGGGAAACACTGGACAAACAAGCATTTTGTTATTCCTTTGCACATTTTAAAGTAAACATTTTAAGCAGTCACAGCTACTGAGGAGGTTACAGAGAACATGGACTGAGATTTGTAGAGGTGCAGACATAGAAGCAGTAGAAGAAGCAATGGATCCAAGTTGCAGCAGGATAAATTCCTCCTAAATACTAGGAATTACTATGGTCAAACACTCAAAAAGGGTTCCAGACAGGCTGTGAAACCTCCATCCTTGGAGATACAGCAAATTTCACTGGAGAATGCTCACAGCATCCTCAGTCCTGATTGGAAAAAGGACCTCCAGAAGTTCCTTCCAACCAGAATTCCTGGAGAGTGCCACGAGCCTGGAACCTCCTCCCACAGTAACCAACCCAAAGGTAGGCACCAGGTGTTTACCTACAGTTGTTCCATGTGTATACAGCAGTACAAAATAACTAATTGAAGAATTATACACAAATGTTTACAATGGCTGAAATAACATTAATGGGTTAAAAACCCCACTGCTATAAAAAAAAAAAATCCCTCTCTAACATTAGCCTGCCAGTCTTGTATGAACAATAAGTCTTTTATTTTAAATTCTTTTCTGCAGTAGAAAATTAAAGCGTAGTATTTTTATCTTGAAAACCTATACTGCCAAGGAATAAAACCTAAAAGGGGCTTGTGTGACACCTGAAAGGTGATTTTTTAAAAAAACTGACATTTACATCACACTGAATTAATTAAAAGCTCTCCTCCATGTTTCCTCCAGTTTTCTGTTAGTTACCTTGCTCTCCTTTTTTCCGTTTTCTATTTACTGTAGAAATACTGGCCTCTCTTCTTTTTCTAGATCCTAACTATTCAGGCATCCTCATTCTCTTCAATTACTTCCTGGGACGTTAACAGCAGAGGTAGAGCAAGCAATCTCATAGTCTGCCAGTGGAAATAAAATACCACCTTGCTAATCACTGATCACAGAAAAAGGGTGAACAGTGTTAGAGTTTCACTAACTGCTAGATGCTCCGTAAATATTTCCTAAATTGCAAATTTTGATCATGAATCTTTTCCTGCCAAGCTCCAGCATTGAGCTGAATTTTATTCTTAGTGCTACAGACCAGCCCCACTAAAATCACACCACTGAGCTCCCAGCTGAGTCTGCAGAATGATTTCATCTGCTCCTAAGAGAGAATTTCAGGGCAGGAGTTTAAAGTTGGCTGTAAATTCAACCCCCCTCTCAATCCAAAACACAAATACCGGTGTTAATGCCTCCCCTTGAACCAGAGCTAAGCTCACACAAAGTCCTGTACAGGGGCCAAGGCACAAATACCTGCAGGATGAGACAAGATTCCAAAATATCACAGCTCTAAGCTCACAAGAGAAGGATGGGTATGAGGCAGACAGAAGCCATGGGAACAGCTCAGCCAAGGCTTGTCCATTGTTGCACCTTTCTCTCCACTGACAAGAGCACCTTGAAGAGCAAAATCACTGAAAGTCCAATGAAATTCAGTAAAAACAATATAAAGTCTTAGTTCTAAACAGCTATGAAAATTTCATTTCACTCTGAGTGAAGCAGATTTATTCTTCCTGAATACATGAAAAGAGAAATACAGCACAGAATAGGGCAGTATAGAGTTCTTCTACAAGGATGCAGGCTTTGGGCTTTTTTTTCCATTAGCAGTTGCCTGGACTATCAAAATTTATAGAATATAAATCCAATCAGAATCTAGTGTTCATGTAATCTCTTCCCTTACTTCCCAACATCATCCCACTTCCCTCTACAGCCAGTGTTAAGTCATTATCTCAGATGAATCCCCCTTCCTTTTCAGAAGCAAGTATTGATTTCCCTTAGATGCACAGGGAAAAGAGGAAATGCTCTTCCTTAAAAAAAGCAGGAAATGAAGAATTTCTTAGAAAGACTTTTCCTGAATAATCGTGCTAAGTATCCCGATCTTGTGAAAATAATTTAATTCAGAAGCAGGCAATTAAGACAAGATTGTGATGATGCTGAAGGATAAATAAATAAAAAAAAAAAGTTGCTGGTACTCACTCAGGAAGGCAGCTGACAAAATCCATCAGAGAAAGAATTAGAAGAGGTGATATTTAATCGAATTCACTTGCAGCTTTTTGCAATGGGCGATTTGCTAACATCCTATAGAAACTGTGAAAACCATCCAAAAGGCCCCTGGAATAATGCAGCCTTTCCATAACCCTCTATATTGTTCTCCTGGCTGCGTAACAGACACAAGAAGTTTCTCTACAGTGGCAAAACAACGAGTCCCTGCTGATGCTGAGATCAGGTTTGCTTCTATGGAGGGGAGCAATGGGACTTCGGTGGACATGAAACGTCCACAAACCCCAATTTAAATACTCTGCCTCAAGCTCATCCCCGAGCAAACGACACAATTCTTGCCTGCAATGGGGAGAGCTTTTAAATGCCTTCCATTTTTACTGAATTACTGATTAAATTCACCCAGGTGTTGGGGGTTTGGCAGCACTGATGGACTTCCAGCACACTGAAGCACCGCATTACCTAACGCTGCTCCCAACATGGGGTTTCAAAATCTGAGAGCTCATTTTAACAACCACCCCCAAGGCTGCTAAACTTAGAGAGGCAGAACACCACCACCAACCACTGAATTTCTTCTGCCAAGTTTTCCCCTCTTCTTCTCCTTCTCCTCCTGTGAAGAGGAGCTAAATGGTGGCACTCTGCAAGTCCGTATCCCTGGTTACACTGCGATGGAGCCAAACCCCAGTGCTGACACACAGTGTGACAAAGCTGGTGACAAAGCTGTCAAATTAGGATTTTGAACTCCATTTAACTTATCTCTGCACAGAATTCAGTGAAAATCTGTACAGGCTTCTTCACTGTTAATGGAGTCCCCAGGATTTGTGTCATTCTGAAGCAGACAACTGCAACAGTGGGATCACCTGCATTTCCTCCACAAACTTTTAAGAAAAACCCACTTTATTTACATGCACACAGGACAAAGCCACACTTAATTTTTTTATTATCAAGTATTACTTTATCAAAAAACCCCACCAAACCCAAAAACTATTCAAACACATGGAACAAAATGGAAGATGCCCTCACCGCAAACTTTATCAACCAAGAAAAGGGAAATTCTGTTCCTGAGTAACTGGTAAGGAACAGGCACAGCAGTATTTCCTTTTTTTCAGATATGGAAATAGCTCCAGAAACAGTTTGAATACTTGACTGAAAAAGTCCTTCCTGATTTTTAAGTACTGCATTATTTAGGAACCCTCCAAGCAAGCCAAATGACTGAACTGAAAATACCAATGATGGCAGAAAGCCTTGTCTGAAGACAATTATTGCCAAATTAGGAGGATCAGAGATGAGCAGGACACTGCCTCTTTCAGTCATACATCCACAGCTGAGGGACAACAGAACATCTGGCTTAGCTTCTCCTGAAAAAGGCTGAAATGGATACACAATGGTGTTTGTGAGTAAACACAAAAAAAACCCAAACCAACAAAAAACCCCAGCCAGCAGAGAGGGGAGTTAGTGATGGGCAGGGAGTGCACTGGGACATCTCCTGACACCTCCTGGCTCCCCACAGGGCAGGAATAATGAGATGTGGTCACCCCAGTAACCAAGGAAAGTGGCATATTTGGCCACTTGGACCAAAAGGCAGCTCATGGTCTAGAAGCACATTGGTATTATTTCCTGTGACTGTTCCAAGGGCTGCATTATCCTCTGGGAAGTGCTATAAATAGATGGGATGTTTTCCAGAGGGAAGGTGTTAGTGGTCACTTTTACCCAAAGAAGTATCTTTAGGTCCACCACCCAAGCCCTCCCTTCAGCTGACAGGTGTTAATTTGTTTCTAGAAGAACTAAAAAGTGCCTTCTTTAGCAAAATACTTGAAGTTCCCTTTTAATAGAACACAAATCAAAAATTTAACGTGTTCCTATTAACTTCTCTTGTTCAGTATATTTTTTGCTATTATTTACCATGCAAACACAACTGATTACAGAGAAGTTAATCCATGCAGACTTTGCAAAGAAAACAGCAACTTACAGGTGTTTTAGTTAGCTTGAAATTTGGTGCATTTTTTAAAGGTGTTTTAGATACTGGGTCCAAACAGTTACTTTATCACCTAAGGAAAATATTCAGTATTTATTTTGTTACAGCACAAGACCTTCAAACTGCAATCAAAGTTTGATTGCTTTGAATGAATAAATAAAAAGCAAAACCAAAAGAGTTTTCAAAGACCACTGGACTTGGTAGTCATTTCCACAACTGCAACATTTTATCAGCTATTTGAAAATACAGGATGCAGCTTCCCAGACAATCACAGTTGCTGTACACATACGGTCCTAATTAAACCAAGAAAACCAGTTTATTCCTGTAAAACACTTCCTAGCAGCAGCAGCTGCCAATCACCTGATAACTCTGAACGTGTTTTCCACTCGGGATTCTGATGCCTTTGAAACTTGTTATTATTATCCAGAAGAGAAACCTTTACTGACCTTATTAGCAGAAGAGAAGATAAAGCCATTTGTTATTTGAAGGCTTTCACACAAAGACCACCTACAGTGGGACTTAAGGAATCATCTTTGTAACAAAAATTGGAGAGTTTTTGTTTTTTTTTTTTTTTTAAGAGCAGCATGTATTGGGCTGGCAATTACTGGAAAATAGTTTAAAAACAGCACCATAAAGTTTTGTTTTCCCATCTGACTCCACCTGGTATTTTAAGCAGCCAATGAAAACATTTTACTTCAGCCTTTCACCATCAGCAATAGAAAAAAAATTCAAGGTAGTTTTTTTTTCTTTTAATTACTATGTGCATTGTTTGCTGAAAAAATAATGAATCTTTACCTATGAATTTTAAAAATTATTTCAAGTTAATTCCAACAGCACAGGGATAAACAAAGTCTAAACTAAACAGATATTAACCTTAACAGGAATTCAGGATTATCTCAGCACATTCTGCAATGAGTCAGCCCAGACTTATTTCACTCTTATCTGTCTTTTAGTGATCATTGAAGGCATTTCCAAAATAAAACCAGAGTTACTTCTGTGTTTTTGTACAAACATTACTCAGACAAATGCACAGCCTTGTACACCAGCACCCCCCTTTCTCAAGGAGCTGGAGAGTGGCACAGGCTGAGTGCCAGGTCAACCTTGCTAAAAATTGTACTGCTGTGTCCTCCTGGTCACCACCCAAGGTCACCTTCGACATTTCCAGGAGCAGTTTCATGCTCACAGCATAAAGACCTACTAGTATTACTTTAAATTCTTTCTACACTTTATTTTGCTTTGTTTGACTTGATTCATGGGTGGGGTTTGTGTGGGTTTCTTGTTTTCTTGGATTTAGGAGCACAGATAAAATAACAGAATTATTTTTTATGTTGCAAAGCCATAATTAATATTTTCAGATTTACAATTTAAGAAGATTGTAAGTGCCATTTGAGGAGAGCATGGTGAAACAATTTTGGGTGATGAAGGAAAGAACCAGAACTATCAGAAATTCACCACTGTGGAAACTGTATTTGAACAGAACCACAACTGCACAAGGTCAACATAAAGTTTAGTACTTCAGGGCTTAACCCAGCATATTACACAAAATGAAGTGGCAGAGTTTCAACCCATTTCAGACTTTTCCTTAAAGGACACCTTGAAAAATTATAAAGCAAAACTTCCTTCTGATCTCTTCTTTTTAGTTACTAAATGCTAGTCCGCATCCTCTGGAAATGGCAGATTTTCAAATTTGACTGAGGGATCCAGGGACACCTGATCCTTAGGAATCTGCTGAGGTTGTTTCCTGCATCTGGAACAAGTTTGGTCTGAAAGCTCATTTTTCTCCTTTTAATATTATTACAGTTTTGTACCATGAGATAGTAACAGTATTTAGCTCTTATGTTTAAGATAAACAACTGATTGATTTAAAGGTACTGAAAAGAATCCATCACTGCCACAAGTGGCATTTTTAAAAACATTCTGCTCTCAGAGCTCCCCTGCCTGCCAGAATGATGCTAAACAGGTAATTTATAATGATGTGCAGCAGCAAGAGCACAAGTAAATACAGGCATGAGACCCAAACCGACTCCTATTTCATAACTGTCAAGTTTGATTTCCAGTTTTGTTCAAATTTTTGTCTTCCCAAAGGGAAAGTGGAGGCAACTGCAGGGTAACATGTTGGGCACCAACAAGTATGAAAGATTTATAGGGAAAAACCCCAAACTATCATAATGCCAACACTGAATACTCTTTGTAGCAATAGTAGTTAGTATGTAATTAGTGTGTACAATTAGTTATTAGCAACCTTCCCAGAAGAGACAGCAAGAATTTGCTGGAGTGTTTCAGATTTCATAGAGGGCAAGGGGGAAAAAAAACAAAAAGCCATTTGAATTTCAGGGCCGAGTTTGCATTAAGCTGTCAGTTTTATCATGGTAATCTGGAGCCAGAAACATTCATGTATTCAATCCACTCTAAAATTCAGAAGGACACTTCCTGATTTTCCCTAGGTTTCACTTTCAATCTCCATTAAACTTTACCATACATCCTTCTTTGACATATTTAATCTCAACACAAGAGGGAATCTTCCAGAAAGACAGGAGATCCTGTAATGTGAGGGAAAAGGAAGCCCATAACTATGCACTCACAATAAACCCGATTAAACAAATCCAGTTAAAATCTCATTCCTTTGTGGATAAGCACAGACCTCTACACAGATGCAAATTGTTTTCCAGTTATGCTGTAAACCCCCTCCTTCTGGGACTTTCCAATTTATGTCAATGTGTAATTAGCAAATGAATTGCTCTGCAGATTGCATTCAGTATTCTCTTCCTTTTCTTTCCTTAATTCCCCAACTAACATAACCTTCCCACCTTCTCCACTTCCAAAACTCTCAAAAACATTTTCAACTTGCAGGTTCTCAACAAAATCAGCTTCTCATCATAAAAAGTAATGAGAACTGGCAGTTCTCCAACAAATGACTTGGCAAAGGTAATTACCTTCCAGCACCCATAACCCAGCACAGGAAAACTGCCCATGAGTTCAGGATAAATCCAAGCACAAACACTTGATATGTTCAGCTTGTCACTGTGTAATGAAATTTTACGCTTCTTTCCTCTACTGCCCCATCCCTGGAAATGTTCAAGGCCAGGCTGGATGGGGCTTGGAGCAACCTGGTCTAGTGGAAGGTGTCCCTGCCATGGCAGGGGGGTGGAACTGGATGATCTTTAATTTCCCTTAAAATCCAAACCATTCTATGACTGATGACACACAACCCATATGGTGAAACACAATCAGTACCTTTATAAGGCTGCATCAGTTGTAACAAATGCAAATTGCTGCCAGTTAATCCTGCTTAGGATAAACAATTTCGGAAACCATTTCTTCACAGGTGTGATGCAGGAGCAAGCATTTCCTTTAACCCAAATGGGACATTCTGCTTTTCATTCTGAAGCCATGCTGTACCCTGAGAAGAGTCCTGGAGTACTCACTCTATTATTCTGGTTATTTTTCATGTCTCTCCTCCCTTTAAATACTGCACAACATCCACTGGAGGTGATACAAGACCTTTATCTTCCTAAATTTCAATACCTAGAACATCTCTCCTTATAAGACAGCTCCTACACCACCCTGGCCAACTTCCCAGGGCACAATCTATCCCTAGAGTATTGTCCAGGGTTCCTCCTCACTGCATCACCTCAGCCCCAAACATCCACTACAGCTTCTCACAGAATCACAAAGCTTGGAAAAGATCTCTGAGATAGAGTTCAACCATTAACACAGCATTGAGACACCAGAATTATCCCTGGACAGAGCCACCAAACACATCAGCCCCTCAAGCTTCTACAGAATCAGAGCACAAAGAGGCAGCTGTTGTACTCCAGATCCTCTGATGAGGAGATAAAAGGGCAAGAAAGCAAAACAAGGCAAGGGAGAGAATTTTTAAAAACCCCAAAAGGTCAAAGATTAATTCCAAAAAATCCCTGTGAAATATATATTTGAAGTGTTTTCCCTGAAATGCTTCACTTTACACTGCATTCATCAAATTGTTAATGTGATCTTTAAGCAATTTTAGTTAAAAGAAGTCTCATAAGCCCATTTTTTAAAAATTTAAGAGTTTTGTGAACATGTAATGAGATACTTTATAACTGTACCTTTCTCTCCAGGTGGTAAATGTTAGACCTTTCTTGGTGCTTGGCTGAAGCAAGTATATAAATGATTAAATATTTTCTAGGAATGTGTCACTATTGTCCTCTCCTCTGCAGAATGCCTCTATCTGACTATCACTAGGAAAAACTGGCAAACCTCACACTTCAAACCAACTTCAAAATCTACACCCACCATTCTGAGCTTTACTGAGGTGGACCTGCTGCAGAAACACCAGGAGGCCACGAAAAAGCTCTGAGAGCTGGAGAACCTCTGGCATGGAGACAAACAAAGGGCTGGGGGTGTTAGTCTGGAGAAGAGAAGGCTCTGGAAGACTTTAGAGCCCCTTCCAATACCTAAAGGGGTTCCAAGAGAGCTGGAAAGGGACTGGGCACAAAGGATGGAGTGACAGGACAAGAGCTGGGTTAGATGGGATATTAGGAAGAAACTGTTCCCTGTGAGAGTGGGAACCTGGCACAAGTCTCCCAGAGAAGCTGTGGCTGCCCCTGGATCCCTGAAGTGTCCAAGGACAGGGCTTGGAGTAACCTGGGGTAGAGGAAGGTGTCCCTGCCATGGCAGGGGTGGAACTGGATGGGCTTTAAGGTTCCTTCCAACCCAAAGCATGGTGTGATCCTGTGAAAGCTTTCCTGTGATCAGATCCCTGGTAACCACATGTACGTGCACTCATGGGTAACGAATGCAAGTATGTAAATATTCAGGCATGAGAATACAAGACAGCTTTTGTGGACAGAAATAAAGCAGCACTGTCTGCCAATTGTTAAATGCATGCTCAGAATGACTTTGTATAAAATTTGTATCTTTAGAAAAAACCTCCTTACTACCATTGCTTAAAAAAAAACACACCTGGATTCTTCTACACATGTCCACTGTAACAGCACCTTTGAGGCAGAATTTCTTTATGGTGATTACGAGGATGGAAACTGATTTACCTACCCCAAAGTGTTCCCAAAGGCAGGAACTCATCCTCAAGAGCTGGAAGCACATCCCTCCCTCTGGCTCCTGGAGGCCAGGGGAGGAGTCCCACACACCAAGGGAACAGCCAAGCTTTGCAAATCATCAAATAAACAAGAAAGTTTCAAATTTTACTGCTGATTACAGCAGGCCAGGAAACAGCAAGATTCGTTTTACTGCCAATTCCACTGGGAATCCTGGAGGACAAGTCAGGAAGCAGAGAGCTGGGGGGTGGGGGAGAGTATGGCAGTGAATAAAAATCAATACTTCACTGCTACTGGGAAAATAAGGTTTGCAACAGTGGCAGCAAACAACTAGCCAGTCACTCACTAGAGAGGACTTGACTTTAAACAATATCACCCATATGCAAACTGTAACTGCAGGCTGAGATTCATGAAATATTTGCCTCTTACAAACCTGTCCTGATATTTTAGAAACATTTTAAAAGTTACAAGTACATTAGATTTTGACAGATCAGATGCATCAAATAATGGACGCATTATTTGGGGCTGCTCCTCTGTACAAAATAGGTCCTGAAGAGTCTTATTTATCCATCTGTCAGGCTTTAAATATATTAATAAACATTCAGAAGAGACTTACAGTTTCTTGAAAAAATAAAGAAAAAAATCCCATTTCAAACCCCTTGACACCCTTAGAATCCAAGTCTATCATATATTTATTCAGCTTTAACTAGCCATAAATTTTCTAGATAATAGAATTCTCATTTCTAGTGCAGCCAATCACTTCTAATAATTGGGTTCTTTTTTTACAAATCATACTTTATTATCTGGTACAAAGAAAACAAGAAGTGGCACTTCGCAAGTGATCATTTTGATAACAGCTGAATAAAGCCTACAAGCTTTAGAGCAGGACTTTCTCTGCTCATTTGGTTAAAGTTGGTATTTTTACTGCTAGTGTCTGTGTTACACAGTAGCAGCTGGCACTGAAAGGACTGGACTGTATAAGACTCTAGGATTTTTTTGTCTTCCAGCAAACATTCCAGAAATACAAAAAAAGGCCAAAATTATACCACAGCAGATCACGTGGAACATATTTTCACTCAGATCTATTTAGATGCTACTTACGCTTTCCATATTCATCCTATCCACGTCTGTTTTATGCCTCAACCTCTCCAAGCACAAATAAAACAAGCTCCCCACAAACTCCAGCAAAAGCAGAATTTATAGAAGATTAACATTTCCAACGTGAAACTCTTGAAACTGTCTGTGATGACACTAAAGCACAAAAGGCTTTTTTTTTTTCCCCCCTCTGTGCCTGCCTACAGCTCTGGGAGTTCAGCAAACAATTTAAACCCAGTGAGATGTCACCCTGCTTGAGCTGAGCACTGGAAATGCAGCTCAGAGCAGGATCATCCACTAGAACTGACTCATGGAGACTTAGGAGATGCTTTTGAATGTTTCTGGGAGATTTTTCCAGCCAGGTTTCCACTGCTGAGAGACAGGGGGTGGTTAACAATCCTCACCAGCAATCCAGATGTGCTCTTTATAAACATCTGAGCAGGCTTGGCCCGTTACGGTTTTATCAGCCCTGCTCTTGTTTCAGCTCGGAAGATTCCTTCCCTTTCTGGAAATAATCCTGAGCTGGGACAAGGGGACACACAAAACCACCCAAATGGGTGGGATGAGACCTTCAGATTTCATCAGGGGAACATCCACTGCCCAGGAGTGGTCAGGGCAGGTTGGGAGCCCATCCTAAACACCAAAACTATTCCCTGTTCCATCACCAACCTCAAAAGGCAGGATTTCATACTCTGCTCCTTCCCAGTCCTACATATATCCACATTCCTTGCTGCTCTCCCTGCAAGATACATCCCCCAGGCAGGGAGGAGAAAGAGGGATGAGCTACATTTTCCCTTATAGATTCACACAGTGAGCAAAACCTGTGGAAGAACATAGATAATTAGACCTGTCTTTGCTTTCCCTATTCTTTTTTTCTTTTTTTAAAGAAAGTGTTAGCTCTTGTGGATAGAAAAACTTCAAATACAATTGTCTAAATCTCTGCTGGCTGGGCATGAGTAATGGAGAAATTCAACCCCTAAGTCCTCTTTTCCATATCCAGGATTGCCTGAAACTGGATTTTTAATTGAAAATGTAATACTGACCAATGGTAGTCATTGCCAACAACTCGAAATTCAGTAGATAACAAAAGTGCACTTGCTTACAGAGGGAATACTAAGATTTGACACATATATAAAAACTGTGGGATAGATCTAATTTGCAACCATTTTCACGTCAGAACAGTAACTTTTACATGACAGTCAAACTCATAAATGAAGCGTTTCATGATGGGAAAACAAGCTTCCCACAGTCAAACCTATCTGTGAGGGCAACAGGAAAATCCTTCACAACAGTGACCAAGTCAGGGAGTTTAATTTCTCTTGGCCTTTTGCCTTCTCAGCATTTCAGTTTTTATCCCTTTGAAGAAACAAAAATGGACCCGTTATCCAGAGGCTTATTTGGAATGTTCAGCTTAAACTCTGAAAGCTGAAGCGTGGCATCGATCACGCCGCATTTTACTGATTATGTCAGAAAATGCTATTTGCATTTCTGAATACTGAATTAACAAAATGTAGGTCAACTTTGTTGGATTTCTTTTCTTTTTTTTTTAAAGGCACGTTAAACTTCTGAACACTTTACTTAAATCACTGCATTGAAACCAGTATGAATTCAAGGTGAGAACAAGCACAGTGAAGAAATGATCACACTGCAGGTTACAGAATGACTGAATATATGATATTCAGGCAAATTATCATCCCCATCTGCCAGTGCACTTCTGCCTGTTAACTGCGACCCTAAATCAAATCTTGGGTTACTACAGGTTACTACAGTCTCCCTGGAACATAAAACCTACTGTATGGCTACTCTGGTTTCATATAACAACTATGTCATTAGTTAATGATTTAAAATTTTACCCTCTGTGAGCAATTCACATTCCAGTGGACTGCTGGAGTGGTTTCCACACACTTTTTTTTTTTTTTCCTCCCCTTTACATGCAACTTTAGCGTTAAAATTCTGTAGTCAATATTATAAAAATCTGTTGAGACAATGTCTCAAGATCATTAACATATGTTCAAGCGTTTGAGTACTCTGAATCCTGGTGATGTAATGGCAAAAAAAAGTACATTCAAAGTATTTTCAGTTATATTCAAAACATTTTTTTTACTGAAGACACAATTAAAGGCACTTATTTTGGCTTTTAACTTGAGATCTTCAGAACTCCTTATTTTAAATTATAATGAGTATTGCTCTCATTGCTGTTTTTTCCAACTCTATTTGAAAGAAAAGAAGGCAAAAAAGTTTGTGAAAACATCTTCAGGGACTCGCCCTATTATTTAAAAAAAAAACTCTAATGGTTCAGGTTCCACTGTGAACCTTTTTCATGCAATTTATCGCAGAGGACAATTCACATCTGTAGGGACACTAAAACATTCTGTTACTCTAAATAACTGAAAACAGACACTCAGCTGACAAGCAAATTTTACAGAAGTCAGGAAAGATGTATCCAAAGACAGAAAACAAAACACCACAGCCTAAAGGAGGTACCTGAAGGGCTGGACTGTTTTTCACCACTATTTAACTTGGCACTTGGAAACAGCCAAGAATTTGCATCATTTATGAGGATCAAATTAATGCAGGCAGGTAAAAAAGGGAAATTAATTTCTTTGGACTGAATGCCTGTTGCCCATCCGTGACCACACTCTCAACGTGACACTCAGAGCAGCTCTGTCAGCATTCCTCAGTTTTCTATGCATTTAGCCATACAGATTTTACATTAGAGGTCTATGAATAATATGAATTAATAAAAATTAAAAATAAAATCACTGGTTGATTTTATCTGTACTGATTTAGAGAGATCCAGACTTTCAGTTTTCCTTTTTTTTATTAATATTTTTCTTAGTTGCTCGTATTTACCCCTGATAAAACAAACCTCTTTTCACATACTTAGGTCTCCATTTTAGCTTCAAGTTTGTTAATGTTCCAAATTTCCAGATGTGCCAAATGACCACAACATAAAATATTTCTGCAAAGAACTACTATTTCTGTTACTTAAAAAACGAACAGGGAATTGAATTCTCCGTGAATTTAGTATTCAAAGTATTTCCAGGCACCTACATATCACTTCCAGTTGAGAGAACCTAAGTTTCTATTTCCCAGAACTAATTTAACAACACAGATAGGGACCAAAAATCCTCCAGCAGCAGCAACACCACAGGCATTTGAGAACATTACAATAATAATAATAAAATATGATTGTAGCAAACCTTCCATGCTCAGCTTTCATTTTGACAGACAACTAAATCCAGTGCACCACCATGTGGCAACATATTAGGGAATGGTTCACATACCAAGACCTGGTTTTTTTCCATCTTCAAAATTTTTTGCTATTTCTTAAAAAAATAAACATTAACAAATCCCTCTTTCTGTTTGTAAGCTCTCCCTTAACAAGTTGCCACAGCTTCACTTATCTCAAAAGCTATTTTTTAATACACCTGAAATAGCAAGAAAATGCTTGAGCATTTTAATTTGTAAAACACGGTATATACCTAAAAACATAACTGCCCCAGGAGCAGAGAACCAGCTCTGTTTCTTGCCAACCTCGCTCCCTTGCACAGGACAAATCTGGCAAAAGTCTATACTGCACATCGAATTCCTTTTAAAACATAAATACATTTAAAAAAAATAAATCAAACTAAATGCTGGTCTCACATCTGATTAAAAGCTTTAAAAAAATCTTGGGAAAAAAATCAAAACCTTGAAGGTATACACATGCATTATTTAGCAGCTGCTCAGTTACTCTGGAACTGCCTCTCTCCGGCTTAAAAACAAGAAAATGAATTCTTTTTTTTCCACAAGAAGCACCAACACAAGGTCTCAACAACCCTAAGAAAACCCCGATTCCCAAAGCCACCACATGCCACTTAGTACCCTGGAATTTACTTCTGCAGCCAAACGCTAAACTCGGAGGAAAAAAAACAGCTTTTCATTAAACTGGACAGCCTTGGCTCACACAGCACAGTGCTGCTGTATTTCACCATATCACAAAATTCCAGAATTCAGGCTCAGCTGATTCTGGATTTCATGAAACAGAGAGTTAATTCATTATGCCTTAACATATTTGTGAGCCATTTTGTACCAAATCACTGAGCTCAACCTGAATTAGCAGCAAAGACTCACTCAGCACCAGCCTCCCTGCTAGGAGCCTTATCTGGATTCCCTTTCTCTCTGTCTCTCTCAGACCTAAAGGCTGTGCTAAAACCGCTCAGAAATCTGACAGAAAATGGGGTGACACGATGTGCAGCCACGCCAGGGAAGCAGGTAGAGCAAAAGGTTCCCACAAGCTCCATACCTCAAGCACTGGGAAAACCTGTAGTGGAAGAGGTTGGAGCAAGCAGTACTCTCCTTCCAGAGCCCAGGACGGACAGACACGCACTTCTCCTGCTGCAAAAGTTGCTCTGGAGTGATTTGAAAGTCTTACCCCAGAGCTCATCGTCAATCCAATGCACGCACTGTAACCACATTTTTAAAAAACACACCCAAAAAAGCCGAAAAAAAAAAAAAAAAAGATAATTCGCCTCCTGCTTGAAGATGACGCTGGAGTTTCCTCATCTCCAACTCCAGCTCCCCTCCTTCCCCTCTCCCCCAGCCCAGCCCAGCTAACACAAAGCCTGAAAAGCTCCTTCTCTGCAAGGAAGACCATCATGATTTTCTGCCAAAGACAAACCAATAGCAAGAACACAATGCACATTATGCAAGTTACTGCAGAGTTATGCAAGTTAGATGAATATTTTCACTCGCTCTGCCGAGGACTCCGAAGCCACTTGTTTGATGTGGATGCATACTCTTATTCCGAGCTGTCAAATCTTCCTCTGCTCGTCTCAACTGGCTTTTTTACACCAAAATTTCAAGCAGCTGCTACAGATATTAACAAAGCCTTTCCATCACATACAATAATACAAGCCATTAAAATCACAACATCTGAGCACAGGATCATATATGTCTACCCCAAACCAGGTCTTAGGAGACATAGCAGGCAGAGCACAGCACCTCATTTACTGTAGATACCCCACGCTCCACATTGCCAAAACAGGAAAGCATCAGAAATCTCCTGAGCCAAACCAGGCCTTGTGGTAGAAGTACCACCTCATGAGCAAAAGGAATTAAAGAGTTACATAAACGCTCCCATGCCAAAAATAAGTAATTTTTTTGTTCAAACACCCCCCAAACCTGATAGCTTTTTTTTTTTAATCTACCTCCATATTTCTGCAGACAGCATTAGTGAAGCAAGAAGACATTTCATATATGGCCTTACAGTCAAAAGTAACTGGGAGCAACTTCTCCAACAACATAAGAGCCCTCACTATTTCCAAGATGAGTCAAATGCAAGCTTTTTGGGCACTAAATCCATCCATTTCAGGGGGAGATCTATCCATCTACCATCTTAGACAACTGCTCAGAGATCTGACCGTACTGACCAAGAAACACGGACATAACTCTTGATTTCTAATTTCTCCCCTTTCTCCCCTATTTACCAGCACTGCCTGTAACAAAGCATAAAAGTGATGTCCAAATAACTTCCCAAAGCTGTGAACAAGCCCCCAGAACCTGAACCCTCCTGCTCACCCACCAGACACAAGGACACAACCACTTACAGCCCAAAGACTGCTCCAAGCTTCCGAAAGCAAACAAGGTTAAGGGCACTCATCAACATCCAGACTTTTGAGGGAAGCAGCTCCTTTGGCCAGGCTGGATTCATCTCATTTGGGAGTAAAACCCAATCCAAGTGTGATGCCTTACGCAAGCAACAACTATTTATCTAAGGAGTTAAATAGAGCCTGCTTTTACAAGTAGCCTGTCTCTTTCTGAGAAGCACAAGTGACCTCCACCAAACCTGAAAGCTACACAGATTCTGAAACGGGAGGGAGGGAGTAATACAGGAAAGAAATCTAGTTAAAAAAAAAAAAAAAAACAAGAGGGGAAAAGACTTTAAAATCCATACAGCAGACATTTCAAATCTTCCAACACACCCAGCATAGGTATCCCTTCCCTGGAGCAGGGCACTAGCTGCACAGTGACCACCTTATAAAGTTATCTCCCCAAACCTCGGGGAACAAGAGTATTACTTTTTAATGACTGATGAAATTCGGTATTTAAACACTTTGAACAAGTTCTCAGCTGTATCCAGCAAGCAGTTTAAGAGACCCTTCATGCAAATACCTTCATCCAACAAAAAAAAGAAATCAAACCAAACCAAAACAAAAAAAAATCACAAAAACAAAACAAAAAATCAGCCCAAACCCAACAAGCCCTCCTCTATTCCCAGCAGCCTAGAGAGGATTATACGGTCACCGAAGAATGCGAGTTGTTACTACGTGCGTTTTTAAACAGAGGGTGAAAAAAAAAATCATGGAGAAAGATAGAAAGCAGCTCACCTTTATCCTGAGTGCAGGACAGGATCTCCTCCTCTTTGGGGTTAGTCACCTGGGTGATAATGGACGGGTTGTCCATGGAAACAGAGTGAGATTCCACCTGGCTATTTCCCTCTCAGAGG